>JAWNLS010000691.1:2095000-2647500 GCA_035042185.1 Drosophila kambysellisi | reverse complement strand
CTTGATTCCGTTTTTTTTATTCCTCCAACTGCGTCCTGGTCTTCACCCCACTTGCGGCACACACCTCCCCCCGTTGGCCAACTAAATGCTAAATTTTGTTATGACGGCGGAATTAATATTATTAAGGGGCGATTTGCAGCCTCGACCTGTCCCTGAAGCGTGGGCCCTTTTCCCAGTTTTTTTCTTTACTTATTTTCCCTTTTTTTCAGTCTGTTGAGTTGATAATTTAGCGACGCCACCAGCAGCAGCAGCAGCAACAACAACAACAACAACAACGTCAACATTATCAACAAGCGGCGAACGCAGCTTTGTTTGACATTCCACTCCGTGCCCCACAACGCCCCTCCTCCACCACCACCACCTCCAACAAGCACACACAACCCCCACTTTAGTAACGACCCTGGTTGCATTTTCACGTTCAGCTTGTTATTAAATATTTACAGCTTTCGGCCTGGAAATTTGAGTAGCGGCTTTAATTGTTGTCACTTGCAAATTAATTATTGACACAACACGCCGTCGAGCGGAGGCAAGAAATCTGATAAGTAAATACCCTAACATAATATTGCAAGGAGCAGTTCAGTTTCTTCCTTTCTTCTTCTTCGACTTTTCAGTATGGGGGGATTATCTTTCCTACAAAAGTAACCACTTGATTTCGGTTAATTCTGCCTCCGATTCAAAAATGTAAAGTTGTGAGTTGGTTCAAAATTGTTCTTAAAAACCTAATCAATTTTGTTTGTGGTTCCGGTTCCAATTCTGAATTTCAAACGTCAAAGTTAAGCTTAGCTATTCCGGTTCCAGAAAATATTTGAATAAATACTTAAAACTTATCAGAAGAAAGCACTTTAAATAAATATTTAAGATAAGGTAATTTTGTGTAAATAATCGCAACTAAAGCAAAATAATCTGCGATTATAATGGATTAGTTATATGAACAATCAAAGAGCAAACACTTTGAATAATGACTATTACAGGGTATCACACAGTGCAAAACAACATCAATAAGTGATCAACGACTGGAAAAGTCTTGGACAAAGTAAAGACAACGCAAAGAAAACATAAACGAACAATGACATTTTCTACGGCTATGGAATGCATCTCTACAGGGTATCACATAGTCGACACACTCACACATACACACACACACACACAGAGCCGTTCTGGTGGCTGCAGAGCTTAGCTCTTTCTCCACTTTCTTTTCTTCTTTCATTCCTTTTTGCGAGAGCGTGAAAGCGTTGCGATAAGCGACTCAAACATTTTTCCAAGCGCTTATTAATTGTTTGTCGAGTGGCAAATGGCAGGAGGCAGGAGGCAAGTGGCAAGTGGCAACTTTCGGTGTAGGGTACGGGGCAGGCAACATCGCGTCCTCGAGGTGTTTTGCCAGAGGATTAGGCGGCGCATAAAGTAAGGCAGGCAACCAGCCAGCCAGCCAACAGTAAGTGGCAACATTGAAGCTTGCCACCTGCTGTGGCAGAATATGTGTATGCTACACATAGTCCAAATACAATGTCTATAAATCGAAAATATGCCCATATTTTTTCACAACCTCCCCACAAAAAAAAAAGCCCGCCCCCTTCGCTAAAATCAATCGAGCCAATAACGGAAATTGCGCCAAGTGCGAAGCGGCCCCCGAAATCAAAGACGCAATTTGAAAAGCAACAAATTGAAGAGAGTGATCGACTGCCAGATACCCTAATATGTGTTGCCCAGCATAAAACTAAAGTATTGATTGAATTGCAAATGAGAACTTATTTTTAATAATATTTGAAGACTTCAGCTTTTTTAGTCTCCGACTTTTGATGCTGATCAGGAACATATATATACTCTATAATGTCGGATCTATTTGCTTCTGTCTGTTACATACGTTTGCACCGCATCCGACTACCCATTTTTTTTGGGTATGCAGGGTATGTGCGTCAAATGGGAAAAATATTGCAAGTAAATATAAATATAGTTGAGGCACAGCGGGTCATCAGCCTTAGCGCAGTCTGAGCCACGTGTCTGCCACACCCCACCACCCCCACCAGCACCCCTCCACCAATTCCCTTGCCACTGCCCCCAGTCCATGCCCCTTGGCAACGATTTCACTTTCGTCATGGCTGCAGCAGCAAATGCGAAATATGAAATGGCATTTTCCATTTGCACGAGGCATAAATTGAATTACGACCCAAAAAGGTTCTGCCCGTCTGTCTATACATTTAGATATATATATATATATATAAATATATATCTGTAGATTTATATATATATTCAGCAGCTGCAAGTGCAACAACCACCCAAAAGTGGTTGGTGGTCAGCTGAAGATTCAACCGACAGTGGAATAGGGGGAATGGGGGGGTTGGTTGTTGTCGACAAATCTCATCTAATAATTGCGCCCTATTTTTTCACATTTGTGGGCGTGGCACACGTTTTGTTGAATACAACCGCCCCCGAGTTAATTTGCAACATAATCTTTTAATCTGGTTTTTGTGTCAACTGCAGGCAGGCAGGCAGGCAACAAAACACACCACCAGTTCTCTTTCTTGTTGTTGTTGTTGTTGCCACCCCTGGCAACCACCATTTATGAAAAATTCATTAGTTCCACAGGCAACAAAAAATAAATGACATATGATCCTAATGATGCTCCATATACCAAACAAAAGCCAGAAGACACCAAATCTATCCCAAAAGTCCACTTTAAGTTTTATGGTCAGCAACAACAACAACAACGAAAAGCAAACATAAATAAATTTTTGGCATTGGACAACATTCATTCATTTATTCATTCAATTCATTCATCTATTCACACAGCTCACAAATCTGTTGCAATATTTTGCAAGAAAATTGCTAAAAAAAAAAAATAAAAAAAAAAGTAATTTTTTAATTAAAGCGATCAACGAAATTTTATTGTCCAGTAAGATATTTAACTATAGCTATAGCTAGATATCAGAAGCTTTATAACAGTTTATTTGTTTAGTATTTTTTAATTTATTTATAATTTTAATTTTATTTTAAATTCAAATTAAATCAAATTTTTAATTTTTGTATATTTGGTGTCGACTTACTTTTGTTGACAATAAATAAATTAATAATTTAATAAATTAATAAATGAATAAATGAATAAATTAATAAATAAATAAATAAAGAAATAAATAAAAAAATAAAAAAATACATACATAAATAAATAAATAAGTGTTGTAAAATGCCAAATGAGCAAAGGGGTTTTTATGTGCTTTAAGTTCTTCGCTTACAGTTTTTCTCCATTTTAATTAATTTTTAATTACTTTATTTTTACGTTTAGAACACAAAACAAAAGTAATTTAAAAATCTAAAGAAATCAAACAATGATTAGCAGATTATTCCATAGCAATGCTTTTATCTATATAGAGCTATGGGTTGTCCAAATTTAAACTCTATCTGAACCAAGGTTATCAATTGGTAATTTCCCTAACACTAAAAACCTAGAAATGCCTATGTTTATTAAGGGCTTTAATCAATTAAAAACCCAACTCAATTACGCTTTCTATTCTCTCTTTATCTATGAGAACTGTTAAAAGTGCAGCATGTTGCATGTTGCATGTTGCATGATTTGGATTACATTCACTCAGCTGAGTTGCTATAGACTTGTCGACTTCAATTTTAGTTTAAGCTAAATTTTATTCACTAATAATCAAAGTTCCCACAAATATGATCAAAACTTGAACTGGAGTCCTTCAGAGTCCTCCTTGGGGGGGGCCGGGGTCACATCACATGTGCAACACAAATAAGTCGACATTGTTGTTGAGTGTTGGACAAAGAGTTGGTGAAGCATAAATGCAATAATAGTCAATGGGAGGATAACAAATGCAGCTGCTTGTCTTGAGTGTATTATTATCTCTTATTGGTTTTACTTGCCTATCTTGGCCAGCTCAGTTAACAGTTATATTCTATTGAATTCGAAAAGCCAGTTTGGCTTACGACGAGAACTGTTTCAGCTTTGATAGCGCAATGAATGGCAAATATGATCTCTGCCCTGTTTTTCTTCACTCCCCGACCCTTCTCTCCTATGATTCTGATGATGATGATGATGCCTGCCTTCCAACAATGCAATTGTTGCCACAAAAGACTTGTCAGCGACAGGTAAAAAATAGGGAGTTGTAGAAGAAAAGGAAAGTCTAGGGAAATTCGCATTACTTTTCGCATGAAAATTTTGTGCAAACGCAAAAGTTGAATTTCCTTTGATTTACTTGGCTTTAAGCTGAAAATCATTTTTTTTTTCTTTCTTTCTTTTTCGGGCTGCTGAATCGAATGTGGAATATAAAAGGGCCGAAAAATTGTAAGTGTGTGTACTGTGTGTGTTTGTGTGTGTGCATAAGCAAATACGTGTGCTTGTGTGTGTGGGTGTGGGTGTGTGTGTGTGTGTGTGTAGTCGAAATTCATCAAAATCCAATCAATCTTTCATTTAAACATTTTCATTTCGGCTCGTTGCGTTGCGCGGCATTTTCGCATTGAATGGAAAACGAACCGACAGAGACAGGGCATGTCCATAAGTAGAGAGCGAGAGAGGGAGAGAGGGAGAGAGAGGGAGGGAGAGAGAGAAGGAAAAAAACAGAATACGCAGTAAAGCGCAAATATTTGCGCGTATAAATGGGGATGATGATGAGAGCCTAAGGATGAGCCTGCAAAAGCAGCAAAACAAAAAAAAAATACACCGGACGAAGGACGAAGGACGAACTGTTGATAAAGCGCCAGAGGAAGCCGAGGGCAGACAGGACGGGGCACAGGCCACGTGGCATATAAAAATGGGGCGCAGCAGCAACAACAAATATCAGCCAAAAATGCTGATAGAAAAATAGAAAAAGTGAAAAGCACAAAAAGTGCGCAAACTAAACATGAAAAACACACACACACACACACACACACATCAAAATTGCAGTTAGTTAGCGCATTTGGCAACACAATAAACTGTTGACAAATAAACAAAAAAAAAAGAAGAAGAATAAATGCATATGACACACTGCTAAATACCCTAGCAAAAACAAAACAACGAAATCGGTTGTTGCCCTTGTTTTTAAATGCATTTTAAATGCCGCAGATGAACAATTTGGGGGCGTTGTTGGTTTGGGGCGTGGCTAGCAAAAACGCAATCAGCTAAATTAGTTGACTACACACACACACACACACACACAGGGAAAACAAAGCGAAGCTATAAAAACAGTTTCAATAACCAAATGGCAACAATGGGAAAACGGCGCAAAACAACATTTTGACCAATTGAAAGCGAAATTTGAAATTAATTCCATTCTGGCCGGGAGCTCCCCAGAGTTGTAATCCAACCATGGGCATTGGTTTCTCACTGCACTCGAAAAAAAAACTTTGGCGCTTTGTGGAGCATGTTGAAAAGTTCCTCTTTATCTAATGAGAAATTTGATTACTTGAATAAATGTTCGACAACAAATAAATTAAATTTAATAAAATTATAAATTATTTCGAAAACTAAATAAAAAAAAAAAAAACATTTTTATTTCTCGACTTTTCAAAAGCCAAACAAAATCGCAATTTCGCTGAGTGCAGCAACCCAATTGGAGCAGCTTCAACTAAAATGTGAGCCTGTATCAACAATTGAGACGGAACGCCCGAAGGAGGAGTGGGGAGGGGTTTGGTGTGGTGTGGTGTGGTTGGAGTGGAATTAGGCTTGGGCATGAATCATATGGTCGATGGAATTTCAAGGCGCAGCTTCAAAAATAAATTTCTTTCTCTTATATCTTTTTTTTTTTTGTTGTATTCTGAAATGCCAAAGTAAACACTGAGAGAAACGATAAGGAATGAGTGGGTGGGTGGTTGTATATTCAAAGTGGGGTGTTTGTGGGCAATGTTTACCGTTATTTAAAGCTTAATCCCCCAATGTGGAAAGCATGAATTTATAATTAAAAGTAAATTAAAAGTAAATAAAACACAGCGCCAAAAGATGCACAGCTGAATGAGTGTGTGGGGGGGGGGGGGGGGGGGGGAGAGGAAGCGAAGGGGGCACGAAACAGAGGAAATTTGTGTGTCTGATGTCCCAAAAGTAAATGCCAAGATACTGTTGTGGCGCCACCAATCAAAAGAAACAACTTTAGCCCCGAAACGCCCATCAACTTCTTCTTCTTCTGCTTCAGATAAAGATATATTGCTGGAGATTTTAATGAGCAACCGCCTCAAAATTACAGATAACAGTAAAAAAAAACAGAAAGGTGCCGTTGCTGGCAGGCGACAAAAGTGGCGAAAATGAGTGTCTTCCAACAACTGGGGGAAATTTGCTGAGGATGTTTGTAGTTTTCAATGCAGGTATTATTCACGCTTAATCAGCGCACAAATACACTTAAAGACAGCTTAAGCAGCTGTGAACCGTTATCTCAACATCTATTTATCTCGCTCGCTCGCTCGCTCTCTCTCTTTCTCTCTCTCTCCCTGTGGCTATCAATGCGAAGTAAGAAAAATACTATTTCAGCAAGAAGTAAAAAACGAAAATTTGAATATTTAACAAGGATAAGCGGAACACGAAGAAGAAGAGCAAGAGGCGAAAGAGCAGCAGCAGCAGCAGCAGCAGCAGGAGTGCAACATTAGCAAAAGGCAACAGCGGCAGCAGCAGCGGCAACAGCAGCATTCCAGCAAAATGGCGCCCGACGCAAGTAGGTTAATGTGCGTGGCACCCAACGATGCCAACAATGCCGATAAAAATAGAAATACATGTATTGGTAAAACATAGACGAGTGCGTCTAACGGTGTTTGTGTGTGTGTGTGTGTGAATATTTCCACAGCGCTCAAACTGTGTGAGTTTTGCAAGACAAAAACAAAAAATATTAAAAAAAAAAAAAAATTTAAAATTCTAATTGCCAGCGAGCAGCGGAGAGTGTGCGCCACTGTATGTGTGTGAGTGTGTGTGTGTGTGTGTGTTGTAAAAGCTATAGCTCAGGTAAAGCGCCCAAATAGCAAACGCCCTGACACGCCCCGCACGCCCTCCGCCCCTCCGCATCCTCTTCGCTTTTGTGCAAAATGAATAAAACATTAAATCGGATTATAGAATTTTGCATTTTTCGAAATTAACATGTTTATCCTGGTTGGCTGGGCTGGCTGTAGCAAGGCTGTGTGGCAAGGCTGGGTGGCAACTCTGAGTGGCAGCAGCGGCAAATAAAAGGGAAGCAGGAAGGAAGAAGCAGACGCCGCAGTAGCAGTCATTGAATTTGAATTTGAATTTGAATTTGAAGCATTGCAGCAGTCGATGAGGAAGACCGACCAGGACACGGATGATGGTGGCGCCCCTTGTTACACATTTTCTTTTTCGTGTTTTTTCCTTTATATATATACATACATATATATATATATATATATATATATATATATGTATATGTATTTTTTGGCGATACGACAACGAATTCAAAATGCTATTGAACTATATATTTATACACACATATATAATAGATATATTGTGTATCAAGTATTCAGTATATATATATATATATAGGTCGATATGCAAACTTGCAACGTTGAGGGGCAAGCAAGCAAGCAAGTCGTCGACAGTAGCAATTAAGACACGACAATAGATAACGATGTGCCTGTGAAACTGGGTTACGAGTTACGGTTTTTGGGGGCACAGGGGTTAAGGATTAGACACATTCGCTTGTGGTGCGAAGAGCGTGACAAACTTGAGGCAACAACTTCCCAGCCAAGTGCAAATCACTTGCCACAAAACTAGCTCGTGACTTGACTACAGCTAAAATAGACGATGCACTGTCAACTAAATGTTATAAAAGCGATTCCTATATAAATAAATCTGTTAAAAAAAATAATAAAAAAAATAAATAAATAAAAAATTGCTTTTATTTTGCTTAATGTGAATTTGCAATGAGTCGAGAAAGGAGTTGGCTTTATTGGCCAACAACAACTGGTAACTAATCTAAGCCAAGTTGCACAAACGAAACTCAGTAGCTAATCGCTTTATGAAGCTCCTCACATTTGGCCAAAAACTCGATTAACATCAAATAGATTTCACAAGAAATTATCGATCGCTTGACAAGGGTAAATAATCTCTGGGGAACCTCTTAAAAATTACTAAAAACAAAATGGGTATAATGATTTTGTGCTAAAGAAGGAAGCATCTCGGATATATATATATATATATATATTCATGTTATATATTCACTTTAAATTTGTTCTTTCTTGCAGAAATCTTAAAAATCTTAAAGTAGTAGTATTTTTTAATTTATTTATAATTTTAATTTTATTTTAAATTAAATTTAACTCAAATTTTTTTAGTGAAACAAATAAATAAATAAATATATATTTCCTTCCAATTGGTGAATACTTATCAAGATTGGCCATGTATGTTGACCAAAGTTGATTCTCATAGGAATTAGAATATCATTTTAAAAGGGTATATCGTAGTCGAGCTGACTCAACTAGAGCACATTTGCCTATGCGTTATTTGTTGCTCAGATTATTGGGAGACTTTGTAGCCAGTTCACTTAACCAAGAGTTGAGCCGCATTTGTGTTGGGTTAAATTGGGTCATGGCTATATCAAGTTTATCTGATATGTATCTAAAAAGTCGCAGCTTGAGTTGTAGTTGAGAATTTGGCAGTTGTTGTTTTGTTTTCTTTTGTGTGTGTGTGTGTGTGTGTGTGTGTGTGTGTGTGTGTGTGTGTGTGTGTGTTTGTGGCTCAAGTACAGGGTTCATTTTCACACACGCAGTTGTGGCTTCTCTCACACTTTCAACCCTCGGCGAGTGCAGCTGTCAAGCCGTCAGTCAGTCAATCAGGCGCTCAGTCAGTCAATCAGTACACATGATAATGATAGGTCTACTGATAGCCCTGAGAGCCCTCTAACAAAATGACTGTCTACCTCTGACCCCCCCGCAGCCAAAACTTAACTGGCATTCGTTTGAAGTGGGCACAAAGACGCATAATAAGATTAGAGACAATGAGACAGAGCCAGAGACAGCGAGAGAGAGAGAGAGAGAGAGATAAGGGGAGACAGAGAGAAACTTCAGTTGAGAGTAAGCGATTTTGAGCTTAGATTGCCTGCTGTGCTTTGTCTTTTATCAGAGACTCAAAGAGCGGGGGGTATATTGGTGGGGGGCGTGTGTGGGGTGGGCGTGGCTGATCCGCAGCTGCCAATTGAACTGGGCCAGTTTCAAGCGTTCATCCAGCCGGCAACAGTTGAGCTCTATAATTAAGCGAAAAACTTTGCAACGCAATCGGAAATCTGAAGCTAAATCAAAACTGTAACCCAAAACTCTCTAATCATAGGTTACGTGTGTGTGTGTGTGTGTGTGTGTGTGTGTGTGTGAGTATGTGTGTCATACACGCTGTGTCGTGTTGTGTTGTATGCCGCATCAGGAAATGCTTAACTGCCTCTCTGCCGATCACTCGGATTCAAATACAATGTTTGCCATAAAATTGTGATATTTATGACAAAAAAAAATAAAGTGAAATAAAATATGAAACAGAAGGAAAAATCAAAATTTCGAAAAAGAAAACGACGCCGACTTTTCCGACTGCGTGTGTGACTGGCATAACTAATTAGTCTGTCTGTCTGTCTGTGTCTCTGTGATTTGTCATAAACTGCTTGTGTTGCACATCGTCTATTAAACTTGCCACCTGGCGGCACAGGAAAAACATTATAGTTTTTTTTTTTTTTTGTTTAAAATTGGTTGTTAAAATTGTTAAAGTCTCATCATCGAACGTGTGCGAAAATTTGCGAAAATTGTGGAAAAACATTTGGAAAAGTACAGAGTTTAATCATATTCTGAAATACAGGTTATGCAAGAAATCATGGACATCAATTATCAATTATTTATGAGGAGATGAGAAAGACTACAATCAAAAGTAAATTGTAGAAACAGAAAGAAAGTGGTAACTGAATGTTGCTGAAAATGGCTCACAATCATGGCTCATTACTCAAAACAGTTGGAAAATTAAGTGTATTTTTTTTTTTTTGTTTTTTGCTTTTGAATCTACATTAAAAACGAGTCCAAACTGACTTTTAAAACAAATGCAAATATCTTTAAGAAAAGTGACTCAAAGTTTTGCTTTTTTTGTTTCAGTTTAAATATATAGTCAAGTGTATTTTCTCAAGGATTTTATTTTTATTAATTTTCTTCTTCTTTTTTTTTGTTGAACAAATGAGATTCTCACTTTGATAAACTCAGTTTGGCGATGTTTGTGCTACTTGGGATTAAAGAGAAGAGCTGTTGCTGCTCAGACATTATCTGAGTTGAGATGGGTCTATAACGCACACACACACACACACACACACATATATATATACACATAGAGATTTGTCATGATCCTATCGCACTCTCGTAGAGAGTTTGTCTTGGCACCTAATTATGTCTCTGGCTCTGGCTTGCATATAAATACAAAATCAAGACGCGATTTATGCGGCACACGGCCTAAAGCACACACCACCCCCACCCCACCCCCATCCACTATCCTCCAGAAAATCTACAAACCCCTCCCACCCACCCATAGAGTAGAGCATCAAAGGCAAAGCTGTTGCATGAAAAAGTCATTAAAATGTAATAAATTAGGGCAAAGAAAAGAAGCCAGAAGAATAAAAAAAAAATTGTGAAGATGCGAGCTGTGATGCGAACTGGGCAGATGAGGATGAATGCTCTTCCCTGCCCCTGACTCACCCTCTCTCTCTCTCTGTCTCCCTCTCTCTCTCTCTATCTAGCAATTTTCACAATTTTCACATTTTCCACACAACAGATGAAATGTGTATTAAATTGATTTCACTTGATTTTGCCGCTTGTACTATATTTATTATGGTGGGAAGGCTAGAGGGAGAGGGAGCTGAGAGAGACGTTGGTGGTGTAAATGAATTGCCAGCTGAAAGGCACACACACATCTAAGTGTGTGTGTGTGTGTGTGTGTGTGTGGCATATTCATTTCGCACTCGACGCATATTGCAAAATCTAAGCAGACTCCAAATACATTTTGGTAATGAAAATCACGCGTTGCTTATTAAACATAGGCGTCGACAAGGTGTGGCAAGGGGAGGTGAAGGGTGTGTGTGTGTGTGTGTGTGTGCGTGTGTGTGTTTGTTGTAACATACGTGCCTTTGAGGTAATTTAAGTCTAAATTTGATGCTGATGAAAATGGGAAACAAAAAAATAAGGGAAATTTAAGAAAAAGGCAATTGCTAGAAGAGGGTGAGAGAGAGAGCGAGAGAGAGTGGAGCAGGGAGAGAGCAACGTTATTCTAAACGGGCAGAGACAAACAGAAAACAACAACAACAACAACAAGTTGCAGCGAGACACACACGCACAACCATTTGAGCAGCGGCTGTCGCACAACACCAAATTTTACTTCCTGTATTTTTGGCATGCAAACTGTGCACAACAACAACAACAACAAAGGAAAAGGGGTGGGGTGGGGTGGGGTGGGGCATGTTGGTGGGTGATATTGCGAATGTATGCCCCGTCGTCTCGCTTTCGAAGTTGTTTTTTGGGGCAAATATTACAAAACACAAACGCCTGTTTCCGTTTTACTAATTCGTATGCTGTTTGCATTTGCATTTTGTAGGCAGCGCCAAACAGGACACACACACAGCAAGCAATGGGGAGGGAGGAAGTGGGGTGTGGGTGTGGGTGAGGGTGTGGGTGAGGGTGTGGGGGGTGTAGCTCAAGTAGGCGTCGCTGCTTTGTGCGTGCGTGCGACACACAACAACACACATATGAGAAATATCCTTGAGTCAAAAGCGGCGCCAAATCGAAAATATTGCGCGCTATGCTAAAATTGTGCCGGGAACTGGAAGGGGGATGGGTTTCGAGGGGGGGGTGGCAAAGTGTAGATGGTGTGTACACACTGACACGCACAAGCAACCCTCAACCCCGCATCCCGCACACCCCCCCCCCCCCAAACGCTCACCCCACTTTCCACTTTACCGATGTGCATAGCCCCAAAGCAAAAATTGATGCCAAAATGGGAGACTGGTAAACGGGAAATGCGAAATGGCAACTGGGTAAGAAGAAGCGGCAGCAGAAGAAGCAGCAACAAGAGAAAGAGGAAGACGTGGAGAGGAGAAGGAGGAGCAGCAGCAGCAGGAAAAAGCGGCTCTCAAAAGTGCAAAAGGAAATTCATGCATATGTGAAAGCGGGCAACGATTGTATAATACATGCAAGGGGTGTGGCGGGGAGTGGGGTGGGGTGGGGTGGCATGGGGTTGTAGTTGTGGTGGGGATGGAATTGGGGTTGGTGTTGATGTTGGGGCTGCAACGGTGCTACCGGAAAGCGTTGAAATGTGCTACAAATTGAATTTTATTGAAACGTGTTTGAAATTTTTCGTCAGACATTTTGCACAGTAAAAAACAAAAAAAAACAACAAAAACACACACACAAAAATGGAATGTGTACAAAGTGATGGGAAAAGGTGTGTGCTAGGTGTGTGTGTGTGTGTGTGTGTGTGTATTGAAGATATCGCTTGCTTGTTTTGGACAATGTCGAATGCAAACAGGAAGGCAGACTAACAGGAACAGGCGGCAAGCAAGTGTCGCAAACCGGGCAACAATTGCCAATTTGTGAAAGAGCGAGTGAAGGCAACCTATGCAGATGCGGGTGTGTGTGTGTGTGTGTGTGTGTGTGTGTGTGTGTGTAAAAAGTAAACAATGTCTTCAATATGCTGCTGACTAATTTGATGGAGCAGAGTTGCCAGCTTTCCAAAAGTGGACAGTTGGTTGTCACAGACCCACCATTTGACAGGGAAACCGAGCCTCAGAGTTGACATTATGTGGCATTGCTGCAGTACGCATTTTGAATGTAGAGTTGTCATCAGCTGCCAATCGAGAGAGCAACCACCAATCCTTGTCACAGTAGAACCACATTTGGTGACTAACGATATTAACTATTACAGATCGATACTCGATATGACAATACGATATATATGTACATATATATTAAGCAGAAAAAGGTAATTAACAAAAGATACGCCTTCATTCATTTGGTCAAAATGTTTTGCTCTGTCCATTAGGCCAATGTTCATATGTTCCATAATACCAAATAAAACGTTTTGTCAGCCTAATGCTTTCATGCCACTTTAGTTTGCCACTGAACTCTTTGTCGCACAATCTTGGATTTGTCATTAGTGGCTCTATCTTGAAAGCATACCAACAACCAACTAGCTGCTAGCTGCTAGCTGCTAGCTACCACAGCATATTTTTACCATTCTTTTCTTTCTATTTTTTTTTTGGTTCAGTTTAATGCTGCCCACTCGTAATGCAAATTCAGCTGATACGCTAATCAAGCGCCAGACGCACAGGTTACCAAAAAAAAAACCAAAAAAAAAAAAAAAAGTCAAAGAAGATGAAGAAGAAGAGTCAATAGCGAGGACAGGTAGCCGACGACGGCCTAATGCTTTTTATGGCCTATGGCCTCGAGTGTAAGAACTGGCCCAAAATGGAGGAGATGGCATTTCATTAGCCAGAGTGCTGCAGCAGCCGGGCCCATGATAAATGCCCCAGAGAGACAGAGAAAGATGGTCAGGAAGAAGGAGATGGAGAGAGAGAGTAGTGAAACGGTAGCGCGACAAAAGAATAATTCTCAGCGGCTACGCCTTCCACTTAAAATACCCTGTTTCATTTCATTGAAAGAGTGGGTGTATTAAAATTCAAAGCATGATCAAAGATCTCAGCGCAGTTTGTGCCACAAAATGGGGCATGCGCACTTGGTGTATGCTCAACACAACAAGATACAAAAATAACTATGCAAAGATTTGCAGCAAGCACAGCTCAATTTACAGGGCATTCGCCTAGTCGACTACACAATATTTCATTTTGTTATTGTTTTTGTAATTTTTTTTTTATTTCTTTAAAGTATCGACAAGTTTGAAATTAGTTGATACCGTATTTGGGAGGATGGGAGAATGCGAGAATGCGCGAAAGGGAAGTATGGAAAGAATGAGAGCTGGAAGGTATGGGTATGTGGGAAGGGGGAGGGGGAGGGGGATGGGCTGGTTTCGGATATCGAATGTTTCGCTGTTTCCCTGTTTCGCTTGCTGACTCCTTTGCCTTGTCAATCGGTGACTAATGTACAGCAATTTGGCTAAGCGACAGACACCGGCGGAGACAACAGCTAAAGCAGCAGGCAGGCAGATGAGATAAAGCAGCACCAGCAGCACCAGCAGCAGCACAAGGTGGGGGGGTAAGCATGAGGAAAAAGGAGAAGAGCAAGACTAAAACGCAAGGACAAAATCGTTAAAATGTTAACAACAAACTCACTAAAATAAATCAATGCGCCTTTTTTCTCTTGTCTTCCTTATTTATTCGCTTTCAACTTTTCGCATTGTATTTGAGTGTGTGTGTGTGTGTGTGTGTGTGTTGGTGTGTGTCGCCCCCTAGGGAGTTACCTCTGGCAGGGGTGGGGAGGGGAAAGCCAAATCCACATTCAATTTGTTTATCAGCAAAAGAAATTGAGTGAGTGTCGCCGAATGAATCAAGCAAGACCCAATGAGTGCAGTGCTGTGTGTGTGTGTGTGTGTGTGTTTGTGTGTGTGAGGGGAGGGGGTGTCTATGTTCCACTCCTGCTTCTTCTTCGGCTTCTGCTGCTGCTGCTGCTGCTGTTGCCAAAAGGTGATGACAACGGCTGAGGTACCGAATGACGGCGCTTTTTTGTCATTAGTTGCATTAACTTTCCCCATTGACAGTCAATTTTTTAGTGCCTTACGACCAGGAGACGCTGTCTTCTTCTTCTACTTCTTCTTTCTCTTCTCCTTCCTCCTGTTAACGTAGTCATCGTCATTGTTGTTGTTGTTGTTGTTGTTGTTGTCTACGCTGTTGTTGCCTGTTTACTGTATGCAAATTTTGTGCAGCTTGTCATTGTCAAAGCTGTCGACTGCTTAAGCGGCACTCAAACATTCAGCCGACTATGGGGCATATCAACATTTGCAGCCAGTTGGCAGCACGCCCCAGAAGGGGCACATTATGGATAGGGCTGCCAACTTCATGTAACTTGGCTTGTGCCTTTTAGCCGCAGGCGGAGATGGGTGCAACTGATCACTATATCATTCTAAATATATGGCAAACCAATAAACGATCGAAAGTTGAGTTCTTGTATGGAAAACTTGTTTGTTTTCCATGTTATCCTAAATTAAACCTATCGATTACATTTCCCAAACTTAGACGAAAATTGGTCGTCATCAAAGAACTCTATCAAGCTATATGATATCATTACAACATATATCAGAATTATCATAAATATTTCATACCCAAAAATCGGTTCGTTTTTTCGAGCCGTCCTTTTTTTTTAATTTAATTTAATAGCATTTTCCCATTTTCATCATTTGCGTACTTCTCTAAAGAAGTGCTTTAGATTTAATTCTAAATTGTAAATTGTAAATTGATTTGTTTTTAATTTTTTGTAATTTTAAGTTGAATCTCAATTGGCAACAAAAAGTCTTCATTTAGTTGAGGTAGTGAATTCAAATCTTCGTTTAGCTGGTTTCATTGCGTTTTTCTTTTCGTCTATTTGGCTAATTTCATATTCCTTGGCATCCAGCGAACTTTATTTAACGCTGTTAACTGCTTGCTTATGGCCACTAAATGTGCAAATTGATTTCTTATTGACAACTTTTAGTCAATGAATCAGTTTCGATTTGAATGCAGACACAAAAAGAAATACACACACACACACACACACACACACACACACACACAGATACACAGACTGGCAGTCAACGACTGTTTGATAAGACATGCAATAAATTTTGTTACTAATTTTTGTCGCCTTTGCTTTCGAGTTGTATTCGTTGCTTTTTTAATGAAGTCGCTGTGGTGGGGGGGGACTGGAAGAGGTCAGCGACGATTGCAGCGGAAATTTGTATGTGATAAATCAAAAAGCAAGAAAAACAAAAAATAAATAAAAAAATGTCAAATGATTCATATTAAAGTTTGCCCGATTCCGCAGTACAAATAAATCATATGAAATGTATCTCGCAGATACATTTACTTGAAGTGGGGGGGTGGGGTGCTTGACTCGAGTGCGTTTTGGGCCAGGTTAAGTGCTAATGTTAATGTTTTTGGCCCGCGTTTGTCATTGTCCCAGTCGCGTGCAACCGCTGCTTGAACGTGCAACGTTGAACGTTGAACGTTGAACGTTGAATGCGGTACGTTGATATATTGATTCGCATGCGACACTAAATCAAAATAACTCTGCATGCTTGGCACCCAAATATTTCTCGGGAATGCTCAGCACTCACAATGCCAATTCTTGGAATTTTCACAGGAGTTTGGGGCACCACAGATGGTGGTGGTTGGGGCAAGTGGCGAGATGGCGAGAGGGCGAGAATGTTGGACAAAGTTAAGCCAGTCGGAAACACTGAAAATATGCGCTGAATAATGAGCGATGAGTGCTTTTGGCTACTTATGCGTGACAAAAAAAAAAAGATACTGTATCTTTCAGATGTCTGCAACTGTTTTTGTTTTTTTTTTTTGAGAGGGGGGGGGGACCCAACTGCGACGAACAATGCTCCAAAAATTCATCACTCGACTGGCAACATACAGATTATATAGAGTGTATACTTATTTATACAGTCATATCAGCATTTATTCGTACACCCTTATCTTCGTCTTAGTCACTATTTTTTTTTTTTTTCATCACATTTACACAATTTACAGACTTTCAGTTGTTTTTGTGGATGATTGTTTTTTGGCACAAAATATCAAATATTTTAACTTGAAGTGAAACTTCAAAAACTAGGACTAGAAAGACCCATTGGGAATACTTGTTATCTGGCTCATTAAAGAATTTTGGTTTAGAAGAATGACACTTGAAATCTATGCTTGATAAATGAATATAATTATTATTTTAATTCATACACAGATGCAAAATTATTCAAACACTCAACTCCTTCTAGTTTTCTTTATATTTTCTTGCATTTATCTTAGTTGTTCAATTTGTGGATGGATACATTGCAACCAAAGAGCACTTGTTCAACTCATTCATTATGCACATTGCAGTTTAACTCATATTAATATGAATGCCCTCACATATGTATTCACATATATTCATTGTATATTCATGTGTGTGTGTGTGTGTGTGTGTGTGTGTGTGTGAGCCAGAATTATTCCCATGTAGTTTTTTGGGCTGCAAAAATATTCGTTTGAACTTTCGCGCACTTTTGGATGCCATTTGCAGATGCTTTCGCTTGGGCGCAAATTACCCAAAATGTTACCCGAGGCGCACACCACACACACACACACACACACACGGGATGTATAAAGTGTGTGTGTGTGTGTGTGAAAATGTGGGGTATAGTTTTGGTTAGTTTTGCGAGTTCAAAATGTAAACTGAGACCACAAAATGCGTCTTGTAAGCGTATTTAAGTTTATTATTTATGCATGTGTTTGCTTGTGTGTGTGTGTTTGGTTGTGTGTGTGTGTGTGTATGGGTGTGTGTGCCGACGTTTAGTTCGCTTATTAATTTATAATACACTGCGGCCTTGGCGCACACAACTTTTGCATATTCAATAAAATGTTTTGTCGAGCAAAAACTTTGCCATTAACTCATCCACGCCGGAATTATAGTCTGCCACACACACAAACACACACACACACAGACACACACATATATAAATATATATATATATATATATATATATATAAAATGCTACTTAAACACTATTAAGAGAGTTACCTCTCCAAGAGGTTATAAATATCTGTGGATCCTTCTCACTTTCATGAAAGTTTTGTCGAGCAAACACAGACAGAGAGTGAGAGAGTGAAAGAGAGACAGAGAGAGAGAGAGGGAGAGAGAGTGAGAAGGCAGCAGCATCATCTGTTTTGTGTGTTTTGCGTTCTTGTCGCATAACCCGATAATTTATTGAACTTGCAACAAGCTGCGACACTTGCCACTTGCAGTCAAACGCTTAGCAAGCAACGTGCATTTATCTCTCTCTCTCTCTCTTTCTCTCTTTTACGCTGTCTGCCTCCATCTCTCTCTCTCTCTGTTGCTATTGCTGCGATATTCATTCGGTTGACTCAATCTGTCTATAACGCGACGGCTTGTTTAGTTGCCACAACTTGTGGCAATGGCTTGCCGTTAAATGGCAACAAAAGTCACTCAAAAATCGAGCACTTCAAGGACTCGCTCGCTCTTGGCCAGGCATTGAACCAGTTTATCGATAACTAATGAGGCGACTATAAAACAAACACACACGCGCGCACACACACACATACACACACACACACACACACACACTGGTCTAAATATATGCATAGACTTTCAGTTGGGTCAACAAAATGGCTGACAGACTGAATGGGAGCCCAAAATGGCCAGCTTTGGCTTAGCTAAGGGGCTTGGGTTGGTTGGGGGAGGGGGGTGTTTTAGGGGTTGACGCTGTTATGTTATTAAAGCCATAAATTCAAGTAAAAACAAATGAACGAAGCGTTGGCCAAATGTTGTGTCTTACGACACAGATGAAGATGAAAGCGAAGCCAAACCAAGCCGAGGCAAAGAAATGGGAGAATAGAGAAGACCCCAAACTGTAACTGGAGCAGGCGGGTGGGGATTAGGGGAGTCTGCTGAGCTGAGGGAAGCTGGGGAGTTGAGGTTGTGTAATGGGATGCTCGCAAATCTCAGAGCTGGGCAACATGAGCATAATGGCATAAAGCGTTGATAACAAATTTGCGCATTTCAACATGAATGAATTCTCTAGAGGCACACATGCATAAAGAGAGAAAGAGAGAGAGAGAGTGAGAGAAAGAGAGACAGAGAGACAGAGAGAGTGAGAGAAAGAGTGGGAATTTGGCTAGTGCGTCTGGGTTTTTCTTAGTCAGGCTTCCGGCTGTAGCTGAAGCTGAATGTCCTTTGCCCGAAGCCTTAAGTGCCTCAGGTCTACGTTTGTGTGTGTGTGTGTGTGTGTTTGATGTGAATGTGATATGTGTGTTGTGTGCGTGTGTGTGTGTGTGTGACATACACTACACAAAAATACACTATAGACTTGAATGAAAGTAGTTGGTTCAATTTGAAAATAAGTTTTGGTTAACAAAAAATGTGTTTCTTAACCGATGATAATGTCTGAATATATATTATATATAAATTGTATATATATTATATATATAGTATATCGACCAACGATAATTTATTTGTTTCGATATTCGCGTTACTAGTGCATTTATCGATACTTAATCTCATTTTGTGTATTGTTTACGGTAACTCGTATTCAAAATTTAAAGTCTGAGATCGGAAATTTTTTAAGGTATTTCTAAATTCAAGACTCTATATGGACCGTACTACTTTATAAGGTGGCAAATGCTAGTTTCTCTCTGTTTTTTACTTCATTATTGACATTTTTAAAAAACAAACTCAAAGAATTGTGGCAAATGCATTGTTTTGTGAAGTTTGCAGAATTTAATTTAATTTCTATTTATTGAACCATATTTGCTGGCTTAAAGAAAATCACTTATTTCTTTTTCTCCTGCAACTGTAGCGGTACGTGTGTGTGTGTACGTGTGTGTGTGTGTGTGTGCAACATATAGAAGCATTCTGTAACAAAGCCTGCCAACGTTTTTGGGGCCAATGTAACGCTTGGGTCTCTCTCTCTCTCTCTCTGTCTGTCTCTCTTTCCCTCTCTCTCTTTGGGCTTTCTGCTTGAAGCCATGTCAACATGTAGTGATGCCATTCCCCCCTCCGCCTGGAGCCACCCTTGTGTCTTGAGACACAGCTGCCGCAAGACACTTGGCGTCGCACAGGATACAGGACAACTGATTTTCCGTCATGGAGCACACTGTGATTTGTCGCAAAGAACTGACCAGTGGCTCAGAAGGGCAGTGGAGGTTGGGGAGGGGGGCAGCTGGGTCACCAGGCTAGCCTGATGAAAAGTAGACAAAAGAAAATCGAGTGACAACAGCAACAACAACAACAACAACAACACACACACACACACACACACACACACAGAGGCGCCCAAAGGACTTCAATTTTCATTGTTTTTTTTTTCTTTTCTTTTTTTGTCGTTTTGGGCCTAGTTGCTTGCACGTTCTTCAGCTTTCGTTATGTGAACCTGCCACAAGCCGAAACCCCCAATCACCCCTTCTTCGCCCCCTGCCTATCGTCAACAACTCTCTGCCTGCTTCGACCAGTCGATGGCTTGTTGACGTTTCATTTATCGTAATCAAGTGCGCAATCAATGCGATGAGAATTGCACTTAAGGATTGTTTTCTGCTTCTTATTCTTTTTTTGTATTTTATTTTTTTTTTCGTTCAGTGTATTTGTCGCATGTTGCATGTAGTATTTCTTGGTGCCCCAAATTGGCTTATGAATTGCATTGCACTCGTGTTCAAAATGACACTTGGCCACAATTGGAGAATGCTCAACTGAGTGAATAAGAATGTGAATTGTGAATGAGAATGTGAATGTGAATGTTAATATGAATGAAGCGAGGCATGTGAAACGTTTGCGAATGCGCCACAAAGAAGAATGCAAGTGAAGTAAAGCCAAATTAGAAGAGTGAAAAGCACAAACAAATTGAAAATATTGCAATACTTCTAACTAACTCGGAAAAAAAGTAAGATGACAACCCTGGAGTCAACCTGGTCATATCTAAATTTTAATACAAATTTGGAAAAATAAAAAGCTATATGTTATAGTAGTTCGATGTTCTTGAAATTTTGTCAAAAATTTATAATTTTTAACAAGTGAGTTTGGTTTCCGATAACTTCTTCCTAGGCAAGTTTCTCCAACAAGATGGATCCTAAGACAGCCATATGATATAGTGATCCGATCCGGCCAGCTCCAACATATATACAATCTGGATCAAAAAAGACAGATACAACCCTAATTTCATCAAGATAGCTTTACAGCTGACCGAGTTCGCATAGTTAGTTGACTCAATAGTCGGTTATGGCTACGTCGACTTGGTTAGTCATGGCCAAAACTGATGCACTTTTAATGTGGCTTACTTAAGGGAATGTTTCCTCAAGTCTTGCATGTCATTTTCTCTCTCTCTCTCTCTCTCCCTGCACTTTGTACTTTTCAGCAAATTTATCGATAAACAAAAGTTCTGTTATAAAAAATAAAAAAATAAAAAGTTACCATGCAAAATAGTTGGTGATGAGTTGTAAATATTGTTGCGACGACCAACTCTGTTCTGGTTGGTCTTCTTATGCCATTTTGTCGTTTTGGCCCTGTTTGATAATAAGTGGCGCTGATGTTGAAGTTGAGGGAAAGACGACAACTGCTTTTTGGAATATGCCAACTTGGCAGTTGCCAGCAAAGTGCAAAAGAGGCAGAGGGTTGCTCCAAAGATTGTGCTCAGCACATTTTTAAATTAGTACCCGGACTGACGGAGGTGCCCAAAAAACTGACGTGGCAAGGAGGAGAGGAGTGGAGGGGGATGAAAACTTTTGGCGCAAGCCATGCTAAAAAATGTTTCGCTCACCAAAAATCGTGCCCAAAACTTTGTGGCCGACAGCTCGCGGACTCTCGCTATGACAACTGACTGTGATAGGCGGATAGGTGGAGGTGGATGTGGAGGCGGGGGTGCGGGTGCGGGTGAATTAGTAGAGGGAGGGGTGGGATGGGGTGGGGTTGTGTGTGTGTCGCTGGTGCAACTTGATTTTACTATTTTCATTTTTCGTTTCATTTTATTTATTCCTCTTTTTTCATCTATTTTTTGGTTGCTATTGTTGTTTCACATTTTGGGACTGGCGGGGCCCGAACAATGGCCAAAAGAAGCGACGACGTTGCGCGATATTGTCAAGCGGATGGCTAACAGTGGGTGGGTGGTGGGGTGATGGCCCCGTTGGGTGGTTGTGGGCTGAAAATGCAATTTTTGTGGAGCGCAACAACAACAGCAATAAGACCAAACAGGAACAACAGCAAGAAAAATCGCTTGGAACGACAAGCGACAACAGAAAATTGGATGAGCACTACGACCATGATGGGCTCTGTTTGGACGGGGCGGAGCTGGTCGGGGGCGGGTTGGGGATCTGGGGCTGGCTGGATAAACCGCAACAGCCACTAACTGAATCCAAAATCGGACGGAGACAGCTGCAAAAGACTGTGCAAGAGAGAGATAGCTCCAGAATGAGAGAGAGAGAGAGAGGAAGAGTGGAAATTGTGTTCTGGCAACTTTCAGTGCTGCCAGACCAGGCGAAGCATACAAAAATAACCACAAGCCCAAGCTGCACATTATCTATGAATGTGCTTTTTTGCTACCATGTGTGTGTGTGTGAGTGTGTGTGTGTGTGTGTGTGTGTGTGTGTGTGTGTATGGATGTGGGTGTAACGTGGCCGTCTTTTTCTGCTTTTTTGCAACGTCAGTTGGCGCAACAAAAAACTGCAAAAACGCAACACAGCGCGAAAGTGAGCGACAGAGAAAGAAACTAAGACAAGCAGAGATAGAGACAGGGAGAGAGAGAGAGAGAGAGAGAGAGGGAGGGAGGGAGACAAAGAGAGAGGCTGAGGCGGAAATTGTTGAACAGAACTTAAATCTGAACGAAATTGTTTTTGGCGACAGTTTTGTGTGTGCAACCAGCCCCCCTCCTCCACAACCCCCCCTCCGACAACTGAGCTTGCACCTAAACCCAGTCCAACGCCTCGGACCTTGTTAAGCATCAGCAGGCAGCAGCTGGCTGCAATGTTGCAAGTTACAAGCTGCATGTGTGTTATGCCACCTACTTTTCAAACAGCTCCCAATCCAAACCCCTCCGCATGAGCGTTGCCAGCTTGTAGAGCTTGTATGCTGCATAGAGTTGCCATCTCACACTTGTTATTGTAAGCAATAACATTTGAGGCATTGCCAGTTGAAAGAGTATACAAAAATAGAGTTGCCACTTATTAAATGACCGATGGCGTTGGCAGCTCAAAGTTTGGAGACACCTTTCATCCAATTGTCTGATTTTGCTATTCACCTTTCATTTGAAAATAAAATAATAAATTAAATAGTTTAATTAAATTTTTATATTCTATCCGAATTTAATGCTGACAGCGAAACAGAAATGAATTTAATTTTAAATGGAAATTTATTTTAACTTGTTTAGACAATAGTAATTATATTGTTATTAATTGTTTTAGTATTGTTATCAGCAGTTTTATTTTGCCACTCACACGTTAACGCCAAGGGCAACTCATAACGGCGAATCGCGAAATGTTGCAAATATGCAAATGTTACAAATGTTGCAGCTGGAATCCATTTAATGTCTGAGAGAAGAGCATTTGCCTGATTACTGCTAACCGGTTAGTTTCTATGTTTGCTAGGTTTCATCCAGAGTGGGTGGGGCAGGGGTTGGTGCAGCAAAAGTGGCAGAGGCGGGAGGGGGGGCAGGGTATAGTGTGTTGCAGTGCGGCAGCTTTTTGCAGAGATTTGTTGGCTTGGAAATTGCCCAACAAATTTCTGTTGGCGGGCCACAAACAACAAACCACACACTCACACACACACACACACACACACACATATGCGAGTAGGCTAGCCATATGAGCACGTATCTGTGCATCTCTGTGTGTGTGTGTGCTGTGTGTGTGTGTGTGTGTGTGTAGATTACTTACTTCTGGAGCGTTAGTCGTTAGTGGCGTTATTTCATAGTCACGCCCAGCAGCCGCAGACGCAGTTACTTCTGCACCAACAAAACACCAACCCCAGCTTTATTCCCACTCCCTTGCATGCCCCACCTCTCCTGCTCCTACCGCTTGGCGCCCTTGGTCGACCTCGTCTGGGGCTACTTAGACGAGTGCCGCACAAAAGCGCAAAAAGCCGTTCATTGATAATGCAAACTCAGCACAAAAATATCTCTTGCACATGGCTGAAAGAGGAGACGGGCCGGGGTATACAGAGGGGACCCCCCAGCTACACACATTTATGAAGCCAGTCTAAACTTTAGCATAGCATAGCTGCTGCATGTGTGTGTGTGTGGTTGTGTGTGTGAGTGTGTGTTGCTTTCTGTGTGGCTCGAGTTTGAAGTCATGACCAAAAAATTATGTGGTTGTATTTAAAGTTGCGCTAAGCTTTTTGGACTCTAGGCTACCTCTAAGCCCATCCTACCCCACCGCATCACCATCCCCATCCCCATACCACAACGCCACGCCTCTTCACCGAGAGAAGTGCGGGGGGGGAGTTACTGCCTAATACTTTTTCAGTTAACTCGCGCGTTGATTTCAAGTTGACTTTTGGGCAATGAAACTTTTTGTCAGTATGAATTGCTGTGTGTGTGTTTGTGTGTAGATCTGTGTGTGTGTGTGTGTCTGAGTGTGTGTATGAAATGGTATATGTGGTTTGTACTTAAATTGGACAGCGCTGACCACGCATTGCATTCGTTAGCCAACTGGCCATAACTAAAGTTGACATACCTGAAAATGGAGAAGAGGAAAAAGTCAAATTAGTCAATGGAAAAAATTGCTTTCAATTTGCGTTTACAACTTAATTGAATGTTTTTTTTTTTTGGCTAATTATGGTTATTGTGCAACTAGGTTGAACATCCCTCAAAATTGGGAGATGCAGTTCGTCTCATTGCAGAAGAAGACCTGCCTCACAGAAATGTTGCAACTCTCCGATACCCAAACTGGGAAACTGGCGGAAAATCGAAATCTTACAGATTCAGCAACTGAGCTGGAATTGAAATCCAACATTAGTTGGCAGCTACACAAACTGATATTTATAGTATAGTATTTATATAGCGAGACCTTGACGCATTACCTAGGCGAACCGGAACAGGAACCGGAACCGGAAACACGTTTACCGATTCAAATACAAAGCATACTCCACAAGAAGTCAACGATCAGTCAATTTAACTTGGTTTGGCTACCCCGCCCCCTTTTGTTTTTTTTTTTTTGGCTAATTGGCCACCCGACTAATTCAATCAATACAATGAAATTATGCTTGTCATCACCCCCTACCCCCTACACCCCAACGGTCCCCTCTCCCTTCACATTCAGAAGTAATTTTGAACATGTTATACGGTCATTTCAGAAATTCCATTACGTTGTAGTGGCAAAAAAGAAGAAGAGGAAATCAGGCCGCTCGTTACCGTTATGAGTCGCATTAGCTGCAAGGCGGGGACATGCGGTAGGCATGGTGAATTGGAGGGGAGGGGAGGGGCGGGGGGAGGTTGGTGTGGGAATGTTGCTAATTTCCTAAGTGGCAGTTTGCCAGCGTTGCCAACTCAGTTTGTGACTCACAAGTTCCGACTGCCTCCCCCTCTCTCTATCGCTTTGAGTCTGGTCCCTGCGCAAATATTCAACTCATTTAACACATTGTCCAGATCCGCAGCGAACATAACCTCAATGTGGCATTAACAACAAGCGGCTAAAATGTAAATAACCAAACCCCAAAAAAAAAATAAAGTATATAAAAAAAAAAAAAACATCAACAACAACACTAACCAAGAGCAAAGCTTCTCCTGCGGCTTTTCAGCTTTGGTTCTTCAGTTCTGCTCTTGGGGTACGGTCAAATATGAGGGGGAGGGGAAAAGTGGCGCCCCGCTTCAAGTATTTTTGCATAAATTAAGCATCGAGCCTGCTGAAGGTCCTGACACATAACGGGTATTGCTAATTACGCCATAATGTCCGAAGAGCACAACGTTAACGAACAGAAACCAGAGAGGGAGAGAGAGAGAGAGACAGAGCTCAAGTGGGAGAGAGAGAGAGAGAGAGAGCAGATGGAAGGCAGGGGTGTATCCAAAAAGCTGGCACTTGGCCTTAGCCAGAAAGGGCAACAAATTAGCATAATAACCTTTAATAATACAAACGAAAAATTAAATAACAACAAGAATGACGATGGAAGAAAAAAAAAACAAATAAAGTGAAAAGTGAAAAGAGAAAAAATATGAAAAGCGAGCAAAGCAAAAAACGAAAAGTGTAAACCGAAAAAAGAATAAGCCCGGAATGCTAAGCAGGCAATGGACCTCGATGGATCTGGGTGCCGCTCAAGGGTAAGCGGAGCGAGCGACAGGGTTACATAAAGAGAGAGAGAGAGGGATACAGAGTGAGAGAGAGAGAGAGAGATGTACAAGCAAGGATTTTTTGAAATAGCAAAACTACAAGCCATTAACGCACATTAGCAGAACTTATAAATTTATTGCCTGTGCGCTCGTTGATGTCGATATTAGCCGGTGAATGGGAGAGGTCGGGAAAGGGGTGGGCAGGGCAGGGCAGGGGAGTAGGGAGAAAGTAGGTGTTGGGCGCAAAGGTTAAGGCCATGCATTTCGGGGGTAGTTCGACATTGGCCTGGAACAATAGAGGGTGCTGCCGTCGCTGCTTCAGTGTGAAAGTGAGCGTGAAAAAAAAAAAAAATATATATATATATAAGTATAAGTATATATATATAGAGGGAAAATGCGATATGAGATTAAAATTGGAATTGACTATTGGATGTGGCTGTAACAAAGCTGCTCACTGGCAGCAGCAGAAGACAAGAAGAAGCAGCTCTAATTACAGCTTTAGTATAAATTTAATGGGGAAATTCTAGAATAAGAAAATAGATAAGAAATCTGAGAGATTAGAAAGGAAGCTAGACGAAATAGAGTTTACTGCTGTACCCAATAAAGTTACAAGATTCTTATATTTATATTTTTAATGTTAACTGAAGACCGTTCACCATTTTTTCAAAAAAAGTTTTTAATAAATACAAATTCAAAACCAAAAGTAACAAAGAAATTAAAGTGAATAAGCGAAATTAAGTAATAGTTACACTTTATTATACAAATAGACAGTTATTATTGCAGTCAGACTGATCGGAGTTTATAAATGAAGAATCGACTGGTATCGATAATTATCGATTGGATGTAAAAAACTTGATTGTTGATCTTATCATGAATATAAAGGCTTATATATAGTAGCAGATGCTTAATTCTGCTTGTGGCAGACTCAAACAAACTCAACTCTCATTATACCAATTTTACGTATTTTAAATGGGTTGAGAATTTAAAAAACAGGCGGTGCTGACTGCAAATGTCAGCTGCATGCGAATTGCATTTGCTGTCGACAGCTTGTTGCTGTTGTTGTTGTTGTTACTGCTACCTGGGATTGTGCTAATTTGTTTTCCAATTTGGCGAGAGACGGAGTCGGAGCACAAGAGTAATGTGTGTGTGTGTGTGTGTGTGTGTGTGTGTATGATTCTGATTGTGGCGTACTCGTTATCCTTGCATTACAGCACAACCAGCTGCAACACAACAACAACGAAGAATGGCTAAGAAGCAAACAAAACACAACAACAACAACAACAAAATGTGCCACTTAGTTAAATGCACACGTGCGAAATCTCTCGAGCTAAATGCAACCAAATTCTCACTCGCCCTTATGCCCAAAAAAAAATAACCCCCCTTCCTAAGCCAGAACAACCCACCTTAACCCGAGGCACTGCAGCACAACCCTGTTCACAGAGAGAGAGAGAGAGCTAGGGGGAGGGAGAGGGAGCTAGACTCTTCACACATACAGCCCGCATGCTGCTTATCCCGCAAGAAAATGCAATACAAAATGAATATTTAATTCGACTTGCACAGCTGGAGGAGCAGCGGCGTAGTATGTTAAATGTGAGCAGGATTGGACAGAAGAAAGGGGGTGGGACGCGTTGGGGTTGGTGTCGCAGGATCGTGTGGGATTTTGTCGAGTCACGACGCGTGCAAAAATCAACGCTATACCATAGAGAAGAAAATTGCATTTCACTGTTATCGCCACAGATGCTGGCACATTGTGTGTGTGTGTGTGTGTGTGTGTATGTGTGTGTGTGTGTGATGTGTGTTGTGTATAATATCTTAGACTTAAATGTAGCCAGCTAAACGAAGCCATTTGCAGTCGGAAACAGATATATGAGTGATTATTCTTAAAGAATGCTAATAATGAGCGTTCAGGAATTATCGATATGAGATCGAAATGTTAGCTATTAGTATAGTATCGATAACTCTATAATTTATAGGTAAGTCGTCGATATGCCATCTATGTATTATCAATAGATCGAATAAAATATTCAGAAAATGATTAGAAACAAATTTTTATCTGATATTATATGCTATCAGACAACGTAACTATCGATAAGTTATCGAAAATAATTATAAACAGTTTGCTTATAGGCTGTGTGTCGGTATACTTATAAAAACTGCACTTATGTAGAAATTATCGATAACTTTAGCAAACACAAAGCACAATTGGAGGAGCATTTTGTCATAGAAATTACAGAGTATCTTGAAGTCGTGCACATTCCACAGCACATCACTGGCCGTAGATGCCTGGCAGCTTTATCAATTCTGTTTGGATTGTTTGTTTGTTTGTTGATATTTATTTGCCACATAGCGGTGCAAGCATTTTGGCCCCGGTTGAAAGCAGACAGGATCCAAAAGGAGCAGCCCAATTGTGTGCGTGTGTACGTGTGTGTACGTGTGTGTGTGTGTGTGAGTGTGTGAGTGTGCCGTAAACGGACAGGTAAAAAGGGTAAAAAGGGTTAAAAGGAAACAAAACGGTATTCGTAATTCCCTGTAAGAGCCCAATATACAAATGGAACCAATATCTACCAACAACATGAAGAACAACAAGAACAGCTGACGACAGAAAGGCAGCAGTCCTCGTATCCTGGGGATAAGCGACTTGGCAACAACAGCAACATTTTATTTCACTTGCTGCCCCTTTTTTGGGTTTTGTTTTTCTTCTCTTTTTTTTGTCAATTCTATAAGATGCCAGGATATGTTTGACATGCCCCCAATTGAAATGGAGGCACCTGTCACAATGCACCAGAGAGCAGGAGCAGTAGCTGTAGCAGGAGCAGGAGCAGGAGCGGCAGCAAGAGCAGGACCGGGAGCAGAGCCAACTAAAAAGGCGCAACGGTGTTGGTTCAAAGCGTTGACAGCTTTTAGCCAACTGTGTTATTGGCTAGTCAGTTGAGCGAATTGAAGTCCACAAACTGTGTGAAGTTCAAATACGTACTGGATCATCTTGTTTGGGTGTCGTTGTCTTTGTGTTTTGATTTGTGAGTTCATATCAGACACGAAAAGGTTGCTCAAAACGGTTCAACAGTGGTTCAGTGGTAATATGATGATATTACTCATAATACAATTGGCGAACCGGTTCAAGAGTGGTTCAGCGTGATATCAGTAGCTTCATTAGGTTGATTAAGAGACAAACTGATTATTTACAATTAGGCTGCAGTTCACCTCGTAAAACCGGTTCAAAAACTCAGTAACTGCTCGGGATCTACTCATCAGATTTGATATATCAGATATATCCTAAAAATATGCTTACAAATCGGTGCGTTGTTTTTTCAAGCATTATTTTTGCCTAATTTAAGCCATCTTCTTAGCTGCCTCGAAGCTATTTTATTTTTTGCATTATTATTTTTATTTTTTTAATAAATTTCTTCTTTTTTTTGATTCCGTTATTTATCTGCTTCAGCCTCAGCATATATAAATATACATGTGTGTGTGTGTGTGTGTGTGTGTGTATTGTATTATGCTGTATGTATGGCAGTTTTATATTATTACTTTTATGCAGCTGTTGTTGTTACCGTTTCGCCCGTTTTACCCCGTTTTACCCCGTTTTACCCCGTTTTACCCCGTTTTGTACCGTTTTGTTCGTTTTTGTATTCATTGCCTTTTGTTTTACAACAATTGCATGCCGAATTGAGCTCTCATTGTTGTTGTTGTTGTTGTTGTTGCTGCTGGTTTTTAGTATTTTTGCTAAACTCAGCATTTAAGTTTAGTTTTTGGGCAAAAGGGTTGCTACGTTCCTTGGCTCGCTTTGGGTTTCCCTAGCGTTTGTTTCATTTCGTGTTGTGGCAAACGTTTTGCATTTTATTTCATTTTATTTCATTTTATTTCTCGCTTTTCGTTGTTTGCCACAATAAAAAGGGTGAATTTTTATATTTCGCCATAAGTTTTTATGGCTTCCGTGTAAGTAAGTGTGCTTCTCTCTGTGTGCGTGTGTGTGTGTGTGTGTGAGGATGTGTTTGTGGCGTCGGCTCTGTCTGTGTGCTCTCCTCCACTCCGCTCTCCTGCTGTACCTACTCCTACACCTAACCCTTACTCCGCACAGCCAAGTCGGCATTTAGCATTGACCAACAACTGCGCTGCTTGCCTTTCTCCCACCTCACACACTCTGTCTCTCTTTCTCTATCTCTGTCTCCTTCTCCTGCTCTGTCTCTTTTACGCTGTTGTCGACATTTTGTCAAAAGTTAGTCCAGTCATCCAAAAGCATTGGTCCTGCGGCGCTGGAGCGGGGGCCGAGGACTTGCGGTGTGTCCAAAATGACGCGCCTTTACACTTAAATGTTTTCAAAAGTTCTTATTCGATCTCCCTTTCTCTCTCTCACATACTCTCTCTCTCTCTCTTTCACTCTCTATCCCGCTCTCTCTCTCTTTTGCTTTTTTTGCAACTCTTTGTATTATTATTGTTGGCCGCCTTGTTTTGCACTTTTAATTTGGTTTATTTGTGCAGAGAATATGACTAAATGTCTGTGTGTGTGTGTGTGTGTGTGTGTGCGAGTATTTAGATTTTAATCTACTTTGCCGTTGCAGCTGCCAAAAACTTTTGACAACGCACTCCCCACCTTCCAACCCCCTCCGCAAACCATAAAAATAATGGAAGTAGGCAGGCTGCAGTCGCGAGAGCTCGACTTGAAGATACCCTCAAAACCCAATTCGATCCAATCAAGAAAGTTGTGACTATTTTAGGCCCATCGATATTCGATTTTTACCGATATTTGATAATTATCGACAAAATGAAATAAGTAAATTTCAAAATCACACTTGCGATTCATACTGCTCCTATACTATATATATACTTTATGGGCTCGATGAAGCTTCTTTCAATCGGTTCACGTTATATAGAAAAAAAGAAGGGTATAATTCAAACTTTCAACGAAAATTGTTTTAATGTTGTTATTTATTATGCCGTTATATAGCGTAGGGGGCTAAGGTGGAGATGTTGTTAAGAGGGTAGCCGGGGGTGGGGTTGAGTAAGTCACAATGTTGCAACACATTAAGCGAACGTTGAACTCTAAAGTTGTGTCTTTTATTTGAACCAATTTTATTGACTGGCAGGAAAAAATCAAAAAATATTGTTTAAAGACTTAAGCAAATAATTGAATTATAGTGAAGTAATTACTATAAATGCATTTTTGAATTGCAGTTTGCAAATATGCGCTGAATTATTAATGAGGTGGCAACCCTGCTCTTCTAGCGGCAATCAACCGTTTAATGGCAAGCAAACAAGCAAACAAAAATATTCTTAATGCTCTCAAATATTTAATATACATTTATGAATATGTATTTCCTATTAATAGTCAATTAAAATCGGTAAATAAAACATTGCCACAAATTGCAAGTTATGCTTAATGCATATGTGTGCATGTGTGTGTGTGTGTGTGTGTGTGTTTGTAAGAAACAAGTTCCCATTGATAAAACAAATTCAGAATTGTTTGCAACTTTGTCTTATTATAGGTTCTATTTTATTGCACATCTAAATATATCTGTTGATTATCTGTATCATCTGGACCAACTTCAAGTTAATCTAGTCACACTTCCAATGGCTTCTGTCTTTGTTAGAGAATTCGGATCTTAAGATCTCTCTAACTTCACAAACTATATTTATTTATATGTACTTTATCAGCTCTGACAGTCGATCCCACTTAGTCATGACGGATTAACCATCCATTCGTCTAACTAGGCATCATCTAACTATAAACATCATCGAGATTGGATTACTATATAATATAGCTATCATAAAACACTTCACTGTGACAATTCTTTGATCTCTTGCTCGATTACAACAGCAAACATCCCGTTGATCTCTGTAGAATTTATCGATAAGCATACTTATCGCTTAACAGTGTCAGTTGGTAATCAAATTAGCCAACAGTCCTGATCTAATTGAGTGTTGTTGAGTGCTGCACAACCATTTCCCATGGCAATCTCAGTTGTACAAATATGCATGCATTCATATACATCCCCCTCCTCCTCCTCTTCCTCCGTATCCTGCCAGTCCCATAACTCCCATGAACTCCCATTGAGAGGCACGATCTTCTTCTTCTTCGTCGACGTCGTCGTCGTCGTCGTCGTTTGACTGGAATATGAGGCTCAGTCTGCTGGCTCATTTAATAGGCCCCTAGTCAAATGAAATGTGCACACTTGATTGCAACCATAAATTTTGCAGTACGCTGCTGCCCCACACAGCGAAATCACACACACACACACACACACACACAGTCAGTCAGTGGGGTCAGTGTGTTGGTGGAGGGAGGGAAGTGGGGTGGGCGGGGGGCAGCTTTGGAACGTGCACAGTAAATGAAATGAAAGCAGCGAGTGTGCGGTGGCCAGTGTTAAATTTCAATGCCAATTGCATACAGTTAAAAGGCGAATGCTACAATGCGCAAGCAGAGGGGAGTGCGGGGGTGTGGGGAGTTTACTTCGTTTTATGGTTTTTTATATTTTTTTATTTTCTTTTTAAATGCAAAGCCACACACACACACACACACACACACACACACACACGCACGCACACACACACACACAAATATGCTGCTTTTTTGCGGTGCTTTTGTGCGAACGTTAAATGCGGGCGGGCTTTGTTGTTGTTGTTGTTGTGATTCATCAACTTTTAAATATTGTCTGCCTCTCCCTCTCTCTCTCTCTATCACTCTCCCTCTACATCTTTCTCTGTCTCGCTCCCTCGCCCACTCGCTTTCGCTTTGCAAAAGTAATTAAAGAATATTATAAAAATGGCAAAGGAATAACTGATAAGTATTGAAAGGAGTATGCGTGTGGAGTGGGAAGGGAGAAGGAGAAACGGGTCGCGGAAGGGGCGGTGGAGGGGGGGGGGATACTTAAATGCTCGCTCAATTAGCATTCAGCGTATTCCTCACATCCTTATTAAAAGTGCTTCTGCTGTGCTTCTATCCCCCCCACCCCACGTCATTTATGCATTTATTCGCTGGGCATTTTTCAACAGAAAGCAAAATTAATAAGAAAGCCATATGATAAGCTATCCCCGACCCCGCCCCCTCCCCCACCCCCTCCACTACCCACTCCGCCTACGCAATCTGTTGACCACCCGCTGCGTTTTTATTGACGAGTCGACTTTATTGGGTATTTCTTGTATGCATTTTTTAACCGTTCTTTCAAATGACAGCAGCAGCAGCAGCAGCAGCCGCAGCCCGCATATCACACATAATAAACGGTTCTTTATATTTGTATTCTTCAGTTACAGTTAATTGCGAGCAGCGCAGTCGATGAGAAATTTACATTTAAATCTATGTAAATTGTCTGCGCTTTAATTTCGTCTAATAACCGTAAACTAAACTCACACATGCATGCAGCAGCCACAAGAAACGCCCTTTGTGCCACCTGTGTCTGCAGCTCTGATGTGTGTGTGGCGACGGGGAAGGGGCAGGTATAAAAACACCTTTTGAGTTGTCGCTTCTTTCAACGGTTTCCAATGGGAAACGGCAATTGGGAATTTTATAAATACAAAAGCGGAACGATGGAATTGAAACAGCGGTGCGAGCTAAGGCTTCAGTTAGCAAGAGAAAGACAGCTAATGATGGCATGCACTCCTTCTCTCTCTCTCTCTCTCTCTCTCAATCTCTCTGTCTAGCTCTCCTTTGGAGCTAGATTTACCACAGTTAAAAGTTCAACTGAAAATTCACGAATGATATTGGCTAATTTGATACAAAACGATTACAGTTTGAGCAGTTTAATGACCTCTCGTCTACACTAACTACAACAACAGCTACACACAGGCAGCCACACCTACACACACACACACACACACACGCAATAACCTCTGACCCTTCAAATGCACACACAGAGCACCTCGCCGCGTCTGGCACAAAGTGACAGAATGCAAGTCAAAACAAGTCTCTTGGGTCGATTTGAATTGTTGTTTCTCAACTGTCCCTTATCACCCAACCACCCAACCACCCAACCACCCATGCTCCCCCTTTCTCCCCCTTCAGATGAGTTTGCCATGTCCTAAGGAGCATTGGGCATAGGTTCGTGGCTGTAAATCAAATGTCATGTCAATTTTAATTGCATTTTAATGATAAACGATGGCGCAAACAACGAACTGCGAACTACTGAACTATGCAGGGCCAGGCAGAGGGAGAGGGAGTGGGAGTGGGAGAGGGAGAGGGACGTCTGGGGTAGAGGGTAAAGAGCAGCAATCCCCTAGCTTTGCTATATATATATATATATGTTAATATATGTACATATGTACACGAAGTGCGATAGTTCAAAAGGGTTAAGTTTAACTTGCAGTCATGTGGGTGTGTGTGTGTATCTGGGTGTGTGTGCGTATCTGGGTGTGTGTTTGCGGAAAATCAATGAATGCACTCTTCACTTTCATTCAATTTGATTCACACTTCACACGCACACTCGCATAAATTTCCAATTAGCCAGCTTCACATATATTCCAGATAGTATTCATAAATATATATACTAATATATATATATATAGATATATAATTAATTATTTGCTGACACTCGCCGCAAATTTGATTTGCAGCTGTATCCATAAACACTCAATCAGTCAGTCATGCGTTCATCAGGCGCTTATTCAAACCATTCATTCGTCTGTCTATTCAAATTATGAATGTTTCTCGGCACGCACAAAAAGCACGAAGTCGTAATTAAATTATTCACTTTTGAAATATATGAAAAACAGTACAAAAATGCACAACAAACAATTAAGAATGCTGCAGTCTGCGACGGACGCAGGACGGCCATTGTTTACACAAATGTAAATACTTTATAGGATTGCAGATTGTATTGTCAGTATTATTATTATGGATATCGCCAATAATTGGAATTCCTGAGCAGTTGAAGCAAGAGGAGCAAGGAAGGTAAAGGAAGCACTTGGGACAATTGGGAATCCAATCTGTGCCAAACTGGAGCAACTGCAGCAGCAGAGTTACCCCATTCGACCCGACAACTATCGCCAAGTGGATGAGTAGAATATATTCACTGGCAAAAGAAAATGCAATGCCCAAGCAAATTGCGAGTCAAAGGACGATGCAGACAGGCGTGATACCGAGGATATCAGCGACATCAAGAAAAGGCAGAAGGAGTTGAGGTGGAGCAGATGAAGCTGGAGGAAAACCCGTCTCTCTTTTGGAGCCTGAGGATGATGATGACTAACAGCCCCAATATGCAAGAAGTTGGGATCCGTTTGCTATTACTGCTGATCTATAATATAAATATATGCTTGATGCAGTCATAGATGCTTCCATCTGCTTGCCACATATTCTCTATCCATTCTGAAAGGGTTGCGGAGAAAACTGCAACACTATCAACTATAGTAAATGATTTTAAATTGATTTTTAATTAAATATTTGGTGGTCAGTTGCAGGCGAGATGAGGGAGAGCAGAAGTTCTCTGTCTCTCTCTCTCTCTTTCTCTCTCTCTCTCTCTCTCTGGCAATGTGGGGCAATTGGCTATTTAAGTGGCCCACTTCAAAGCAAATATTGCGAATAAAAGCTGAACTTTGTTTTTACGCTATTTGGCATTTTATGATTTTTATTGCAAAAACCACAAAAACTAAAAGCAAACAATGGGGCAAAAAAAAAGAGGAAAAAGAAAACGCAAAATAAAAAAATTAATGCGAAATTAATTTTTTCTATTGAGCAGAGCAGAATGCTACTTGTGGGTGGTTGAACCCACACCACACTATCAACACACACACAGCATTACTGCCTGTGACTGCCACAACAAGTGAAATGATACGAGGCAATTGAATGAGTAGAAAAGTGAATCCCAATTAAGAGAAAAGAACAAAAAGATAGAGATAGAGAGAGAGAGAGAGAGAGAGAAAGCATGAGAGGTAATTAATACTGCTCTGTTTTGAATAATATAAAATAGTCAGATTTTGATCCTCTTCATCAGAAATGTTAAAGACTGACGAACATGGTAAATAAAAAACTTGTTAGTGGGTTGGACCTGGCTATAAGGACTTGACTGTCAATATTGAGTTGGAGATGCTGATCCATTTTAAATGATTAACTAAACTGAACTTCAAATGGGAATGGAACAAACTCAGTAAGTTAACAAAAGAGCCGCTTAATTCACGCAATGAAGTCAAATAATTCACGGATACTTTACAGTACTTACTTAGTAGGGCTTAGTAACCTCTACAAGGTCAATAAAGAACACAGCTGTCCTCGAATCTTAAAGTGTTTAGATATAAATATATATATATAGTTTATATATGTATATATTATATATATAATATATATATTTATTTATATAGAATTTGTTTTGTGTGTAGAGATCATTGGCAGGCGCTGGACAATTGTTTGACAACTTGAAAGCATTTTGCTTTAGCCAAAGCTCAGGCTAAAGTTTATACAAACAATGGCAATGACTGCCACAGCGAGAGAGCGAAAGAGAGAGAGAGAGCGAGAGAGGGGGGAAAGTAAAGTTTTGTAATGCGCTTAAGCATCTTTGTTTAGTCTCTCCTCGTCGTCGCACACAGGTGGGCTGGATTGTTGTTGAAAGCTGTTTGTCGTCGCAGCTTCAGCGCCAGCAGCGGAGTCTTATAAGCATCATTCCCCCCTTCCTCTCTCTCTCTCTCTCTCTCACTCTCTCTGTCTCGACCACTCGCGCCACCCCCCCAGCAACCAACACACACGAGCACAAAAATTCCATAAGAACATATTTGTACACTTTGGAAAATGAACTAAAAACAATTCTAACAATAACAATTTTCATTTAGGAAAAGTTGCGTTGCCTGCGGCAGACTCAAAACAATATTCAAAAAATTCTGGTTTTAAAAATTGTTTTCAAATATATATAAATTTTTTTTTGTAGAAATTTGAAAGCTATTTCTTAAACATTATCTGTGCACATTTTTTTCAATATTCATACTTAAAAAATATATTTTTTTAAGATTTTTATTTTGAGAAAAATTTGATTTCAAATGTTACAAATTTAAATATGTTGCAGCGAGTTTTTGCTGAACTCATTTCTTAATAATTTACAGAATTTTTTTTATTTATTTTTTTATTTTTTTTTTATTTTATTTATTTTTTTATTTTTACCTCGACAACTTATATTACTATATTTTTTGTGCTGTGATATTCAACGAATCGGCCTAGATTTTTCAAAGTGTGAATTCTGACCATTTTCTGTCGATGACGATGATGATGTTGATGATGATGATGATCATTGAGAGGAGAGCGGCACGTTGTGAGCCTATCACGTACATTTGCCATCAATAACGCAACGATTTAACTTGTCTCATCCGCCCGGGGGCCAACGTAGTGCAAAACCCTCAACCTTTCCCCCACCCCCCAGTCAACCCCCTTCTGCCGAATGTTGCGCCCACCTCGGACACGTACACGCATGCCACGTAGATTCAGGCCCGTAAGCCAGGCAACGACTGAATGCCACATAGCTAAACGCTCCCTCTCCCTCTCTCTCACTCCCTCTCTCTCTCTCTCTCTCTCTCTCTCTCGTTTCTCTCGTTAGTCGTTGTCAAGCATTGTTGATATTTTTTTTTGTCTATGTGTGTTGGGCTATTTATCGATATACAAGTATTGGCAACTTTCTGACTGGGCACGTAGCACAGTCAACAAGAAGAGAAACAGGCTAAATCTGGTTAAAGCCAAATGCAAATGTGCTCGAAAATTGTGATAAGAAACAAAAATAAGAAACAAGATGGTAAACAAATCCACTTAGCTGCTAATTGACGGCAAATCAGACAACTTGCCTGACTGCGCCTGCAAACTGCAATCAGACCCCTAACCCCGGTTCCACCACCACCACCACTTCCACTTCTAGTTCCATGTTCAGTTCCAGTTTCAGTTCCAATTCCAGCCCAGTCGAAGAAAAGCGCATCACGTTCGTTTATCATCTTGTTGCTTAGCTGCTGGGTTTATCTTTCTGTTGGTGCTGCTGTTCCTGCTTCTGTTTCTGTTTCTGTTGCAGTTTCAGTTGGTTTCTGCCCAAATCCCATTTGAAGCAGACAAGAGGGGACGGGAGTTGCACACTCGCTATCTGTGGTCAGTGGATAAACAGCAAAAGCGATGGAGAGAGACAGATTGAGAGAGAGATGCAAGATGGCCAGGGCTACATGAAAAGGGACGCGCATGGGTGCTAGGAGGTGTTAGGTGAAGGGGCAGAGATGGGGTGTGGGGTGTGTGTCCAGCGTTAGTCTTAAAAATACCCACGAGAGTTGTCGAAGGCATGTTCCAAACATTTTTAAGCTCAAGCTTCAAATGGCAGCCCAAAGACAGCTTGTTCAATCACACACACACACATACACAAACACACACACACACACACAACACACACACACACACACACACACGAGCAGACGCACGTCAGTCGCATAAGAGTTGCCCGTTTGGATATCAAATGGTCAAAAAGTGGGCATTTGCTTAAGAAATAAAACAAAAATGAAAAAAACCAACCAAGCATAAAACTAAAAAGTAAACATAAACTGAAGAAAAAGAAAAAAAAGAGGCAGAGGACGCACTGGACAGGCTCTTAAGGGGCAAAGACAAGCGGAATGCTGTGGACAACAGAGAACCAGTCACGCTACTCAGTTGTTACTGTATTTGTTGTTGTTTATGTGTTGTTGGCCCAAAACCAGAATCGTTGAACAGTCCAGGCGCAAAAAACAAAAAAGGGTTTGGCAAAGTGCTCTCAAAGCTATGCTGAAGATTGGTAACAGATGCTCCGGAGGGAGAGGGAGGTAGGAAGAGTGAGAGATAGAGATAGAGACAGAAAAATAAAGAGAAGAGGCGAAGCGAGAGAGAGAGAGAAAAGCAGCAGAGTAATGATGTATCAAGAACAAGATAAACGAAAGTGATAATTTCTCTTCCACTCTCTCTCTCTCTCCCTCTCTCTCTCTCTCTTCTCTATCTGTCTCCTTATCTTACTTACAATGTGTTAATTATAGGAATCCCAAGAATTCAACCTGCATACATCAAAATTTAACTATAAATTTAAAAAACTGATTGTTCCTTGATGGTTCCCTGATTGTTCCTTGTTCTTCGATAAAATTATGTTAGATTTGTTTGATTTTCTTGATAAACGTAAAATTGTTCAACTTTTTACCGATTGTTCCTATAGCAATATAGATACTAGCAAAAAGTCTGATACTTGCAAAGTTTCACCAAGGTAGCCTTCAACCAGACTGAGTTCAGAAAGTTAGTTAAACTGCTTCAATCAATTGTATACATCATAATGAGAGATAATATATACATAAATATATAAATATATATATTTATATACACTACTATACTACACAAGAGGAAGAGTTGAAACTTTGTCATTGATCAAGTCAAACGTCAATCACTCAATCGCTCAATCATTCAATAATACAGTCGCATGTCGTCTTTCGGGTTGCATTTGACAAAGTCGCGACTCTGAGAGCTGTCAGTGGTCAGTTCTTCTTCCCCCCCACTTTACTCAATTGTTGTTGGTAGCTGCTCTCTTTCTCTCTCTTCTCTCTATCTCTTTCTCTCTCTAACTTTGGCTCGTCTTTTTTTTTCTTAACTTAAAGTTTGCGTTTTAGCTTTAGCCAGATTTATGTTTTCCTGCTTGCGTTTGCAGAATTGTTGTCGGAAGTTTTTTTGTGCACCATCATGGCGCACACACACACATGTGTGTGTGTGTGTGTGTGTATGTAAGTGTGTTTGGGAGTGTGTTTGGAAGTGTGTTTGTGAGTGTGGATTGGAGCAAAATAAAAGTTCTAAAAATATGTTTGCTAAATAAAAAAGTGCTCCCGAAGTTTGAGCATCAACTGAAACCAAAAATATGTTAAAAGCCTGCCCAAAACAGGAACAGAAGCTGCTACAGATGGAAATTGGAAAATTCCAATGAGAAGAAGACGAAGAAAAAGACAAAGCAGCTTGATGCGCCTTTTGACTAACGTCTTTGACTTTTTTTCCTGACTTTTTTGTTTTTTTTTTCGAATTCTGACTGTGATTTTAAGTTCTGCTGTTGAATATCCTCTTCGGCCTTGGCGTGTGTCTGATTAGCGTGTGTGTGTTCTGTGTGTGTTCTGTGTGTGTGTGTGTGTGTGTTGTGTGCAGCTTATGTTTCGCATCTTTTATGTTTTCGGCATTTGGTTTTCTACTTCGTTTTTTTTGTTTTTTGGTTTTGGGTTTCTGGTTTCCACTTTCATTCTACGACTGCTGCTGCCACAAACAAACAAACAACATGTTGTCCAATTAGCCCCAGCACAAAAGTCACAGAGTCTCTCTCGCAAGCTGCCTCATTTCTGTGGCATCTACTTCAAATGTCATGTTAAGGGGCCGGGGGGACGACGGTGCCGCTGGGCAAGGCTAATGTAATACTAAAGTGTAGTCATTAGGCTACTTCAAAAGCTGACCCCACAATCACAGCCCCAGGTCATCTACGTACAGCCGAGGTTCAATTACACATGCTCTGCTGCTCGGGGGTAGCTGAAAGGAACACAACTTGAAAGAGGCACAATGTTGCACAGAGTCTTATGTTGCAGCATTATATACGTGTGTGTGTGTAAAGCCAGGAAATGGATCTGAAACAACCAAAAATGCAGATTAATTTGTAGCTTGTTTGTCAGTCTGCAGACTTCTTCAATCACTTCCGGAACAGTCCTCTCAATCAAGCCTTATCAATCAACGACAAGCAGCTTTATCTCACGAAGAGAGCTGTTATCATGACTAACCCAATCTTTAGTTTTTGAATGTTGAACTGTATTTTGCCATCAATCAGCGACCATCAATCAGAAAGCAAAGCCACTAATCCAGCATGGATCTTCATATGCTTATAGCTGGAGCAGAGCTTTTAAGCATTGCGTTTAGTATTTCAAATGGTCTGCAGACGACTATAGGCTGCTACTTAACTCTCAATCAGCTGCCATCAATCAGGCCTAGTTGGTCAATCAAAGGTGGAGCAGTGTTTTCAACAACAGTTGCTGTGGCGCTTCCAATTTGCCAACTGTAACAGAGCACAAGACACAAACGCAAACACCTCTCATCAATCTCACCTAGTCGCTCAATCAAAGCTTATGACCTCTGCTCCATTAACGGGTCTTTTGCCGCTCAAAGCTCTTGGCCATCATTCATGCCGACTAACCACAAAAGCTTAACCCACTCGACTCTTTTCTCTCGCTCTCTCTCTCAGCTCGTTAAGCGACTCGTTAATGACGCAATTTCCGTGCAGTGACCACGATGAGACCTGACCCTTTGGGGTCAGTCGGTGGATACAGATATATATGTATATATATATATATATTTATATATGTTTATTTGTATTGTATGTATAACTTCCTCTTTCTGGCTAATTAGCTTAGCGCAGTTAAATCGTTCACTTGTGAATTGAACAACACACGCAGAATACATTTCTATGGCATCGATGGACGGTTTCAGTTCCCATTTATTTGTTGTTGTTGTTGTTGCTGTTGTTGTTGTTGTTGTTGGGGGTGCCCAAAATGGCAGACAATAAATAAAACACACACAAACACAGAAGCACAGAAAGAAAAGGCAAAAGGGGTTGCTACGGATTGCTAGATTGCTTGCATTGCTGTCTCCAAAACATGCCACAAGAACAAACATATTATATATGGGACTGAACGAGAGAGGGAGAGAGACACTGACAGAGTGCGAGTGAGAGAGAGAGAGAGAGAGATACTTAGATAGATGGAGAAAGAAACCCTTACACGACATTCTTACACAATTCCAGGCCATTACACTGAGAAATGTGACACAATTTGAATAACATTTAAAATATAAAATTGAGCATCAATTCGGCCAACAGCATTGGGAATGGGGGTGAGGGCCAGGGCGAGGGCGGGTAGGGAGGTAACGGTGAAAGTGGTTGTTAACCCTTTCAAGCAAAAACACACACACACTGCAAAGATAGAGGATGTCAGCAATGCTCAGACAGCTCTTTCGACTAGCAGATATCCAGCGTCTATTTCAAATTCAATTTGAAATGTTGACATTTTGTAATTCATAGTTTATACTCTATACCAGTTAGGATAATTAGGGATAACAGGATAATTATTTTCAAATCAAATTGATTTCAATTTGGGAAAACAAATATTTAAAGCTTCGAGTTACTTGATTTGTGCAGATCTGAGAATATACACTATATATACATAGAATAGAGTGCATTAATCCGAGGATTCGAAATATCAATAAAAAATTGGAATTTATGCATTATATACAAGTAAAATAAAATGGAAGATGAAAATGCTGTCAATTGTAGATATGTACATAATTGCCTATGTCCGCCTTTTACAGGGTATAACAAGCAGCGGGGAATTGCATTGACAAACTAGAGAACTGCCCCACTCATTGCCTTAAGCAGAGCCTACACATCTTGTTGTTTTCCTTCCTATTTTATGCCCTGAACCCATTACAAATGGATATATGGACGGGTATAATGAACTCCTGCTGGAGTATAAAACAGGCAGACAAATCCATCTAACAGCATATCAAGTACAAATATATATCGATCTTTATATCAAATCGATCTAACCAAGTGTCTGGCTGGCATCAGATGGATTAAATAAGTTCGGCATATCGATATAAATCGAATATCGATAACAACAAAATTAAGAAGCAATTTCAAGGATATAAATTTGTTATTGACATATTGTTGATCATCAGTAAACATTTAATTAAGTTTACGAAAAAATCGTTTACCAAAATACACCGGCTTCACAGGGTATCTGCGAGTCGAGCTCTCTCGCCTATAGCATTCTTACTCGTCTTTTATTTATTTTATTTTATTATTTTTTTTGGTTTAGGGAAGTGAATGAATGAATCTTGGTGCTCTCGCTCATCAGCGTCTCGTGTCTACGTCGGCCTTTTTCCACTTTTCTTGTTTTCCTGTTTTCTTAGCTGTATTCTTGTTGTTGTTGTTGTTGATGTTGTTGATGTTTTTGGTGTTGTTGTTTTTTGACTAAATTGCGTAAATTATTGGCATATGTTGTCTTCGGCGCAATGAGACACATTTGAACCCTTTTCGTTGGCAATGTCGACCAGAGAGGATGTCGCTGAAATTGACAGTCGCACATTGTTGGGGCGCGGCTGAGTGGTGGAGTGGTGCAGTGCAGTGTGGATCGAGTGAGTGGTGCGGGGAGGGGGACGGTGGACGGGGGTTCTCGGTGGTATGGTTGGTAGAGAGAGATACTTTGGCATGGCATTTCATTCCAATTTTTAGCTGGGGCTGCCTTCTGGCTGCCAGTTGCCTGTCAGTTTCGCTCGCTTCGTTTTCTTTTCCCTTCCCCCCAAATCCCTGCTTGGTTGCTCTTCCTTTTATTTTCTTTGCTGCTCCTCTCTCTCTCTATCTGTCTCTGTCTCTCTTTTCTTTTTATCATTTGTATTTGTGCCCATTCTTTGGCATTTTATGTGCGCTATTTCGCGAAGTAGAACAATAGCCACGACGCTGCAACTGGAAATGGAAACTGCGAATGGGTCTTGCACGGATACACTCGAAAAAAAAAACCAGAAAAAACAAAATAAAAGAACTAAAAAATAGGTATGCTTGATAAGCGTAACACACATCTTGTATGGGCAACAGCGCTTGCTACAAATCCATAATTCCTGCACCAAAACACACATTTCTTATTTATTTGAAATTCTTCTGCTCAAATTGAATAAGGCAAAAACTGGGACATTGCTTTTGGCGAGTGTAGCTGGTAGCTTGCTTCACAGGCCGTAGGACCTATGCCGACACATTCATCCTACGTTTTCTCCTCCAGCTCCTCTTCCTGCTCCTCCTCCTTCTGCTCCTCGTCATCGTCATCGTCCTTTAACCATCTCCTTCATCATCTTCCACTTCTTCTTTTGCAGCTTTATGTGCTCTTTTGTTACAACTAAACACGATGCGATGGCGAACTCCGCCACTACAAATACTTCATCTGTTTTTTAGCTACTTTTTTCCTACAAAAGAGAGTGAGCGAGAGAGAGAGAGGGAGAGAGAGAGATAATTCACCCTCACTCACTTTGCTTTTGGGCCCTTTTCCTGCTGGTGTTGGTGCTATTCCAACTTTATTGTCTTGCCAAAGAAATAGACTTTTAATATACTGCTAGAGCCCAGCACAGAACATAGAGAACCTATATATATATCTATATGTGTGTGTGTGTGTGTGGAAATATTAGGCGATTTTGCCAGTTCATTGACTTGCCACAACAATAGTTTGAAGTTTGTCTGCCAAAATATGAGCAAACATTTTGAAAACATAACCCCTAAAGAGTTAACTAAAAGCGCATTGCAGAAACACATAGAAATGGCCCAAACTAAGTTTTGGCAATGAAAGGAGTCGAATTGAATTAGTAGAAAAGAGAGAGAGAGTGAGTAACAGAGGGGCAGAGAGAGAGGGAGTTGACTGAACAAAAGGATAGCTGATCGTGATGTGAAATAAAAGTATTGAGATATTCCACAAGCCACTGAATTTGGTTTAAAAACAGTAAAACAGTATTCGGCCAGAAGATAAACAAAAGGTACATTGATGAACCATCGATAATATCGATGTTTTTATTCAAGATTCATTATAGGAAAAATCAATTGAGAGATCGTATTTATTAGCTTTGTATGTGGCTCAGTTGGATACGGGAACAAAAGGAAGTCAGATTTAATAAGACATTTTTTTAAAAAAAAGCTTTCAAGATACTTCCTGCTCTAGGCTAAATCACTCACCCCCACCCTTTTTTTTTTGTTAAGTTTTATTTAAGTAGTCCTGTTTTGTAATTTTTATTAAATTTGTTGACCTTTGTGCTTAGTTTCCTGCTGCTGCCAGCCACTGCCAAAACAAATTAGTTGCCAACTGTCCGAAACAAATGTTGTGCACGCACCCCCATCCCCAGTTTAACCACCCCTCCCCATCCCTTCCTAGACAAAGTGCTTGTGTTAGCTTTAAGTATAAGTATATATATATATTTAGGCGAAATTATATTAAGCTCAGCATTTCAATCATAATTTTGCTGACGAGCGGCAGCTAACTTGTCTGATAACTGCTTAGGCTATAGTTCAATTTCAAAGTCGATTTCAATATCGATTTCGAAGTCGATTTCGATGTCGATTCTCTGGCTGTGCTTACATCCTCCACATTTCAGATATGTTGATTGCTAGCCAAAATGTGGAGTGGTTTTTGGGGGAAGGGATCAAAGCGGAAGCGGTACCTTCTGCCAAGCGCACAAGAGGAGGGAGGCGGGAGGGGTGCCTCGTTGTTGGCATTTCATTTTACTTTTTTCTACTTCTTCATTTCTTGGCTTCCTCTTGGCCTGAGCGACTAGGTCAAGAGGTCATGCCACATATCGAGCTGCAGTGGCGGTGGGGCACGAGCAAAGTGGGCAAAGTGCAGGAATTTTATCAGTGGAAATGCGCACTCAAAAGTGAGTAGAAATTGCTGAATGTGCCATGCAAAATTTCACTACACAAACTTTGTGGCAAAAAAAAAAGAAAATAAAATAAAATAAATAAATAAATAAACAAATAAACTCTTTCTGAGATGTTCCCCCTTTGGTCCCCTCCGCTTTCCGTTCGCTTCCCGCCATATTTTGCATATTTTGCAATGCAGTTTTTATTTTCATCCGGTTATAATTTTATGTGCTTCTTTTGCTCCACTCCCGCTCCGGGTTTGATTTGAGCGCAAATGCACTTGAAGTTTTGGCATTGTTGTTCTTGTTGTTGTTCTTGCTGTTGTTGTTCAACAGGAAACCGGAAGTCGAAGCCGAACCCAAACAGAAGTCGAAACTTCTGGCAAGTAAACTAAACTCGAACTAAACTAAACTAAACTAAACCCAAAACCCAAGCCCATAGCTCCTCGAATGTGAAAGCAAACAACTTTTGCTCCGACACCACCTGCTAACCACCTGACCCAAGAAGCCACTTCTCGAAGGGAGAACCACCCACAGAAATTACTTATGTATATTATTGTTGCTGCTGTTGTTGTTGTTGTTGTTTGTTTTTATTGTTGTTGGTTGGTGGAGTTGTGAAGTAGGTCATTAGGGGTGTTCGTTGTCCGCCCGCTGGGCTACTTGAATTATTAAATGTTTGTTCATATAGCGAGTGGAGAACATTTTGACGGCTTTTCCCCATTTTCCATTTCCCAGTGCCCGAGCTGCAATCCGACTGACTTTCAAATGCTCCGTTCAAAGTTTTCCGACTGGGAATAAAAATAAAAACGCCCTCAACGGACTCTTAAATTTTGTTTTGGGAATATACCCTGTACAAACTTTGTGGCAATTTGAACAAATGCATATTCCCCTAATACAAACTAATATATCAGCCCCAATATGCCAGATACTAGCCAGGTATGCGTATATATTAACAATAGATCTTCTTCCATGAAAAATATAATTCCAGTTTTTACGCTCACTTGTGATCTTATGAGAGTACAGAGTATCTAACGAGTCGTGCCCTCTTGACAAGCATTCTATTTGCTACTTGTTGGTCGGCTTCAATTGTAAGTATTTAATGAAAAGTTGTGGAACTGCAAATTTGACTCATTTCTTACCAGCGCCCTTTGTTAATTTGTGATTTGCATAACCAGAACTTACCTGTGGGAAGAAAGAGAGAGAGAGAGAGAGGAGAGAGAGAGAAAGATAAAATAAATGTTATTAGTAATTGGTTGCACAATGTTGTTTCAATTGTTACCACAATTGCAATATAAATTAAGTTACTCGGCCGTAAATGAAGTTTCCTAACTTATTCAACATCAAATGGGAAAATTGTAAATCAAATTAATTTTAATTAATTTGTTATCAAGTTTACCTTTGAATCTCAAACTACGACGATTACGTAATACCCATTTAAGCTCAAGTTTATTCATGAATTTTTTTTTTTTTTAGATTTATATAAGCTAATAAGTTAGATTTATGACAATTTAATGTAATTAATAAGTATGGGTAATCTTAAAAGTTGATGAATATTAAATATAAAAAAATTAAATTTATTTTGTACGTGTTCACTTCAATTTTTGAGTTGTAAAATTCCTCCACAATAATTCAAATTCGTACGCCTCTTATTTACAGGGTATACGCCAATAGCTTCCATTTGAAGTAGAATAATGTTGAACGAGTGGAACACTTGAGCAGACAAACACACATACAGAAATACATATGTGAAAACAAAGTAAACATATATATATATATATTTATATATGCCATAATATAATCTTCATTTATGCTAGCAAATTGTTCTTCCTTTCAACTAAAACCAAACTAGGCATTCTGCATTACTTATGATTACCACACACACACACACACACACACATATATATATATATATATATATATATATTTAGATTGCTGCATAAGCAGCTGGTCAAAGATTTTGTCTTTGTTGTTGGCAAAATTGGGTCTTCAATTTGTTGGGAATATGCTTGTGTCCTCGCTCATATTGGGAGTCGTGCGATAAAAAGTAATTGCACTTTTCATTTAATATAACACCCCGAAAAAAAAGGAAAACAAAAAAAAAAACAAAAATTCCAGCACAACAACTAACAAAATATATATTCTAACCCAGTTTGCAAGAGTTTTCCACACCAAAAAAAAAAAAAAAAAAAAAAAACTATGCATGGCAAATGTTTGCTGTCTGAGTCTGAAGTGTATCTCAATCTGTCTCACTCGCTCACCCTGTATTTCCTTCTCTCTCTCTCTCACACACACTCATGGCATACATTGTAGCCAGTGTAGCATCATCATAGATGTATCCAGTGAGCCGTTGTTATTGTTGTTGCCCCACCATGCCCCACCACTGCAGGCACTCAGCTGTTTTGGCTCGTTGCTCATAAAACTCACTCAAGTAAAAGTACGAATGCTTTTCGATATGAAATGCATGAAACTGACAGCCAAACATATTGCGCCGCAATTTTTACCACACACCAGCAACAAACATCCAATTCTGAAAACCCCTTTCCAAATAACCCCCCCCCCCCCTCCCCCACGCAACCCACCCCATCCACCGATTCATTCGCTACGCCGCTCCACCACCTCCTTTTATAACCAGTTGGCTGACTGTTGGTTACCACTTGGCCATTGCCTCGCTTCATCGCTCTGAGCCTGAGAGCTGCTTCTATCAAACACTTTGCTATCTACATATCTACACTCACAGAAAAGACTTATTACAAATATCTATTAGTAATATTTAAGATATTTCCAAAGTATATTTCGAAAAAAAAAATAACCCAATAAACTCCGAAAATTTGTCGACAGCCAGTTTTCTTTTTTAAACTCAGGCAAATATCGTTTCTCTCAGTATCTTTGCCTATCTACACTCAAAGAAAACTTGTTTCTTTTTTTTTTTTTTTTGCTTATATCACACATATTTAAAGTTTGTAAATAGGTACAAATTCTTGCGCTTCATGAATTAGATATAGCATAATAAAAATGCATCTTTGGAGTTATACCTATGTGCAATGTGCTACACTGAAACAAAGACATAAAAAAAACATTTTTTTGTTTTTTGAGTATTAATTTAAATGTTTTCTAGTTAGTAGAAACGCTTTATTGTGTTAAACACAAAAATGCATCAATGTTGCAATGAGAAATATATAGTTTTTCTCACAGTGTACCCCAACCCACAACACTTTTTTCGCATTCGCTGCGGACTGAGGCTATTTGGCATTGTAGTTGTTGCAGCCTGTTTTATGGCAAAAGGATATTTGCACAATATCCACATGCGACACACGAACTTCGCGTCTACCCACATTTATACTTTATACAGATAGGGATATTCCCACCCACTCTCTTTCCATCTCTCTCTCTCTCTCTCTCTCTCTCTCTCTCTCTCTCTCCAGCTGTCTCTTGGCGCATCAAAATGCATATTGTACACTCGACAAGATACTCGCGCGCTTTTAATATGCAACTTGGCAACTCAGCAGTCAGCAGTCAGCATCGGGGAAGTGCTGCCTGGGTGGTGCCGGGTGGTGCTGGGTGGTGTTTGACTGTATTTAGGTTATGGGTTATATCCTTAGTGGGCTTTTGTGAGCCATAAGCACAACGAACGTTGATGTTGTGAAAGATAATGCCAAGACCAAGCTGGTAAACTTTAAATAGGTTTTGGATTTACAAGTTAAATGCACATTCAGTCGTTATAATTCATAAGCAGTTTCTGAGTGGCAACTAAAGTCCTTATCGGAACGCATCACTCGATTTCTATCGGTGGCTAATTTATCGAAATCTAATAATAATAAGCCATTTACAATTTGGCAATATCTTTGCTATCTATTTCCTTGGCTAAATGGACAGATGTAATGTATAATATTAATATATATCCTTCTGATATGATTTTTAATAATACAATATTCTTTTGTGGCACTTAAATGTTGCTATGTAAAAATCAATCGATAAGAAACGATAGACAGCCATAACAGTTAACATTTAATGGCTTTAATTAAAGTTAATATTATAAAATGAAAATGAAAATTACAATTACAATTGTCAACGATTAAGCAATCGAACCGTATGTTATCGCTATTGTTATCGATATGGATATTTACCTGCTGGAATGGTTCGGCTCGTGGGCAAAGGGCTCGGCATAAATATTACGCACTGGCGGCACTCGTCGCGGCAATGGAGGCGGCACTGGATTATAGCCATCCATAATGGTATCACAATCGGAGTACTTCATCGATTTCATAGTCATTTTGGTATCGTTTCGTTTGCTGCTGCTGATGCTGCTGCTGATTTTGTTTCGTATTTTTTAAGTGCTATCGGTTTATCGTGTTTCTCTTAATGCTCCACAGTTCGAACACTCCACTCCACGCTACACAGTTTAAACACTCCACACTCGCGTTTTACACACGTTTTACAATTTGCTGCACTCGTTTGTTTGTTTGCCACTTTATTTGCATTCACATAAATATGTGTATGATAATTTCAGTGTAATTATTATTAATTATTATTGGCCACGTTGCATTTTGTTTGCATTTCAATTAATCATCGCAGCAAGTTCGGTTTTTGCAATAATTATGCGTTATCAGTTCGGGATGTTTGGCAACCACTCTCTCTCCCTCACTTTCTCTCACTCTCTCACTCTCTCTCTCTCTCTCCCGTACTTGCCCCCAAACAGGCGCTACTCCTGCTGCTGCTGGTGCTCCTTGCTGTCCAGGGGGCAGGCACTGGTGGAGGAGGCTGCTGCTGCTGCTGGCATCGCTGCCGCCGGCAGCACTTTTAATTGAATGCAAATATTCATTTACCTTTAAACGGTCTCTGTTTCTGTCTCTGTCTCTATTTCTCCCTCTCTCTATCTATCTCTTTTTGATAGCTTAAACACTCGCTCTTGCTTTCTCGCTTGTTGATTTTGTTGTTGCTGGCTTCACATATTTGATTTGCGACAAGTGCTTAAAAAACACATTTACAAAGTGTTTACTTTGGATTAATTTTTGATATTGACTGACGCCTCGTCCTGTGAGAAAAGGATTAGATAAGGATAATAACATGATGAGCATTAAATATAGTTCTTTCGATGACCACACAAAAAAAATATACCATTTACGCTTTCTCGTTTCAGTTGCGGGTTCGATTTTAGTTTCATTCGTTGCTTCCTTTCACATTTTAGAAAATTAACTTCGGTTAGAATTTCACAATTAATATAATAAACATTTAATTCGTCTGTATAAACCAGGCCAACAGAGTAAAACAGTTAACATGATATTTAAAACACGTATTTTGTATTCTTGTTAATGTCATAATATCAGAAAAAATTAATTACAAAAATTATATATAAATATATATTAAAATAAAATCTATTTCAACATTTATTCTTAGCTTTTATTTTTTAATACATTTTTTTTTTTAATTTATAAGTATTTTTATTTAAAAAATCATATTGAAAATGCTCCATTTGAACCATTTCAAGCACAACTTAAGTGTTATCTAAAGATTGACAATTAATGCTCGATAAAATTGAACTTGAAGCACTTTACTTCAAATACAAAAGATCGAAGAATTTCACCTTTTGAGTTGATGCCCAATTATGGACTTCAATTGTTGCACAAATGGTGCTCGTCAAATACACAAAAGAAAAAATAATAAAGAATCCATATGCTTCGATGCTTAACTTGTGGTTATCGATTAATGTCAAAAACAGACACACACACACAAACACAAACACACACACACATAAAAATCAAGCGAACTTATCAATTTATGTTGCTCGTTCAACTGGAAACTCCAAAGGATTGGAATACCTTATGTGCAATGTGTACAGCAGACAACCCATATGAAGCTAAACACACACACACACACACACACACACACATGCACACACACACTCCGATACACAAACAGACACTTATTTCCGGCCATTTTTCGGAAGGCAGCATTGTGAAATAATTTCGAGCATCGATTTTTAAGTATCGACTCAAACGCAGCTCAACTCGAAATCATCTTTTGGCTCAACTCCAACCCGAAAACCGACCTGCTGTACCCCAAAGGGGGCGTGGCCAAAACATAAAACCCAACAAATGGACGCATCAAATTTGCTGTGTTCACATTGTGTGTGTGTGTTTTGTCCGTCTCCCCCCCAATTCCCCCCAAATCCAAGCAATCCAAGAGCCACCAATTCCAATTCCTGCGCGTTCAGTTCGCAAACAATCAAAATAAGTGTGCAACTTTATTTGTATCTGTAACTGTATCTGTTTCTATAGCAATCGCTGCAGAAGCAGATACATCTGTATCAATGTATATATAGCTTAAGCTGCAGTTGTATCTGTAGCTCGCTGTAGTTGTTTATTTATATCTACATTTGTATCTGTATCTGCATTCATAGCTACTGTTTCTTTAGCTGCAGAACTGTTACTTAACTATAACTTATTTGTATCTATAGCTAGCTTTAGCTGGATCTGCATACTATTTTCTGTATCTATAGCTATAAGTTAAGTTGTTTCTCAAGCAGTGCAGTGTGTATCTCTTAACTATACCTGTATCTGTAGCTGTTATCTTATCTATCTATATATTTGATCTATAGTTAGCTGTATATGTATGTGTGTGCGTGTGTATCTGTATCTGTATCAGCATCTGTATCTTCTTAGTTGTACGTGTATCTATAACACAAGTTGGCATCTATCTAATTCTAATGCTCAACATATTTGTTACACTTGCTCTCGCTGAGCTTCTCCTGGCTTTTGGGTCTGTCTGGCAGACGGCCTACAAGTTGTTACTGTTGTTGTTGTGTATCTGATGCTTGTATCTCTCTAATCACAAAATCCCACCCATGATGTACACCAGCAACAGCAACAACATCAACACAAATATTCAAAGTCATCGAGTAATATTGAAAAAATAAATACACACATATAATATATATACACACACATATATGTTGTGCATGAGAAGTGGGAGGGGGGAGGGGGCAACATCATCGACAGGCGATCTGGGGGAGGGGCAGCGGGTATTTGAGTACTTGAGGCCAGACAAGAGGCAAGACGCACGCCAATGCCAAACAATTTCAAATGTAATCCGTTATTGTGGTCGACAGAGAGGAAAAAAAAAATACCAAAAGAAAAGAAAAGAAAAAAAGCACAAATATGTATCTGGAAGATACATTGCCCGGCAAGTAGCTGGCGGGCATATCTTGTGGATTTTCATTTCAAATTAAATTTATGAGATGGCAGAAAATGAACAAAAATTGAATTACAAAACGTGGCGTGAAGCCGTTGCCCGACTGCCAAAGTAGCTGTGTGTGTGTGTGTGTATGTGTGTGTGTGTGTTTGTGTATGTGCGACACCTGAAATGAACCACAATACATGCTGTTGCTGATGCTGATGCTGATGCTGTTGCTGATGCTGATACTGATACAGATACAGCTGCAGACCACAAGCGGTGCTCAATTGTTTGTGGCTGGCAAACGTATCGAAATGCAGCAGTGCAGCTAATTTTCGATTAATCAAAACCACATCGCACTTGGAGAGCACACAGCACACACATATTTGGGTGTTTTTTTGATGGTCGGGGGAGTGGTTGGGCGTGGCCGACACCGACACCGACACCAACACAACAAAACACGACAATGAGCTGGCTAGTTTTAGCGCAGCAAACTTCTTTTGCCACGCCACAGATACCAGAAGATACATTTGTATCTTTTTGGTTCATCGCCAACGTCATCAGCATCTCACCCCCTCCCCCTGCTCATCATCATCATCTTTAGCAACTTCCTCCTGCTCCTCGTGCTCAACTAATGAAACATTTGCTCAGCAATGAAAACAATTTCACGTTCATTTAAAATTATATTTAAACGCATCTTTTTCGTCGATTTTTTTCCCAATCACTCACAAATATTTCAACAACATTGATATTTCCGAGTGTTAATCACATAATTGCCACACGCCACGTGCTTCTTACTGCTGCATGCCACAAAAAAGAAAACACAACAACAACAACAGCATTATTGACAACATGAATTAAAGTTGTTTTTCGGCAAAAAAAAAACTTTTGGTGTGCTAATTAAGAGTTTTCGAAATGTTTTTCACAGCATTTGTTGCATTCAACATGAAATATGTTAATGATCATTGACTCTAATTGATGCACGTACAAAAAGTACCACATTGAATTGATACTCGCACAAAATAACTCGACACATTTGTTGCACTTGGCAAATTGATGTGCCTACTTCATTTTGTAAAAGAGATCGAATAGTTGCAGTGTTTTACAACACTAGACTGTCCTTGCGAATGAAGTTATTCTCGAAAGCAATCGAGAAATCCATGGCAATTTATTGAATGAAAACCCATTGCTAGGCAATCATTAATAGTTAAGGATATTATGTTTCAGATTGTAGTAGAACATTATATAAATATATATTACTATATTTATATATATTATATAGTTTCTGTATTCATTCTTAGCTTTCATTTGTTGTGGTTATCGTTATGTTTCCTGTATCATCTGAGCACCGTCTGCTTCTGCATCTCTTTCTCTTTCTGTGTCCCTCTCTTTTTCTGTCACATTTTCTGACCTAAACTACAAACTGGCATCTTCAGCTCTGCCTTCGCATCCAGTTCCGTCTGCCGTTTGTTTTCAGTTGCTGCTTCTTTTTGGGGCACAGAGGCAGATATCTCAAGATTTAGTGGCTACAAACACGAAACGCTGTCTCTTGTCTCTTGTCTCTGTTGTCGTCTCCGGTGACTGCTGCCTCTTAGCTGGGCTAACTCTTCTAAGCCAGCCATGACCATAACTTCCCCCCACCTCCTCCCTCTCACCCCTTGACCCCTTCCATCAAGCTGAGTCGTCATTAATCTCTGCCTGCGCTGGCTACCAGTTCGCTGCACTCAGCGAGCGAGCGAGTGAGTAAAAAAAAAACAACAAAAACTCCAAACTAAAAAAAAAAACAACCTACGCAAAAAATGCAGCGCGAAAAAAAGGCAAGCTGAGCTCACAAGTGGCAGGAAGGGATGTAACAGGGGGGTGGTGGGGCGACGGTGGCAGTTTGCCTGGCTAGTTGGAGGCTGGGATCGCGCTTTTGGCGGAGCTGCTCCTTAAATTTTGTTTTGTAGTGCAAATCATGTTGACGCCCCCCGCGCCTTAAAAAAAAAAAGCATAAAAGAAAAAAGCAACAAGAAAAAAAAATTAATTTCTTATGTGGCCAAATGCTACCAAACGGGTTCGGAGCAGGTTTAGCTTTTCCGAAAACTGGCTACAGGGTATATTGGTGCATGTGCTGTATAAAATAAGAAAATAGGAAAATACAAATTTGTTTTTTAGAAAAATATAAGCTTGTCGATGGCAATGGAATTTCTGGAGAAAGCAGGGGAGCTATCCAAGTAGGACGAAGGACCAAGGGAATTTCGTGACGAGTTCGTGTTTTCAAAGATTTTAGGGGAAACTAAAGAATTTATTTATATTGTCTTAAAAAACTAGCAAAACTAGCAGTCTTCCAGAATGCGTTCTAGAGGAAGATAGGAAATCGGATATTGCCCGAAAAGAGAGTTCTTAGTCATAAGTTTCTGGCATCCTTTCTGAACTCATACTGGGCTCTCTTCTTGAAAAAATTGCAGAAACAATGTTGCCCCCTCGTACAGGGTATTGCACAGCCGTGCACATCCCAACTGCAAAAGTTCTTATTTCGTTTTCAAGCTTCAGTCGTTGTTGCTTCTGCTTGTCTTATTTTGGCCAAGCCAGTTTTAGTTTTGCAAACGGGTTTTCTTGCCAGTGGCAACTTTGCGCTGCTGCTGCTGCTGCAGCGGCTGCGGCTGTTGCAAGTGATCTCCCAGTGTCTCCCACCCCCTCTCCCCACAATCTGCTTCAATCACTACCAATACCCAGTTGCAATACTTTTGCAATTAAAATTCGATTTTTATTGGCTTTATGATTGTTTATTTTGTTGTTTTGTATTTTGTTTTTATGTTTGCAGTGTATATAAAACAATTAAATGGCATTCAAACGCTTGTTGTGTTTATAAATAACAACCTATAAAGCGTGGTGTGGGGATTATTAGGGTGGCCCCTCCACCCAACGGGAGACAACACATTTTCTTGCCGCACATTTGCCACAAATGTCAAAAATAATCATCATGGGCAACACGGACATTTCATTTCATTTGACAACATAAGCGGGGCAGACCCGACATTTCACCCACTGCCTCCCCCCACCTCACCCCACCACATCACCCACCACGGCCCACTTCTCGTCTACTGCCCCTTCTCCCCCTCCCCCTCCCCCGTCTCCCTGGCAAGTTGTATCCAACTTAAAATATTAGCCGCGCCCAGACAAACAAACCAAAGGGTTACCCAAAAACATTTTTATGTGTGGATTTTATTTCTTGAGCGTCTGCTTGTTGTTATTGCATTTAGAAATGGGATGTGGATGGGGGCGGGGCAGGGGGGAGTGGTTGGTTCCCCTTCGATTTTTATGAGTGGGAAGTGCGTGCCACAAAACTGTAGATGCTCTGTCTGGAAGATCATTTCGAGGGCTCCATTTTTGTGTGTGTGTGCGTTTCAGTTTTCAGTTCTCGGTCCTCAGTTCTCAGTTCATATACATGTGTGCATACATATAAAATATATGTTTTTCCAATTAGCGTTTATTTGGTTTTTCATTTTCTGTTTTATGTTATGCCAGATAAACAACAATAACAACAACAGCAACAAAAACAACAATTAAACCGGCAGCAGGCATCAACAGGCAACAAACTGTGAACTATTCCAACGAAAGTGTTGTCAAAGTTCATTTATGGGCCACGGACACAGAGAGAGAGCAAGAGAAAGAGAGAGGGAGAAAAAAGAGATCTGTGTGCAGAGATGATACGGGTGGGAGGGGAGGAGAGGGGGCCGTGCAGCTGCATTGATTTGATTTGCAGCTAATTGGCTAAGCCAAGCCAAGAAACAAAAAGTGTGATTTGAATATAAAAAAAAATGAGAAGAAGAAGAAAAAACCCCAGACAGAACCTGTTGTGTGTTCCCAGAATGCATGCCCTGGAATGCAGTTTAAGAACGCAAATAAAACCAATTCATCTCGATCACACTTGAATGAATCATAAGGGGAACTTTTAAATTTGTAGTAGCTAAAAATTGAAATACATCAATTAAGCAATTTACTCCAATATTCAATTTTAGGAAGCAACTGTAGGTTAACGCAGGAAGTTGATGCAGAGAGTAAGTAAATCTTATTTATGCTGCTTCTTCCTGGCAATCGTATAAATCATAAAAATGTAATAAAAATTGTGAAACGCCTCGAAATGCTATTAAATTGATATCTTGAGATAGCAATCATTTGGCTGACTGCATGGCAGAGAGTACGGAATGCAGCGGGATCTTGAATATACATTCAGATATGTATGTATGTATGTGTATATATTAACATATACACGCATACCTATGTGTGTCTCGCTCTCTCTCTCTCTCTTTCTCTCTTGATTTTGCTCTCAGTCGCACATAAATTAACGCCCCTTTCATATGAAGTCGCATTTCAAGGTCTTGCCAGAGTCAGCGCATTGCATAAGGTATGTGTAGGTAGGTGAGGAGTGTGAGGGGTGTAGGGGGATGGAGGGGGTATTTTAACCACAGGCTGCCCGCACGCACGCGTTCTGCATGGTTAATGAGAATGCGAAGGGAATCGGTTAGGGTTAGGGGAAGGGAATGGGGAAGGGGAAGGGAGACCGGGAGAGAGAAGAATCAGAAATGTTCAAGTTCGAGGTTCGAGGTTCGGCGGCATGCAGCACGAGATGCACTTTGCAGCCTCTTCTTCTTCTTCTTCTGTTGTTGCTGTTGAAAATATTTTGCGTGCCCCGAGATTTATGCGATCTTTTGTTGCTGTTGTTGTTATTGTTGTATTTTCTTTATGGGTAATTCTGAGTGTAAGGAAAAATGCTTCATCTGCTGTGCTTGGCGTTTATTTGTCTTGATAGTTTTATTGCTTTTAGATTTATGAGTTTTTCTCGCTCGCCTTCGCGTCCCGCTCTCGATCAACAGCAGCAGCCCCAGAGATCATTATGAAATGAGCATCTTCATAATGACGACGGCTACGATGATGATGATGATGTCACTGGCGCACATGTCACTGGAAAAGTGTTCACACCTCTGAAATTATGAAGCAGCAACCCTCGAGTTGCCAAGTTGCCAGTTGCCGGTTGCCAGTTGCCAGTTGCCAGACACATGTGGCAGCGTTGATTGACGGACCACAAAAAGTGGAGAGAGTAGGAAATAAAGAGCGAGAGAGAGGAAAAGAGGGAGAAGGACAGAAGGCCTCGGTCGGATAATTTGGTTGATTTCTTTCGTTCATTAGCCAACACCATTTTCATTGACTGAATGCATTTCAATGGGAATCACTAAAAGTATTCCAGTTTGTTTCCGAGGAGATTGGATTATGGATAACTTTTACATAAAAGTTTCACAGTTACAAAAGTTGGCAAATTATTTATTTAGAGATTATTATAACTATGAAAGAAAAACTCTAAAGTTCGATTACTTTGATTGTAGTTAGGAAAAGTTTTTTTTTAAAAAGTTAGTAAACTTCTTATATTTTATAAATTATTAACACCTTCGATAATTTCAATCTCCTGGAAATACCTCAAGACTTAAGCTTGAAATAAAATTGCCTTGAACTCAGAAGAATTTTGATTTAATCCATAATTCAACCAGTTCGTTAAACTAAGTATCAGCTTGAAATGAGTTTGAGTCAAACGTCTTTGGGGAGTTGAAAGCTAGGAAACAAGAAAAACCCCAACAAGTTATTCAGAAATACGTTTTGCACATAATAGATTAGTGTAAATTAATAATGAAACCAAGTAATAATTTAATTCCATTTTTCCAAGAGCCGAAATCCCCAAGAGGCGAACTTAAATGCCACCTAAATCAACAACAACAACAACAACAGCAAAAACTCAAAGAAACAAATAAACTGAAAAACAAAAAAAGACTTATCAGAGGGCTAGACACGAACACACGAACACACGCACACCCACACACACATACACACACATGCACACACTCACACATTGAGAATGTGAGCTAAGCAGCATGCAAAAAAGAATTTAACGGTTTTCCTACAAAGAGCCGCCCGCAGTTATGAAATATATAATTTTATTTTAAGCTGGGGTGCTAATGAAACACTCGAGAACTCGCCCCCCCCCCCCCCCCCCCCCCCCCCCCACACATCATCTCTCTCTCTCTGTCTCTCTCTGCCTCCAGCACCTCTATGAGATGAAAATCTTTGAAGGCATTTCATAAATATGAAAAATTGTGACTACTAACTAAAAATAACAAGAAGAAGAAGAACAATAAACTTTGATAAGACCAAAAAAAAAAATAAAATAAAAACTTTGCACAAAGGGCAAGCTGAATGGAGGAGAAGGAGGATGATGTACCTAAAAATGTTAATATTTATTGAAGGCATCAAGAAACTGTAAAAGGGCGTGCGAAATGCGCGAGAGCAAGATGAAGAGATAGAGAGAGAGAGTGGGGAAGACCTAGAGTATGCTGCTTTTGTAGGTTTTATTACGTACATTACAACCAAAATTAATAAAAGTGGAGAACAAGAAAGAGAGAACAGTTATTTTACGGTTGAGGCTGCGCCTGGAATACCCTTGCCAATATTCGACAAGAATTAAATTAGTTCTCTCTTCTCTGTACACCCATTTCGTTTTCAGGCACGAGCGAAAGCTTTGACAAAATCCAAATGCTCAACGCTCGTAACGGGATCAGAACGGATAAGGGAAAGTGCAAACATCAAAATTACAATTCAATGGATCAAATTAATATTTGTATCCAACTAGTACTAAAAACCACAAAGAATTGTAGAGTAATCGCAAATAAAAAATATTTTAAACACTAATAAAATGCAAAAAAAAAGATAATTTGCAAATTATTTTTCTTTCTTTGTATATGTGTTTTAATTGGGCAGATTGTCCCAATATATACTTATATAGACAGCTAAGGTGATCAATAAATTGTACATGCCCATAGGTACATATCTAGGTAAAAGAGAGAGAGAGCAAGTGTCACAAAATTCCTGCGCATATTATAATACCCGTTGTTGTCAGGGCAACAACAGCGCACAAAATAGGAAGAGAGAGTAAAGTACACGCAGCATAATAAAAAGCTAAGCTCAAACAAACATACACACATTTATATATATAAATATGTAGTATATATATATATGTGTGTGTGTGTGTATGTGTCTATGACAAAAGAGCAATTTGTTATTTAATGAAACTGAAAATGAAATAAGTCGACAATGCTGCAGGAATTGAGTGAGAGCAGCACAAAAAAAGATAAACACACACAACAACAACACACACACACACACACACAACGTAAACACACACACAACAACGACATACAAACGCCTAGTATGTTGCAGATACAAAGATACTTCAGCTGCGACAAGAAAAAAACGTATCTGCAAGATGAAAAGCATTAACACAGCGCATGCTAATAGCAAATGCATATGCACACACACACACACACACACACACACATACACACACACACACACACACACACACAGCAGCAGCAGCAGCGGCATCTTGTTTAACTTCTTATGTAGAATATTGTCAGGGCACATATTGCTCGGGTCCAGAGACCAAAGACTTGGGAGCCTTTGATTGCTATCAGCAACAACAAGAACAACAACAATGACAACAAGGAGAGAAGAAGAAGAGGCAGAACAAGAGACTGCCTCGTAAAAACCAGCTAGCATAAGAGTGCCAACGCCAATAGCCCCACACTACACCACACCACACCTCCCCTTCGTTATCCTATCACCATGCAGCCACAAAAACTGTATCTGTATCTTTGACATTAAACAGCAAGCAGAAACAACAACAACAGCAAAAAGTTGAGCTAATAAAGCAAAGCCCAAACAGCCACCAAACACACACCACCACCAACACACACCACACACACACACACACCATCCCAGCCCCCGAAACACCACCCATATGACCAGTGCCAAGGCCAAGCCACATTTCCATTATTGTTGCTTAAGCGTCGCTAAGTGAAAAAAGTTGTTTTTCGTTTGTATTTTGTTTTTTTCTGTGTGTCACTAAACATTGCAACAATTTTTCAGACACACACATTTTATGACTCGATGGATTATTATCCACACAACAAAAACAAAACAAAACAAAACAACAAGAAAAAAACAGATTTCCAAAATGGTTCTAACTGAAAATTAAGGAACTGGAAGTAATGCAACTTACAAATTTAAAAAGCTTCTACTTCTCCCAAGTTCTCTTAAAAAATAAAAGTTCAAATTTGTTTTTTTTTTTGTTGTTGTTTTTATTCGATATTAATCCCAGCTAAGCTGTTGCGGCTCGGTTCGATTGAGGCTGAGGCTGAGGCTGATTCTGGATCAGTTCATGTTTTATTGAACAAGCACTTAAGTATCATTTCAAAATTTGAACTTTAACATCAAACTGCAATTTTCCGATATTTTAAGCTATGCTGTTCAGAATCTCTTCTGAAACGGTTCACATCCAAAAAGAATTCTACGCATCTTTAGCTTTCAATTTGAATTTTCTGATTTTTTCTATCAACTGCTGCACAATCGCTATGGCTTCAATAATTGTCTCTGTGCAACTGTATTTTTTTATGCGTAATGTTATCACACACATTTCAAAGCATTAGCATTAAACGTTAAACATTAAGCACTAAACAAATTCCGATTGAAACTTTATTTTGTTTTAACTGCACTTTGGGGCACAGCTCAAATTATGCTTGATTTCTTTTTTTATTTGATGATTTTGTTTTATGCTCAATGCTTAGTTGCTTAGGTTGAAGTCGATCGCATTTGATTGCCCCAATCGATGCTCGATCGAGAGGGGTCCCTCCACCAGCTCTCCACACACCCCCCCCCCCAGACGTTATATTCACAGCTTGTTAAAATTGTTTAACGAGAAAAACAACAAAAATAAGCGAGACTTTAAACATGCTTGCAACACAACAACCCACACCAAAATGAGATCGTGTCATGCACTACAGAAGAAGAAGAAGAAGCAACAGTTGAAACCTTTTCATCCAAAAAGACAGTCACCACCAGAATCAATGACAATGACAGCATTCGCCCCCACACAGGCCCCCTACACAAATCGCAGACACATTTGTCGCATCACCAGTCACCAAAAAAAAAAAAAAGAAAAAAAAAAGGGTTAAGGGGAATACATGGAATGGGGCAGGGGTGAGTGGGGGGTGGGTGAGGGTGAAAGTTACGTTGCGCTTCAGCGGCTTGTAACAAGACAAAAAATTAAAGATCAACGAGCAACCGACTAGAAAAAAAACTCAAGCCACACACAACGCGACGCGGAAGAAGAAGAATCTATCTTTTTATGCCTTGAGAGAACCCACAGAAAATGTTTAAAAAGGGTTTAATAGGGTTGTGCTTAAGTATGTAGCAGGCAGAAAGAACCATATATATATAGATATATTGATATATATTTTATTTATATATATACCCGATCAGAATGAACTTGGCCACGTTTATCCAACTGTATGACCTCCAAATCTGGGAGACAATAAGAGCTAAAGACTTCAAATATGCAAAGCAGATCAAGTTGACTGCAATTTATCGATTCAAATCGATTTTTGATAGCAATAAAGGCCACAATTGACTTAACATACACATTAGTTTCAGCAAATCTTCTATGTATTTAACAGGATAGCATTTAGTCGAGCTGCCTCGACAAAAATTTTATTTTATTAGGGCTCTCGTCTCCAAGTCTTAGAGTCGATCGTCGAGTGGCTCGTTAACGTTGCCTCCCCCTCCCCCTTTCCAATACACCCAAAAAAGGTGTTGAAAAAAAAGTTAAAAACACAAGAAGCGAGGAAATAATAAAAAAGTGTTGCAGCTCCGAGATCTGAAGAGCTTATCAGATTGAACAGATTGTTAAGGGTTTTGCATTTCAAATGAGGCAAACACACACACGTGGGCCGATCACTACTGGGGGCATGCACCAAAGCTGCAGATAAGACCACACGATAAACGCCATCATGCCACAACACATTTGCATGCCAAATGAGCAGCGACGGCAGCTTAAGCTGCACCTCGTTTGTCGAAAATCTAAACGAGCAACATTTTTTATGGGAACATGTTTTTTTTTTACTACTAGTTGTTTATTTCAAGTTGAGTTTTAGCTATTCAATTATTTAATCAGCTTTAAGGGGCATATTTAACTAGATAAAAGTTAAATTAAGTTACAAGTTGTATACATTTGAGGAATTAATGCTTAAATTAATTTCTACAACTATTTCTTCAACTGATCATATTTTTCTTACATCAGGCAAATCTTACATTAAGTATTTTATCCTCAAATCAAGCACAAATCAAGAATCGAATAAAGAATGTTTTCTTAAAACTGTCCTCAAACGACCTCATAATGTGAATTTTAAAATAATTATAGAGTTGAAGAAATTTGAAATATGAACGCTCTCTTTGACAAACTTCGAGTACCCTTTTCTGAGAAAACTCGGAATCTATTTTAATCGATAACAACCCATCAAATAAAATTAAGTCTCTCTTTCTTATAGACTCCGAATTTGGTTCTTCATGCGTCCACAGATATATTGGGTTGTTGATGCTGATCAAGATTATTTTTATTTTATGGCAAACTTGCTTTGAGTTGTAATTAGAGAACTGACTCAATTTAAATGAAATATTTATGCTTAGCTTAACACATTTTTTGTCGCCTTGTTCACTTTTAATACTTTCTACAAACATATGGACTTGATTTGACGTTTCTGTTTCTGGTTAGTTACTCTGCACATTTCGTACCCGAGTCGAGCGCTTTCGACCATTACCATCTGCCTACTGCAGTAGTCATTATTATAGTCGTCGTAAACGGGTGTGTGGGGGGGAGGTGTGCGGGGGGTTTATTGGCACATCCATCAGCGGTTCGCCGGCTGGCAAAACGTTTTACAATTTTACAGTTTTACACATAATAAAGGCGTCAAGAGCGCCATAATAATTATCAGGCCCATGACTCGAGACCAACTAACTCAGCTACCATTCAAAATATGGGGGGAAAATACAAAAATCAAGCAACACAAATTATTAAAAAAAAAAAAAACAAAATGAAAAGAAAAACACACAAAATCAGCGCTGCTCATAAAATGAGCTCGTTGCATGGCAAATAAAACAAAAAGCAACAAAAACCCAAAAAAAAAAGAAAACTATTACAAACAAAGTGCTCTGCTGCATGCCAAAGAGAGAGAGAGAGAGAAAGAGAGAGAGAGAGGGTGAGAGAGGGAGACGGGTGGGTTGGAGTTGAGGGCAAGCATGTGTTACTCCTCCTCAAGCATTTCCCCCGCACCACCCCCCACGACTCTTCTCACGCTTGCACTGCTCTTGCAGGCTGGCACGGGTGTTGATTGGCATGTTCGGCTATGTGGCACTTGCCAGCGCAATTAGGCGGCCATTGCACTTGTCTAGGCTGGCTCTGCCACACAGCTCCCCCTCCCCCCCACCCCCCTACCCACACCGACACCATCAGCACACTCTCCCCTCTCTCATATGCTCTCCGCATCTCAGTCCATCATATTGCTCATATCTGGCGGCAAACACAAATATATATATATATACACACACACACACACACACACTCTTCCCATATCCATTTCCCGGATTGCTGTTGAAAATTTGATGGCACGACAAAAGAGCAGCAGCCGCAACAGAAAAACAGACAAACAGACGGAAAGACAGTCGGACAGACACAGTCCGTCAGTCAGAGATTGTTGCCGCTACTTCATTAGCAAATGCATTCTGATAAGTGTGGCACTTTTCTTCTTCTTTTCCTACCAGTTTTTCTTGGTTTTCCAGTACATAAAAGTTATGTTTCTTTCATTCTTTCTGTGTTTTTATTTTTTTTTCTACTTTTTTGGCCAAGTTGAGTTCATAGAAACTAGGCTAAAGTTGAGCACATTTTATATTTATGCATAGCTTAAAGCGATGATTTGTGTCTTGATTGTGTCAGCTTTGCTTTAATATTTGATGTGACAGAATAGTAATGTATTAAATGGAAAATGCAATGTTGCCAAGAAATTATTTGTTGTCTTAGAATTAGAATGTCCCAAAAACCACATTATTTATCTTTCGGCTCAAGTTAACAGAGCTGAGAGCTTAAGAATTATGAAGCTATATTTCCCAAGAGAAGAGATTGGAAAAAAGTGCTGCCAACAATTATGGCCGAGAAAGGCCAAAATAGGAATCGAACTTAATCTTCAGTTTGCTGATCTACAAGCCCAAAAGTTGGGCCTCTTTCAAAGCTGATAACTGAAATTTACAAATATGTATATATATATATGTATATATAAATAATGCTCTGCAAATATGTCAAATGAAATATCGAGAAAAAATATGGCTAAACGAACTGCGCACAAATATATATATATATTTTTTTTTTTAACTATTTTTTTTTTTATCTTTATATGTTTATATAATTTTCTGTCAAGGGTATTTAACTGCAAACGCAAATCTCAGTCAACAATGCAGCAAGTTTAAACCATGCCACATGCTTGTGTCAATATGATGCACACACACTTTCGAATATACACACATAAACACACACACACACACGCACACACACACACATCATTTGTGCTTGCAGTTTAAGTATTTTATTTGCATTTTGCCAGGCAATGAATGAAAATTTGTACACACATGCAAATTGGCTGTGTGTTCGTGGTGAAGGGTGAAGGGGTGCGGGGTAGGCGAGGCCAAGAGTGGGGGGTTGGGGCTTGGGGTAAACAGAAGCTGGCATAAGGAACTCTCAACTGACAAGCCAAAATGACAAACTGGCTGCCTGGTCGCTGCGGCTGTAACAATAATTGGCACAACGCCAGCAAAAACTCAACTCGAGTCCATTGATGAAAAGCAGCCACACGAACAGCCAAAAGAGACACAGATACAGATGCGACGTAAGAGATACAGATACAGCTAGCAGATAGAGCTAAAAAATATAACTGACAGATTCAGCTACACTTGGAGCAAAAATCGTGCCAAAAATTTACAAATCGCCCTGAAAACTAAATCATTTTTGAGTCTTACAAATAATCTTTAAATATACGAATGAAAAAAATCTCCAAAAATCTTCAAAGTCACAACAAATACATGTTTTATTAATATATATTTTCTAGAATGTTTTTTCTTAGTGTAGTTACGATCGCAGCCGCAAGTCGCAAACCGTTTCAACCGATTTAAATTTAGCCACTTGAATTTCCGCCGCAACTTTTCTACTTTTTGGATTTATATTGCTTATTTTTTCTTCATTTTCTTTTATTTTTCTTATACTGCCTGTTGTTGTTGCTTACGAAAATATATATAAATAAAAGCAAATGAAGTGAAATATTTTGTCGACTTCCGCTCGTAATCACCAATTAGTAATGCCACACTGACAAATATGCCAAACAAAAAACCGAAAAACTTTCTAAGAAACACTTCGGGCGAGGGGGCTGGTTGGGGTGGGGTGAGGGGGGGAGGTTGTGCTGCCTTTGATATATGATTTCAAATAAATTGCTTGGGCCAAAAATTGTAAGTTGCAAATGGGCGCAAAAGTTTGGGTCACACTTCTCAAGCATTCATCATTAGTCAAAAGGCAGATGCGCAACTAAATTCAAATTCAAATTCAAGATACAGATACACACACACACACACACACACACACACATATATATATACAGTTGCGCCTTGTCAAATCTAGCAAATCGAAGTGTATCCATTGGAACGCACTCAGAGTCGCACTCAACATTGGAGCAGTGGCTTTTTAATGCCTCCTGGGACCAATTTTCGGCGAAGCAATAAAAATGTTGCTGTATCCACTAGATATATGTGTGTGTGTGTGTGTATCTATGTATATATTAATCTAGCTATCTATCTTTACATGTATCTTTATGCATATACCTATATATCTATCTATCTATCAATATATGAATTTGTTTATCTTTGTATTTATGTGCCTATCTAAAATGTATTTGCCAAAAGAAATGAAGGAATACAAATTTTCATTTAAAATTAAATTTTATTAATTTAATACTAATAATAATAATTAAAACAAAATTTAAAATATTCTCAAGTCAATTAAGTTGTAAGCCCAATTTTGAAGAAAAAATTTTACCAAGTAGGATTAAAACATATACACTCTTGAAAAATATCTGGCATTATTCAAATCGAATCTACATTTTCTTTATCTTTTATATTTATTTGTTTTTAATTTTATCCAATTGTATCTTTAATCGACTGCAGTAGCATTATTGTGTTAGCCTTTTTGGTGCCTGAGAAAATGGCCAAAAATTTAAATACAAATAGGTAAAATGGCCGCAGCAGCTTCTAGAGGTACCCCCCCCCCCCCCCTTCCCATCCCTTACTTTTCCCCACCCCACGCAATGATCACCCTTTTAGTGTTGTTTTGTTTTTCCTTTTATTTTTGTGGGCTATTTGTGTGCGTTCCGTTTGGCTGAGTTTTTGGCTTCGCACTTTTTCGCCATTGGCTTAATAGAGAAAGAGAGCGAGAACGAGAGAGATAGTGTCTGACAGAGAGAGAGGTTGTTCAGCGTTCGGTTTAGTTGGTTGCGGTTTTAGTTTTGGCCAATGAATGTGTCTTGGTCAGCGGACCCACTTTGCCCAATCAATAGCGTCAAATAAATAATAAAAAAAAAAGAAAATGAAAAACGAAAAACAAAAAATTTCTGTGCAAATTCTTGAGTAAAACATCTAAAACCCTAACCAGACCAAATACCCGACCCCATCACACACACACCCCTCAGCTTATCCCTTTGCCCTTGATGGGCAAATGAGACTCGGTTAACGTAGGCCGCATTTGCTTTTCATTTAGTTGCCGCCTTTTTGTTTTCGCTTTCTTTTCGCCGCAAAGATCAAAGCACATTTGGCAAATGCGAAGAAAGCACACAGGGAAATGCGCTCAAGTGTGTATGTGTAAGTGTGCGTGTGTGTGTGCGTGAGTGTGTGTGCGAGTGTGCGTGTGTACTCGTGTGTGTCTTCCGTTTGATTCTCAAGTGGGTGCGTTGAGGTGACGACTGCCTGAACTATACAATTCCCCAAACTCGAGCGTTTTCCTATCCAAACCGCGCCGCCAATTGAATTTACGCTCCTTAGGCACCACCCCGCCCCACCCCTCCACCGCCTACTTATTTCTTGTGGCATTTCATTGGTATTAAATACCGCGGCACAGTTTTCTCTGATATTTCTATTTTACGCCAGGGGGGGCGCGCTAAGCAGCTGAAGGTGTGGGAGGGGATTAGAGAGGGGGACGTGTAGGATTAGGTGGTATCAGTGGCATGACCCATTTGAGCGGCCTTTCACCTACATACACACATAAATCCCCCTGCAGCTGCGACAGCCTTGTGTCTGATTTTATTTAAATCCATTTTATTTGCATTAATTTTTACATTTAATTTGTATTTAATGCAAAATATGAGAGCTGATGTAAAAATAGTTGTATTTAAATGTAGAGCACAAACTATAGTTGCAAATAAATGGATAACTAACATAATTATATTATGGTATAGTTAATCCACCTATTCAACTAATTATGTGAACTCAGCTAGCTACATTGATGAAACTTTGCATGTATCTGTGCTTTAGCTAATAGCTATACGATATATATATACATATGGCCACCACTATATAGCAATAGTTCGAAAGTTAAATTCTTGAGTGAGCAGCTCTTTATTTTAACCAAGTTAATCGAACCAAACTCACTTGCTTTATTGTGCTGCACATAGATACATTTATCATAAATAATTACATACATGTATATATCCCATAGCTACAAGTGAAACTGGGATCTGCTTATCTGTTTGTGGTGTGTGCACAATAATATTCAAATGAAATTCAACCAAATTTGCAACCTTACAAATACAGAAGCAGTGCTTTTGTGCCTGCCCCCTTGCCAATGTCTGTCATGTGCCACGCTTTGAAACAGTTGCCGCAATGCCAAAAACTGCACGCAAATTTCTTGTAATGTCTTTGCGGCATTTGTTGTTGTTGTTGTTGTTGTTGCTGTTGTTGTTGTTGTTGTTGCTCCACGCATATTAATGAAAATCGTTTAAGTGTTTTTATTGCTGGAGTGGGTGGTGCTGATGTTGGCTGTGTTGGTTGTGTGGCTGTTTGGCTGTTTGGAGTCTAGGAGTCTCGGGGCACGCGTTCGCATTAATGTCAGGCAGCCAGCAGGCAACAAACAGCAAGCAACTCAGTTTTGGGGAGACGAAGTGAAAAACTGGAGAACACTCAATGAAAATTAAAGCAATTTCCTGTGCCAATTTGAAGATGCTAAATTAAAATGCTACAACACAGATATTCAGGACCAGACACAAGATGCCACAACACACACATCCACACTGCCACACTGCCACACTCAGCGAAATCAATTACGCAAGAAATTTGACAAAAAGTTACCACCGCCTTTTTGGCCATTTAAAATTTGCTGACAAAATTTAATAATTATTAAAAATCTTTTTTAACAAGATTGATCAATTTAAAAAAAAAAAAATCAGAAAAAATAGAAACATATGCAAATAAATTTTTTTTGTCGTGTAGTTTTGTGTTTGCGCTGAATCCGACAGTAAACCGAATTTGTCAGCTAACGACGAGGCCAATTGGGAAACCGCCATTCATAGATATTTAATTAGCAAACAAAGTGCGACAGTCACCGAGACAGAGACAGAGACAGAGACAGAGAGAGAGAGAGAGAGAGAGATAGTGAAAAAGAGATGGCTGTAGATGTAAATTGGCAATAATATGGATAAGAGACGGAGAGGAGGAGGATGCAGGCAGAAGCGCAGTCAGATTCATAGTCAGAGTCGGAGACGTCAAGAGGCAGCAACAAAGTAAATGAAGATGAGCACTTCCTGCAACAAAACGACAAACGCGACAACAACAACCAGAAACAGCAACTGAAACCGCAGCAGCCTAGAGAGACATATATATATATATATAGAAACAGAGAGAGAGAGAAGGAGAGAGAGTGACAGAGAGAGAGAGAGAGAGAGAGAGAGAGAGAGGGAGGGAACAAGAGATACGAGTACATTTTTAATCGAGTGCAACATCATGAATGGCAGAAGCCGCCGTCAGTTTTGTTTGTTTGTTGTGCGAGTGTGCGAGTGTGTGTGTGTGTGTGTGTGTGTGTGCGTGTATCTTTTATACGAATGAGTTAAATGCTACGCTCGAGTTGAGTGAGTGATGCATCCCAGGGCGCATCCGTAAGATAAACAGGCGCAGCACGCAACGTTTAACTTTTAATTTGCAGCTGCACAACAACTCTGTGTGTTTGTGTGTGTGTGTGTGTGCATTTGTTGTGGGTGCCTGTTACCCATTAGTAGTGCACACCACATACACACCGCCACAACACAAAGGTCATGGGCATGCAGCGTTGCGCAAATTCAATGCTCAAAATCATTTAATGCAAAAAAAAAAAACAAAAACATAAAAAACAACAGCTCAAAAGTTGAAGAAATTCCATTTTGGCCACTTTTCAAATGCGCCTTCAAACCAATAAAACCAATAAGCTGAAGAACTGACATGTTATACCCTGTACCCATTGAGAATTTCTATATACTTATATTCTTGATCAGTCCCAGAGACTATAAGAGCTTAAGATATTTGGAATAGAAGTTGTTCGTATACATTGCACAGTGGTTAAGGTATAGAAAGATGTTTATATAATATTTTCTTTTGTTTTTATTATTTTTAACCTAAATGTATATTTATAATATATATTTATATATGTATATTGTATATTACATATTCGCAAACAACTATTGACGAATTGTTTCAAAACTTCATTAAGATCGGCTAACAAAAAAGTATTTTGATTTTCAGCTCTCAACAGTTAACAAATGTTTACAGGATATCTGCTAGTCGCGCTGCCTCTCGTCTGCCACTTTTATAAATACTTTAAACTTAACTTATGAAATGCTTAGAGTATCTTCATTGCTCTGTCACAAATACATCGTTCGCAACATGCCTCAAGCACTCTCACACCTCGCAAGCTTTTTTTCTATCATCAACACGGGCAATTGTAGGCTTGCAACACTGGGGCAAAATCAACTTAGGCACAAGTGCCCCAGTACCAGGCAAGTAATTGGTGTTAGTTGCTGGGCGAAAGGAGGGAGGGATGGTTGTGTAGGGAGGTTAACGATGCGGGTGCGTGGCACAGCTCACTTCCATGTGTAAAAGAACAACGAAGTTCAAATACCCTTCCAAAACGGAGCTCCAATTGAAAATATGCTTTAGAAATATTCACTCAAAAATTTCTTCAAATGAATGAGGAAAAAAGCAAGAGCTGAGCTGAGCTGATCATGCATATAAATATATATATATATATATATATATATATATATAAATATATAAATATATAATACTCCATGTACTGCAATCATGATTCGTCTTGAAATTTTAATATCAGCCGCCGGGCAAGGGCATGCCACAAAAAACCTATGCATTTTTGTTGTTGTGATTGTTTTTGTGCATGTTGCACACCCAAAATATAAGCCAGTTTGTGGGTGGTGCTACCTCTCTTACACCCTCTCTACAGCACCTCTCCTCTCAATCTCTTCCCCATCCACGCTCCAACTTGAGCTGCTCTTTTTTTGGGGAGGGGGGGAAATTGCAATTTGAACTTTTAAGCGTTGAAATTTTGTGTATGTTTTTTGTGCTTGACTGTATTTTTTGTCTGGGCGCCCATATCTGTAGCTGAATCTGTATCTTTTCATGTGTATCTGTATCTATATCTGTGCATTCGCTTGCTGTCCCGCATTTAAATAGCAAATGATTAGCTTCAATTGGCTTCAATTGCGTAGAGCGGCTCGTGAATAACAATAATAATACACCCAAATTGAGACATATATATTTATATACAAATACATATATATATATATATATATATATTTGTCTAAGAAGATATTGTACCTTAGAGTCCTCAGACGAGACTCAATCCACACCCCCATTTGACATTTGGAATTGCCTATTCTCAAAAGTTTTCAGCAGCTCTTTTAGAAATGGTTTTCAAAAAACCAGACGCCACTTCTTCGTTTGACCTCTTTCTAGTTCTCCTCATGTGTGTGTTTGTTTGTGTGTGTGTGTGTGTGTTTGTGTGTGTGTGTGTGCGTTTGTGTGTGTGCGCAATTACATTGATTTCAATTGGCTCAAAGTTTAAGTAGCATTTAAATCAACAAGGCGCAAATTCTTTAAGACTCTTGACTTTTTTGCAATGCAATAAATTTCATTTAAGTTTCCCCACTGAAATGTGGCACACTTTTCCAAGTACTTCCCATATCTGTCCGTCTATCTGTCCATTTGTTCATTTGTCCGCTTGTCTGTCCATCTGTCTGTCCGTCTATTTGTCTGTATGAACTATCCCAGTTTAAAGACTATAACAGCTGGATCACTTCACTAGCTGCAATTATTTTCTCGCTTACCGCAGAATAATTCTATTGCATTTTTATCGATAATTATCAATTCTAATCGATTTCGGGTGGCACTAAAAGATACAATTGTAAGCAGATAGCCATCCAATTGTATGAACTACAATAATATGAAGATTTTAATTTATTTGACACCTACAGGCTGCAGGGTATCTGCCAGTCGAGCTACATTAAGTGCTAGGTTTTGGCTTGTCAAATTCCAATTACAGTTACGTCTTCCAACAAAGACTCTGCTTACAGTACAACATTTTGAGCCTTGACATATTTAGTTTCGGGTGCTTTTTCTTCTCCGACTTCTTCTTCATCTTCTTGAACTATTTCTTGGCCAGTGCCAAGTGGTAGTTATGTATACATATATATATATATATATATATATATACTACGACGTTTGCATATTCAGCAGCCTGCAATTGACCCCATTTTGTTGATAGCAACTAACCCCTCTAAGCCCCCCTTTCGCCAACCATCTTGCCTCGCCTGCGCTAGAAGAAGAAGACGACCACCAAGCATTAAATTATATTTTATGTGCAAATTATTTAAGTTGGTGCGCAAGTTTGCCAAAATAGGAACATTACGTCGAGATATATGCATGTATAAGACACACACACACACACACACACACACATACATACACTAACAAAAAATAGTAGTCATTATTTGAGTGCAAGCAATGAGTTTTTTGTTTTTTTTTTTGGGCGCTTGGCCAACGGCCATCAAAAATGATGGCAAACAAAGCCATTAACATAGAGCAAGTGGCAAGTAGAGGTGGGAGCGGGGTTGTGGGGGTTGGTGAAAGGACAACAGACAGACTGGCAGACATGGGTTATCATTTTAAACAGATTTTTCTAGCTTTGATTTCAGCAAAAGAAGAAGCAGAAAAAAATGAAGCTTTTCTCTCAAATGCATTTTCTATAATAATATTTCTGCTTTATTTTTTTGAATATTTTTGGTTTTTTTTATTTTTTTTTTGGTTATTTGTTTTTAGTTGTTCTGTTCATGCGAAAAGTTTTCAATTGCTCTGGCGTCACTTTTTGATTGCTTTGATGTGTTTTTCTCGCACATTTCCCCAGCCTGAATTCATGACAAAAGTTTTTCGGTGGCAAGGACGAAAGGATGTGCAGCAAGCAAGCAAGTTGCATGCAGCAGAAAACAGGACACAAAAGCTGAGCGCAACTTTCGCTTTGATTTTCAAATATCACACACACATACCATATATTTGTGTGTGTGTGTGTGTGTGTGTTTGGCGTTTGGTTTTCTCTCTCTCTATCACTCGTATCTCTCTCTCTCTCTCTCTATCTGACTTTTTATACTTGGCTGGACAGAAAAATGAAAGTTTAATGCGTTTGCCAAATACAATTTTCACAAATTTCCACTCTTATCTGCATATATATAATATATATGTATATATACCTCATATATGTCTAGTTCTCTATCTGTCTTGCCCAACCAACAAATTATATTATATACTTTTTTTAACTCGCTTTTCCCCATTTTATTATTATTTACTTTTTATGTATTTGTAGGTCTGCGCGGAAATTGCATTTAATTTTTTTTTTTTCAACGAGTTTTGCATTCATTTTCCTTCTATTTTTTTTTTGTGTGTTGTGAACTTTTCAGCATTTTTTCTTTTCCATTGGCCCTTTTTTATTTATTTTTTTTTTTTTGCATCCCGTCCGCCTTTGGGGGCAAGTTTAAATGGTTTAAAGTGCTTATACTGCAAATATTAAAATGGCTAAAGGGACGCGGCAAAAGTTAAGCTGCCAAAGTGTAAGAAAGTTATATTGCTGTAGGGCGGAGAGGGGTTGGGAGGGATAAAGGGAGCAGACTGGCTTGCAATAGTTGCAATATTAGTTGCAAGTGCCGCATAAAGCAGATGACGAATACGATGAGCTGCACTTAACTGCCAATAAAATGAAAAATACTTGCAATTATATCAGTGAAGAAAGTACCATTTGTTGGACAGGGAAAGCAAGGAAAACTTAAACTGTATAGTATATTTATAGATAGATAGATGGATTTATATTGAAATTCGGACATAATTTAATGATAATTATATTATTTTCAATCGATTTTAGCTTAATCTAGAGTGGCGAATTCTCAACAAAATATAAACATTTTTATTTATTTTTCCTTTGCGCTTATCTTGGACAATTTCTAATCATAATCCCATCATCTCCTCCATATGGGAAATGTGTCACGCTTCTGCTGTTTGAAATTGAAGTTTTCCATATTGATAAATGAGGCAGGCGCCTGCCTGGGATTGTCCAAGAGTCACAACAAGCACTAGCACTGGCACAGGCAAAGGCAAATAGTTAGAGATAGAGAGAGAGATAGACGTAAAGAGGGAGAGAGAGGGAAAATGTTTTTAATCTATAAATTGGAAATTCCCTCAACAAAACATTTCTTTTAATTGCCGCACAACTTGTGTTTACATTGCGACGTGCACGGCAAAATGGGCACAAATTGAGAAGGGGAGAAATCGAGAAAGGGAGATGGGAAATGGGAAATGCTAGAGGGAGAGCTAGGTAAGGTAAGAGGGGTTGGGGAGGGGCCGAACGATTTGTAGCCCCTGGGCGACGAATTTGTTTGCCTGTCAAATAAAACAAGACGCATCAAATTATTTCAAATTTATCGCGCAGCCCAGCAGCGGCTAAAGGTGTATATAGATAGTAAGTAAGTGAGTGTGTCCTGTGTCCTATGATGTCCTGTGTGTGTGTGTGTGTGTGTCTTGTGTCCTGCGACAGTCCGACCCTTCGGGCGCAGCAGGCAGGCAGCTGGTCACAAGGCAAGCCAAAGCAACGAAAACAACCCCCGAAAAATTGAGGAACCACACAGAAAAACAGTGAGATATGTGTTCTACACAATATTGAAATGTGCTCCTTGTTGTTGTAGTTGTTGTTGTCCAATTTCAGGTAGAGTTCTCTTGTTGTTGTTGTCCATTTGTAGACATTTTTGCCACAGATTCGCAGACCGCAAAATGACAGTCGAATGGGCAACAATAACGATTAATGGGCCAACAGACCAACATACATACAGACCTATATACATATATATGTGAATATAAAGTTACACTTAGCGAAATAAGTGATAAATAGAGAACTGAATTGTAGACTGCTCAAGTAGAAACGTTATTGAAATTAGTTAAGATACATAAATCATACAACCTATATATATATTTTAATAGATGTTTTATGTCTTCTATGCTTCTGTATTTTTAGAATTTCATATTAAGCAGCGCTTTTTCTTCAAGTGTATGCGCTATATTTGCTATGGATGGTTTTTCTCTCCGTTTGTCTAACAAATCAAAATTATATTTTGACACGCAGCAGCAGCAACAGCAGCAGTAAATGAGAAATGAGTAAAGCTTGCAATTAGTTGAGATAGCTGCCACTGATGAGTGTTGCACATGCCAAACACTCTCTGACACACACACACACACAAACACACACACATTTACAGCTACGAGCTACAAATACACTAGATACCTTATGGTTATTATCTCTGGTTTTTTTTGGCTTTTTTTTTGTGGGTTAATGGTACTTTAAACTCGACTCCACATTGACACACACACACACACACTCACACACACACACACTCGCATAGATAGACAGGAAGCGACTCTACTTACATCAACTCTGGTTTCTTTTCATTCTCAATTTTAGTTTGATTTGTATTTTTGGTCATTGCTGCTTTTGTCTCTGCTTTGATTAATATTTGGCACGCAACAATGCAATTTGCCCCGATTCACATTCAGTTTCAGTTTCAGTCGATTTGCTTCGACAACAACCACAACCACAACAACAACAACAACAGATATTACCAAAATGTGTAACAACAGCAAACTAACTGCTAAATCATCGCAATCATCTCTCCAGCCCCAAAGACAATAACTCGCCAGGCCAAACACACATTAGTGTACTTTTACAGCAAATAAGAAAAACACAAAAACGTTTAGCAAAGTCACACCGAATCTTAAATACACTTGCTACCACCACCTATTTTTTTAGCAACCAATTATTCCTATTACGCTATATGTTTTTTATATTAGTCGGTTGTTATAAAACGCATAAATGCTGAGCTTAGTTTGCATTGGTTGTCAAACAAAAATATCAAAATCAATCAAAGACTCTTCTTTTGACCGATCGTATAGATATCAGCTATATGATATTGAACTCTGATCCGTCCTTCTCTGACATATATATTGCCTGCTGATATACATGCCAAGTTTCATCAACTTCAACTTTACAACTGGATGAATAAGCAGTAATGGCTTCATGCCCCTCGCTGACCCTAAAGCTCTTCCTATTAGATTTGCGGATTCTTCCTCGTTGTCACTAAATCGGTAGATTCCGTTACTGATTAAACCTCGTTTAGATCGTCATCTTTATCTTAGTCTACATTACTCCACCCACCCCTGTCTGCCTAAGATAACTTAACCAAATATGATCGTTTCAAAATAAATATTCCTCTGATTGGTTCAAATCTTGCTTCACATTTTTTACGTTTGCGATTTATAGCGTCCCATTTTGGGCGCTGTGGCAACTTCAACTGCTTGCAACACATGCGTCTTTCATTCAGTTTTGTGTTTTGTGGGCGTGTCTCGCCCCTCATTGCATATAAATCAAAAACGAAACGAAAACAACAAAAAATGAGCAAAAAAAAAACAAAAGCGCTTAAAATGCAATTTAGTCAATGCAATTAAGCGAGATGTCGAGAAAGAGAGAGAGAGAGAGAGAGAGACAGAGATGGAGGGAGATAGGTTGCTCGGTTAGGCAGTAACTTTTCTTTTCGTTGGTCACGCCCTCCTCTCCTCTACCCTCCCCCCCCCATTCCACACACACACAGATACAAAAGCGAAACAAGCGCCGACTGATTTTTATCAACTAACCAAGCGTAACGCAGACAAACACTTCCTAAATCACTTGAGTCGCTCCCCCTTGCCTACGCCCTACCCATTCCTCCCCTCTCACCACACACACACACACACACACAGACAGCACCCTCAAAGGGAACCCTCGCAAAAGAAGAAAAACGTTTCCTGCGCACATAAAACATAAATTATTTAATTTTTTTCTCTTTCTGTCTCTCTTTCTCTCACTGTCTCTTCATCTTTTGCGCGTAGGCAGCCAAAGACGACAATGGGGAAGAGAGGTTGGGGGTGGGCCTCCTTAAAGGGGGATGGGGTGCGGACACATATTTCATATGGGTGGGGTTGGGGGGTTTGTTATCAGCATTGTCGATGGCGTCGTTTCGCATAGAATAGAAAATTATGAAATACTTTCGCTCATTGACTTCATTAAATTATTTCGCATTTATTTGGTGCGCGTATCTCACGGATACCTTTTATTTTCTGTATACCCTGTTGCCGTGGATAGTAGAAGGTTATGTCCATTAATTTGACATAAATATATTTGTCGATGCACGCTTCAAACAAGTTGTGAAAATTGGGTTTGCTTGTAAAATCGATAAAATCACTTCTCTGCCATTGGATTGAATAAAACTGATTTTATGTGATTCGATATACATATGGCCTAAATCGATAAAAATCTGATTGACTCATCAAGCCCCATCACCAAGCATCCATCTTTCGGCATTTTAGAGCTGGAATTACCAAACTTCAATTTTAGACCACACCTGGAATCTGTTCCTAAGTTTGTTAGGACGATTTCTTTGTTACGACCAAGCTAACAAAGGAAGGTATGTACTTTTAAGTATGCTTATTATGCTCATTTGTCAATCAATCAAACATTTATCTGTTATTATTATCAATAGTAATCGATTAATCGATTACATTGGTTCGCAATTCATTGACTTTTTTGACCTTTGACAAGAAGGATTTTCGCTAAAAATTTGGCATCGGTGACGATCCGACTTTAATTCGTTCGATATTTCTTATTATTAATATATTTTTTTTTTCTTAGATTATTTCTTAGGCAATCTTTTAAAAGTAGGACAACTTTTTTCACAATTCAATCAAACTTGCCACGGCAAAAAACTTTACGACATACTCATAAGCAGCAATGAAAAAAAAAAAAAATAGGAAATGAAAAACGTGCCGCATATGAAGAAGAGGAAGCGCAGAAGAGGTGCAGAGCAGAGCAGAGCAGAGCAAGAAGCAGAGAATCAGGCGCCACGTTCTAGACTCCAAAAGTTCGCATAGAACATTCGGCTCGGGGGGGGAAGAAGAGGAGGAGCTGAGCAAACGTTTTGCATAGGAAATGGGCGAAAAGTCAACGCACAGAGGGAGCAATGGGAGTTGGCGGAGAGCGGGCGGACGGGGTGAGGGGGTGAGGGGAAATAGCGGTACCGACAGGAATAATAAATATTCAGTTTAAGTAAATGGGCTTTTATCGCGCATCTCGGGGGTGCCATAATTTGCCATTTTTGCCTCCGCGCAGTCTGCGCTTTTCTTTTTTTTTTTTTCCTTTTTTTTTGCTAGAGTTTTGGCTTTTGGCTTCTGCTACTTTTTTTTGTGGCTCACACACTTGCAATTTGGCTGGGAGGCGCAAATGTATGTAATTGATTCAACAAACGGCAAACGGCCGCAAAAGGTGCCAAGAAACAAAGCGCAAAACTTGGCGACGCCATAAAAAAACAAAAAGAGAGAGAGAGAGACAGAGACAGGGAGTGGGGGAGAGAGAGAGAGAGAGGAAAGTGCTTCGGTAACAACAACAATTATACGCATAATATATTTTCACCATAAATATAAATATACACGCACAGACAGACGCATATATATTTATATATATATATATTTTGTATAAGGGTTTTGGTTTCAGTTTCAGGTTTCAATGCAAAATTACAGGCAAAATAAAAAATAAAAAAAAGGGAGAGTGCTGCTTGAGCCAAGAATACCCTTTGGAACTCCAAATATATATATATATAAATATATATAAATTAATTTTAAATCATTTAAAGATTCCAAAGCAAAATTCGACTCGATTATTTTGTGAAAAGAACATCATCGTATTTCAAGCAAATTCATTCAATCAACAGCTCATTCAATCTTAACCTTGATCTGGATCACCCCGTGGATTATATTATTTATAAAAATATATATATACGCATACAACTAGCTGATAATGTGTTATTATTATTATCATTAAAAAATGTACATTTTAAATACAAAATTGGGCAAAATAATATTTATATTTATTATTGCTATTTTGTTTATTAACTTTTATCAAGTAGCTTAAGTAATGCGCTGCTGCTTGCAGCACTGGCCAAGAAAAATATCAATAAATAAAAATGATGTCAGTAGTTATGTGGATCATATATGGAATATATAAGATAAATAAAGGCAACATAAATTCAAAAGTCGAAGCATTTTTGCAGGCAATTTGAAATCACATAAAAATACAATATCAAGTCACATTTTTTATTTTACAGGGTATATGCCACATAAAGCAAAGTCACGCATAGACCAAGAGACTCCCGGATCCGAGGCCCTGGACCCTAAACCCCAGAACCTAGACCCTTGATGCCCATTCTCAACGCTGCCGCTGGTCGTAAAAATACGCAAAAAATGCACAAACAAAAACGGCAAAAAAAAAATAAATAAAAGAGCGCATTTTGCGGCTGGCAAATCACTTCAGCTCAGTTCAGTTCAGTTCAGCGCCTTGCCCCACCACCCACCCGCCCCTTCTCCGCACCAACGTAGCAGCAACAATTTAGCTCATTTATTTTTATACATTTTAAGAAACAATAAACCGACGGACCATAAAACACGCAGTTACAAAATGAAAATGATTTAAGACAATGCCAACGCAAGAAGAAGAAAAAAAAGAAAAGAAAAACCCCCAAAAACACACCCCACCACCACCCTCACCCACCCATACAAACTGTGACCTTTGTGGAGAGCTGTGAAGCTCCATGAATTATACGCAGCAAAAAGTTGAACATTGTAATTGCAACGCTTTAAATGCCACAACTGAGTGTTGTGATTTACAGCCAAGTTGTAAACGTATTTGGGGTAAATATAACACATACATATATAAAGAAGCCAAAAACGTTTAGAAATAATGCAATAATAATAATATCATGAAACTGAACAAACTAACAGAGCACAAGTCGAGAGAGATCGACTTGCAGATACCCTGTACTCAGCTCGGGCAGAAACCCTGACAGAGCTAAGACACAAAGTGAAAATGGAAGCAGCCAAATAATTATGCGAAGAGATATGAGCTTATTGCTAGGCATACTAGTTAAAATGTTACTATTCCAGTATATATATATATATATATAAATGCGTTAGTATTTTATATATGCACTAGTTGGCACCTAAAGCTCTCAAGCTGTTGAATGCGTTTTGTAATGTGCTCAACTTTGACGGGGATTAACATAAAGAGACGGCGTGCGAGCTGGTAACGTGCAACGTGCCACATGCAACTTGCAACTCATTAGTGCCACTCGAATCGGTTGCCATTTGAGGCGCACTTAAAGCAAACAGCAAGGAGCAGCAGCAGCATCTAAAAGTTGACACTTAATGTTGCAGCTTGAAATGGATTCCAGCAGCTTTAATGAAGATGTTGAAGCTGAAGTTGAAGCGAAGTTTGGCAACGTTGCAGTTGTTGCACGTGGTGCAGTTGCTGTTATTGTTGCACTTATTGTTGTTGTTGTTGTTGCAGCTAAAACAATAAGTTTGCTTGCCCCGCATTTAATGAGCTGAGTTTCATTTGCTGACTTTAAATCTGCCACTGGCTGCAATCTGCCCCAGTTTCAGTCAGGATGTGTTCTTAGCTACACTGTGAGAAAACCCGATTGCACTTGTTTGAGTCTTTAAGTGAAAAACACAACCACAAAAATTAACGCAGCTTAAATTTATTAACTCAAATTCCAGAAATTAATTAAAACATAATAATAATCAAAAATAAAAATATATTTAAACAAATTAATAAAATTAAATATTTTTGTGCTGGTCTCGAAAATATTAATATTTATGTGCGAATTATTACATAAATATAATAATAATAATGCTGGATTTTTTGTCATTCTTTCTTGAGTTATTGTTTTTAATTTTTTGCAGTGTAGCTGTAATGTAAAATTTAATTAAGCTTCTTTGCCAGAGACGTCTTAAGCTGCACAGATGCACATGCACACATACACACACACACACACATACACACACACACACACAAACACAAACACACAAACACAAGCACACACAAACACACACACACACATCCATACAAATGTTTTTGCAACCACAGGCACTTGACTCCTGGAGTGCGGCAATTTCTTGCCTCGAGCAGCAAGCTGCTGCTGCTGCTGTTGTTGTTGCATCCTTCAACGCCTGCCACCTGTGCAACGAAATTAACCAGCCAACCTGCCCCTCTCTAAACACACACACGCTTCATAAACCGCCGCTACCCGCAAAAATAACCGTAATTTCTAAAATATGATTTTATGCGCTGCTTATTTTTTAAATTATATATATTCTTGATCAGAATAAAGAGCAGAAAACAAGTGTATTTCAAATCGGTCGCATTTTAAAGCTATTTTTAAAGGTCTACGTGAAAAGCTGATAGTGCCTTCAAACGAGATAGAATCGGGGATTAGCTCGTAAAACAACCACCAAAGATGGCCAATGCAAAACTGGTCGCCGACGCTGCGAACAGCAAGCTTGCAACAGCCGCAACATCCAAACAAAAGTCCACAAACCGATGGTGAAAAGGGGGGCAACACGCTGCGCCGCGAGGACAGCAACATGTCGCACAAATCGCTGACCAAACTGCGCGCCAAATTCAATGTGGCTCCAGCTCCAGCTCCAGGTCCAGCTGCAGCTGCAGTTGCAGTCAAGAAAGAGGTGTTGAGAAAAGAAACTGCTAACTTGGGCCAGGCTGCCAAAGTTGCGTAATAACGTGCCACAGGCAACAGCAGCTGCAGCCACAACAACAACAACAACAGTAGCCCTTGATGCAAATGATGGGGAGAATTTGATTTTCGTCTCTGAATATTTTGCGACTATCCGTACAAAATGGAGGAGCAGCGGCCCATATTTTATTTCCTTTAAAACTGATTTTATTGTTTAATTATATTAAAATATTTAACATTTTTGTTTCGCTTTTTTTTAACTTTTCTACATTTATCTCAATTACTTTGTATTTGTTTTATTCCCTCATTATTTCTCAAAAACTAATTTGTATATATTTTACATATTTAAGTTTTGCCTAATTTTTTCTTAATTACTTAAAAAATAGTCAAATATGAAATGGATGGAAAATTCTGTTGATTTTGGCTCACAGCTCTACCCCTTGCAACACACATTAAAAAGATTTATGTGCCCCCGCTATCCGCTCACCCCTCTGCCCACTTACCCTCTGCACACCCCTGAGACATTTCAACTGCCGTTCTTTGCGCTCCAATTCACTTTAATGTGCAACACAAAATTGATTTTCTATTTAAATTCGAAATATTTAAGTATTTTTATTATTTGATTTGTTATTTTCTTTTGTGTTGCAAGTGAAATTCTAAAACTTCGTTTCGTTTTCTTGGTGGCATTCCCCATAATAATGTCAATTGTTGCAACATTTATTTGGTATTTGGATTTCCTCCCTTTGTAACTTGTAATCGTTGTGAAAAATATTTGCAAGCCATTTGATTTGTGTGCGTTTTTCTAATTGGAAAATTTATGGAATTGCTTTTAATTGATTTTTGAATTTATCTTTAACAACAATTATTGACTAAACTGTCATTGATTGGTTGACAATAATTAACAAATGCAACTAATATAATATACAATCTAATAGGAATACTGGATAGAATAACAAATATTTGCCATTCCAATTAGAACATTCATTTTATTTTATTAAAAGCTAATTTTAAATAATAATATAAAAAAAACCCTTATGACGCAAATGTGATGGTGGAAATTGTATGAGTTGTGGAAAATCGAGAAATCAAGAGAAACAACAATTGTTATTTTAAAGATATATATGAGAAAAGGATATTCTAAAACAGTTACCAGTACCAATGCTTGGCAAAAAAAAACATTTTCACGTGTATTATGCATAACTTTGTCTCTGCCTCTGCCGCAGTTGCCTGCCTCTTGCTCCGCCTTGCAAGAAAACACAACGAAGCAAAGGAAACCAAAACAGCACGGGAAAAAAACACAAGAAGCTCAAAAAAAAGGTGCTGGGCAAGCTTCAGTTTAAGCTTCAGCTGGAAAAGAACAACAACTACAACAAAAATAGCAGAAAATCAGTCGAGTGTTTTGGCAAGGTGTGCAGCGGTCGAGAGAGGGAGCGGGGTCGGGGGTGTCTGTGTGTGTAACAGTTGTGCTGATTCACAGACACGATGCGAAGAGGTGCCAAATGGGAAACAAAAAACTGGCCAAGTCAGTGCGAGATGTGGGGAAATATGTAGGAAGGGTGGTATTTGAGGAGAGGGTGGAGAAACAGGAGTTGGGAAAATAAACGATGTTGTCTATGACAAGGCATGACGGTAATGACGACAAAGGCAAAGATGGGGCAGTAGGGTAAGAAGGGGGGTGGGGGGGGGGGGAATGTTGAAGGACTAGCCGTTGAAACTGAAGTGTTGTGTGTTGTGTGTGGGGGCCATGTGTGAGCCCAACAGCAACAAGAGCTGGACATTTGCCACACTGCACAAAAATACATAGTACATACATACAATGAAATAAATAATGTTACAAGAGATATGCAGATAAATGCAATAAACGGTAAAGTGGCATTGGCTAATTCCCCTATTGCAAATGCTTGGATTATAAGTGATGATGGGTAGCAAGTTCTTATATCTTATATTAGTCAATGCACCTATTATACTTATGCGTATAAGACAAATGCGTTGTTCTTCTACTTCTTCATTTTTCACAACACTGTCAGCTTATACAAAAGCAAACTTAACGTTTAAGTCGAATAATATGACTGCAAGTCAGATACATAAGAATATACATATTCAATATATATTTATATATATTATTAAATATTTACATTTATCACAATTCATGTTCATGTTTATTTTTGGTTGTTCAGTGTTCAGCTCTGCTTCAATTTTCGTTTTAGCCGCATCAGTTTCGCTGCTCGTTTGTTGTGTTTGGTATTTTTCAATTCAAGGTTTTTGCGTGGTCCTCCGCTGCCTCTGCCTCAGTCTCTGCCGCTGTCTCTGTCTCTGCCTCTGCCTCTGTCTCTGCCTCTGCCTCTACCTGACTACCTGTCCTGCCTTTTCTCTCTCTCTCTCTCTCCGTCCTTAGCTTGCCCACCTTCCTTTCGACCTGTCCGCCTGCCTGTCCAACTGTTCACTTCACACCTCTCTCGAGGCGTGCACATTCCATTTCTCCGTCTCCGTCTTCGTCTCCATCTTCGTCTTAATTTTCGTCTTAGTCGCAGTTTCAATTTCAGCACAATCATCTTGCTACAGCCAAGGAGAGTGGGAGAGAGAGAGAGAGCGAGAAAGAAAACAGCGGGCATTGTGCGGAAGATGGCGCTGAATGCTGCAAAGATCGGCAGCCTTTTTCAGCTACTATATTTCTTATTTATTTTTCTTCTTTTTTGCTACTCTTAGCGCATTGGGGGTTTCACAAAAAGACTCCATTTGAATAGTAAAAACAATAGCTTAAATAAAAAAATGTTAATTTCTCAGTTAAACTTCAAATATATATAAAATGTATATTCCAAAGCTTGTCTGTTCAAGCTGAACACTAAATTTCAAATTCTAAAAATTGTTACCGGTAAAAAATGATTTAATTTTAGCACAGAATTAAATTTTGATTTTCATAATTAGATTTAGAAAATATTCTGACTTGGTTTTCATAGCTAAAATTTATTTGTTCTACATTTATTTTATATTCAACAAAGAAGTTTTACTTGTGATTTTCATATCTAAATAACATTTTGTTTAGAAAAAAGCCGTTCACTGCTTGAATTTATTAATTAAATTACCATATCTTTAATAATATTAATATTTTATCTATATCGTACTTCACAAGGAAGCTTTACTCCGGCATTTAATAATTATATTTTGCATAATTTGAACAAAATCTGTTTCATACTTGAAATGTGTTCCATAATATTTTTTCAAGGGTATTTCCGTTTTCGTCCGTTGGCAGGGTGTGTGTGTGTGCGTGTTTGTGTGTGAGTGTGGATGTTGTGTGTGTGTTGCCTGTTTGTGTGTGAGTGTGGATGTTGTGTGTATGTTGCCTGAGCCAGCATCATAAATCATCTCAAGTAGCTGGCTGCTATTTGGTGTGTTTTGTATCTATAACTATAACAATTTGCAAGTGTAGGGTGCACAGATACAAAGATATGTACACACACACACACACACACAGGCACACACACAAATACAGCTGTCAGTCAGCGCTGACGAAAACACCTTTTGACATTTCTCTTGCACTAATTTGCAGGCAACAAAATAGAAGATGATGCACAGATGCAAAGATACAAGGATACACACACACACACACACACACCCACAAACACAGTGCGTCTTTCATCCCGCCAGCAGGTAAGAAAAACGCTTTGCACTTGCCACAAAAATCACCTTCAACGGACAACAGCTGTGAGTGCTGTAAATGACAATAATGAAGTTGGGGCCGATAATGATGCTCTTAATGAAGTTAATGTTGCAACATTTCAAAGGGGCAGGAGCAGAACGAAACAGGCAGCCCATCAACATCATCTTTGATTTCAGCAGCTAGCGGAAAAGAAGCTAACAAAAAAACCAAGAAAATAAAAAAACACTTCAACAGCTGTGCGAAATTTGAGCTAATTTTTTCTCTTTTTTTTTGGGAGACAAAGTGGTGGTGGGGGGTGTGTGGGGATAAGTATTATAATCAATCACATTTTGTGTTTGTGTGGAAGAGCTGTGAAAACTTTGAGGCAATATTAAGTGCACAAATTGAAATTAAGGGCCAAGATTTTTCGAGGCATTTTCGAAAGTGATTTTTAGGAGAAGTTTTGAATATATCGAAATTATTAAAACATATTAACGGGGCAGTGAAACAAAATCGTTTTATTCCTTTTGAAAATCGAAGAAACTGTTTTTCTCAATAAATGCACTTTCATAAATCGCATGAAAAACTCAATTTCAGCACAAATGGAAAATTATAATTCGATATCATATGTAAAATATCAAAATTGACTTTTTTATTATTCTTTTAAAACAATTTTCAACAATACCTTAAAAATAAATTTGTTAATCTGCACTTTAATAAATAGATAATTCCTAACAATAATTCCACTATTAATAAGAATAATTTTTCATTTTTTTCTTAGCCTTTTTCTGCTCTTGCGACACATATTTTTCCGAGATTTTCGTACAAAAAATAAACTTAATTCTCTCTTTAGTTTCCTTTTCAATAGAAGAAGTGCATATTTCTTAGAGAAAGAAGGAAAAATCTGCAAACATTATTAAAAGAGAAGAACTTCAAAAACACATACATTTAAGTAATTTAATTATTTATAATTTACTATTAAAAAATATTGCTATTAGATCTATTGTGTCTCCTTCGGAGTCAAAGAATCTTTGTTGGTTCAATTGTAGCTACGCGATTTTTTTGTTGTCTTTTTTAAGTCATCAAAGTCTATTCTTGCCCATCAATTTGTAGGGACATCACAATATATAGAGAACTGAAACTCAAACTGAATTCCTCTTCGATCGATGGAATCTGTGATAAAAATTTAAGCCAACTCACTCTCAAGTACCTGATTAACCTCTACTCCCTCTGGAGAATCCTTCGGCTCCCTCCAGTTAAAACAGCTTCTGCTGTTTAAGCAAACTTTGCTTTAAGTCACATTAATTTCCATTTCGCAAAACGTTTTCTCTCAACTACCAAAATAGTATTTGGAATTCACAGCAAAGTCTTCAATTGAAAATCAGTACAAATTTTTCGAGCAGCATTTTCAAAAGTTGGGCAAATTCCTTTTGCCGTCGGCAGAATTTATGAGCACTTTATGAGCAACAAAAAAATGTTGCACGAGTCACAAAACTCAGCAAATGTCTTCAAAACGGAAAACAAAAAAAAATTGCTTGGTTTTTAATGGGAAGATTCAAGCTTTAGCTCCTAGAAAACCCGATAACGGTATTTATTACATTTGCCTTTTTTCGGCATTTAGCCGTTTTATGGCTAATAATAATATTTTGGCTAGTTGGCATTTGGCTTAATTAAAGTTTGGGCAATCAATAATTTTTTGTTTAGTCTCCAAATTCAGGAGTCAAAAAATGTTGGCATTATAAAAGAAATAATAAAAAAATATTTATATTAAATTATAAAATTCTTTGATTTCTCGTTTGTAGAATTATGTAAGCTGTCACTTAAGTAAAAATACATTTAAGAATTTTAATTTTTTGATTTGTTTCTGCTGAAATATTTAAACTGTTACTTAAGTCGCTTCGTTTTTAGTTTATATTTTTTTCAATTTATTTCTCTATTTGAGGTTTGCTTATCTAACTTATCTATTTAATTATACTTTAGTCTGGCAATTCAGTTGGTTCCAAGTTTTTGTTTACAAAATCATTTTTGTTAGTTGTTTAACTTTTTTGGTTACTTTACATGAGTTATTTTAGACATTTACTAATGGAAATTAGTAATCTATATTATAATAGATGAATCTATTTATATAAAGTATCTTTATTCGATTTCTTTACTTTATTATTACTATTATTATTTGCGTTAATTAACTTTTGCAAGTTTGCAATTTCAATTGATTTTTTATCGTACATTTTTGCTTCACACTTAGATAAAAATAATTTGCAAATGATTTGTTGTTAAACCTCACTTTAATTTATATATTTATATTTATCTCTTTTTATCTACCTCACAAATAGCAGTTTCCAATGGGCAAAAATTACAGTTAGTTTAGCAAATGAACCGCTATTTGATTGTCGCGCAAAACCCGTGAAACGTGAAAGCGTAAAAAGGACACAGGAAATGGTTGCTTAAATGCGGCCATTTTGTAGTTGTTTATGGATAAATATTAATAGCGAAAATTTGACCTACATTTGTTGCTGCTGCGTCTTCTGCTTCCTCTTCTGCCACTGCTAGAAAAAGGAATTTGCCGCCGCCGCTGCTGCTGCTGCTGCTTCTTCTTCTTATGCTGCTGCTGCTTGCCGATTATCGGAATATCCAATAGAAGAATAACAGAAGCTGATGTTGTTGTTATTTGATCCACGCGTAACAATTCAACGGCACTTTATGCTTGCAAGTTCTTTGTTATTGTTACAATATTTGCACTTGAAAAAAAAGATTGCAAAAAAATAATGAAAATTGAAGTTGCGGAGAAAACGAGAAACAAAAGATGCACAAGATAAATATTGATATTTATGTGCAGTTGCTATTGTTGTTGCTTCTTGGCTGGATTTGGTTTGGTTTGGTTTTTGTGCGTTACACGCACACACACAAATACGCACACATACACAGAGACGCGCGCTCATACAAACAAACACACGTTGATTAAGCGATGTAGACGTAGACGTAGACGGACGTAGACGACGACGACGACGACGGGGAACTCGCGACACACGACGCTCTCCGACAACGTGTCCAAACGCTTCAATGAATCGAACAGAACTGAACAAAACGTGTGCTGTGCCCGTCACAATGGCTGCTGCTGCTGCTGCTGCTGCCTGTCTGCCTAACTGCGGCCAGACTGCTGCTGCTGTTATTTGCCTGACAGCAAGAGACCAGAGAGAGAGAGAGAGCGCAAAATCAAGAGCAAGAGCGAGAGCGAACGCAATGCATATGTGCATTTGCTCGCGATATGTAAGTAAACATGCGGGTGGCTCTCTCTCTCTCTCGCACTGTAACAGCTTCTGATTATTGATGCTGCTGCTGTTGCGACTGCTGTTAACTGCGACTTAGTCTGTTAACTGTCAACTAATGCAAATGCTTTGCTTACAAAATACAAATAATAATACATCAGTAGGGACTGCATTAATTTTTAGTGGCTACAATAAAAACATAAGTTAAAATTAAACTTAATTTTTATTACATATTCTATTAATATATATTACTTATTTTTCATTAAACATTTAATTTTACATGCTGCTCGCAAAATGTTTTACAATCTGCCAAAATCCATCGGTCGACGATGGGTGTCTGTAAACCGTAGCAGGAACATAACAGAAAACAGCTTACAACCTGTGCTCTTTCTCTCCTTCTCACACTCTCTCATCCTCTCACAGAGGGAGAGCACACAAGCTGGTTTTGGTCATCCACCCACGTGACTGTTATACACGCTGAGCGTATGTTTACAGTTGACAGGACCAGAGCACAACTGCTGTTAGCGGCCACAGGTTTCTGTTGGTCCGCTGCTGGCGTCGCTGTTCTAAACAGCTGTTTCCATTTTGTTTACTGCGTCGCGTATAACACTTTGGCTTAATTAATTGCCGACAATTCAATTTCGATATTTGGTACAATTTTGTCAAGCAATTAAGAGTCGATTATGTTACATAATATATATAAAAAAAAATAAAAATGTCCGACTTACAGCATAATCTAATTCTAGGAAATTTACTTCAAAAATGTTACATTATATTTTTAAAAAATTTCAATTGCAAATTTACTTGTAAGATAGTGCAGCACAAAATTTATTTGTTTGAGAATAAGAAATTTGTAATGTCTTACAAACTAAACTCTCTTTGTGTTGCCTGCAAGAGAGAGAGAAAGAGAGAATCGCTGCTGCAGTCGTATAACAGTTTATGGCAAAAACTCTTATACGAGCAAAAGAGCGAACCTTGCGCTTCAAAGGTTGCAAACTTAACTAATCGCGAAAATTCGGAAACAACTTGTTGAGATCTCCAGTGATAAAAGTTGTTTTGCTTTAGCAAATTACAACTATTTTAATTTTAGATGATAGTATTTACTAACATTTACCATATTAAATAAATGCGGAACACAGACTATTTACTACCATCCTTAGACTCCTCTTCTTCTTCTTCTTTCCCACACACAACTGTTATAATAAATAATAGTCTTTAGCGCGACGTCGACTTTCGCAAGTTGCGCAGTCAGCGCAAAGTGAACCCAACTCAAGTCCGAAATTTGACACCTCGTCTCAAGCGCAAATGTTAAGTTCCTCCTGCTACCCCTACCTCTCCCTCCCACTCACACTCGCACTGCTTAAGAACGAGACAAAGTGCCAAAACTGCAGTTGGCATCGCCCGTCATCGATAAAAAGTTACAACACACTCACACACACACGCACATTTCTCACTAGCACAGAGAGCATAATAAGGTCAATCAACGGGCGCAGCGGGCGGCGACAGCGACGTTGTCAACAGCTGCGCCAGCGCGAAAGGCGCACGAACAGCGCTAACAGCGACGGCGACTGCGCAGCCAGGCAGATTAATTGCGTCGTCGTCGTCGTCGTTGTCTGCGGCGTGAATTTATGAGTTTCACATGAGCGATGAGCTGCCCGTCTGACTGACTCTCTCTCTCTCTCTCTCACTCACAGGCACTCAGCCGCTGTGTGTGTGTGTGTTTTTGTTGAGCGCCGGCTTGTGAGCGCCACTTGAGGTCCGCTGTCCGCAAGAAGATGCCAGAGTCTGTTGTGTTTCTTCTTCTTCAACTTCTTTGACTTTGTCTTCTTTGGCCCTCTTCTTCGATGTCTGCTGTCCAGTTGTTTACTGCGTGGGCCCGCATTGTTGTTGTTGTTGTTGTTGTTTTTCTTGTCTTGTATGTAAAACGATATGCTATAATATGTTTATGAATGTATCTGTGCCCATAAAGGTATCCATATGTGTGTGTGTGTGTGGATTGTTGTATAAGAAGTTAATTCAATTAATTGAAATTGAACCTTTTTTTTACTTTCAAATATAATGAACTATAGCTGTTTGGCATAAATATTTTTTTTTTTTTTTTTTTTTTAACAAATTGTAGCATCGAACTTTAATTAAAAAGTCGATTCGAGTTCAATTCGAGTTCAATCGAACAAAAGACTTGTCAATTATATACAAACATACAAACAAACAAACGTATGTATGTATGTATGTACATATGTATGTATGTACCATATAAATATTTTTTTTCTCAAGCGTTGCAAATTCAATTTCAATTTAGACAGCGATTTGTAAAGTGTAATTAAGCCAAATCAGTCGGCTATTAAACAATTGAAGATAATTACGCGAAATTGAGAGAATATCAACAAATTACAGCTAATTGCAAAGACAGAAAGAGAGACCGGGAGAGTGGAGTAAGAAAATGCAAATCAGTTCAAAGGTGAGTGAGAGAGAGAGAGAGAGAGCAGCAGCAAAACAACAATTAATAAAGTAATAAATAAGAATATGGAAAGGTCTTCGGTATTCCCTCTTCTCAATCTGCAATCGCCGATCTTCCGTCTTTGGTATTAAGACCCAAACTCAGTTGGACATCAATGTTTGGATTTAACACAAACAAAATGAAAAGAAACAGAAAAACTCCTACGTCTCTTTTGTTTGATGGCTCATGAAGAAATAGCAATCACTGGGAATGATCAACGCTTAAATACTCTTTAACAAAATCGAGCCAGCACAAATTGTATAAGAGAGAGTAGAAATAGCAGAGAGCGATCATTTTTGAACACTCTCCTTGTGATCGACTTTGTATTACTGTTAAATATCCAAGTTAGTTGAATAATAATATCCCAATGCATAAGCACACACACACAAATACACATACACATTTGCATTCAGGTGGGTCATCTGACTTTCAGTGAAAGTAAAAAGTAAAGAGCGAAAATTCCCTTTTTTTGCCACCTTTAGTTCTCTCTGCTTTTTAAGTTCAATGAGAGCGAGAGAGAGACAGTAAAGCACAGATATAGGCAAATAATATTTGTGCTATATTATAATGTTATCTTTAAATGATATTTATTTATTATTTATTTATCTATACAAATTGCAAATAGTGTCCACAATTGAATGCTACCCAGCAACATTTTTACTTAGGGTATACGACACCCAAAAGCGCCTCCTTTAATGAAGTGAAAAAGTAAACGTTGTGTGTGTGCTGCGTGTGTGTGTGTGTGTGTGTGTGAATTATATCCCACTGAGAGCGCAGCGGCAGCTTTTTCAGTTTTGTTTCTGTTTTTGTTGGTGTTTAGAGGTGTACCGCAAAAGTAATACAAATATCCCAAAACTATAGCATGTGTGTGTACAGTTATAATTAAGTGATACACATAAATGTGAAGGCGAAATGCCGTTGATGAAGGTGTGGGGTAGTGGGGGTGGGGGTGGAGTTTCTTGATGCTTTTTTCCTAAGTATTTTCAGTTTCTTTACAATCCGCTCTTAATGATTGTTTTCAATTACTTTTGCGCCTCGGCGTCAGTCAACGGGTTTCACATTCAAGTCAAGAGCGGAACAGGGAAAGGGAGAAGGGAGTGTGGGGGGAGGGGATGAAGAACTGAGGTCAGCAGCGAGTCAATCGCGTGGAATCGATTGAGTCAGCAGCAGCAGCAGCACCAGCGACGGAGAGCGCCTTTTAAGTGTTTACGCTTGTTTTATTAATTTCCATCATACATCTTCAGCTGTCAGCGTCTTCCACTGGAAAGAAACACGCACAACACAAAAAAAAAAAAAAAAAAAAAACAAAAAGGAAAAGTCTCATCTTGCGATAGACGAAAGGGAGGGGGGTGGGGCATGGCCCGGGAGTTGTATTGGTTTTATCGCTTAACGAGCTGCCAAATGAAATACACAAAAATATTGTATTTTTCGAACACGAACATTTCGAATATCGAAACGCGGAACGAATCGAATCGAAACGCGGAGGCGTTCCAAACAAATCAAACAAAATATAAATCAATCGGGGAACAAAACGTGGAAATTTCTCGTTTGGTCCCATGATTGATTAACAGGTGTTAAGAGGTGCGTCTCCAAAAATGATTGAAACAAAGCCAAATGAAATCTCCAACAATTAACATAAATCGTTTGTCAACTGATTTACAAATATGCCAACTAAATGAAAACTGAAACTGCATTTAAATTAAAGTTAAGAGCTTAACAAATTTAAACCTGGATAACTTGTTTTGTTCAAAGAAACATAAGTCGCTCGTTATCAGGGAATCAAAGCGGAACCAAAAACCGTTAGCCCAAAAATTAACCGTTTGAAACCCAGAACCAAAACCGAAAATCTACTTTCCATTATTCCTGGACAGGGCATCAGAGCGTAACCAAAACTGTTAACCCAAAAAATTAACAGTTGTACGTATCGGAAAAAGGTATTTTCAAGTTTGAGCCAAGAATTAAATGAAATTAACAATCAAAAGTGAATCTCAACATTAACTGATTCCTTGACGGCGAATCAAACCGGAGCGAATCTATTTACAGTTCTGAAACCGGAACCGAATATCAATTCCCAGTCGGTTAAGGTTGATATTGGAGGCGCCTCCAATCAATTCTTGTTTTTAGTATTAAATGGAATTATTTCCAATCTTTTCAACTAGTTAAAAGTATCGGACACTTCACAAATTATTCCAGACATTGATTCAACTGAAAGTTGAGTATTTGAAAGTGAAGAATGAATAAAAAACAAAAGGATAATTAATATTATATATATATATATATATATATATATATATACATATCTCTCTCTATATATATATATATATATATCTGCGGATTACATTCAGTAATCCGCAGAAATGTCTTATTAATGCCACACACATCTAGTACCCCTCTCGGCCTGCCCCGGAGTCCTTTGGCAGGACAATAACAATTGCATTGGCCAGGCACGAAAGTTTACAGCTAAAACGGATCGAATTGCCAATTTCATGCTTCGAGTGCAGGGCTTTCAATCAAATGATGGCAAAACATTGAAGCAAGGGCCAAGCAGGATGGTGGGAGAGGGGGGGGGGGGTGTGTGGTTTAGGGAAAACCAGCGCGAAAAGCAATGCTGACATCTTCATAGAAATGGAATACAGTTGTTCAGTTTGAGATACATTTCACTTGCGACACATGTACATATGTCCGCACACACACTCACACACACACACACACATACATACATATGCAGTGTGGAAGTGTATTAACAACGCCAACATCGTATATCCATCCATGACCTCGTCCCTCGTCATCTTCGTTTGCCTCCTCCTCGTGGGCTGTCTTGGTGGCAATTGGATATGCCACCAACGACGTCACAGATGCTTCACCAACACCAACACCGAACACAAGAATAAAATAAATAAAAGTCCTGTCCGCACAGGACTATCCAGCGAGGCACGCGATTTTTATGGCATATTCGTGAGCTTATTGTAATGAATTACTTTGGGTGAATCTTTTTCGGTTTTCCTCATTTTTTTCGTATACCCAGCAGCAAGCCGAGTCGGCCAGAATCAGGGTATCATAGACTAAGGGCATAGTTTGTAACAGTAAATCGAAAAGTGGGTGTTTGTTTGCAAATTTCAAAATTCAAATAACTTTTACATATTTTACATATGCCAAAATGTATTTTTTTTATTTATTTTTTATTTCATAATTTTAAGTAAATTAAGTAAAAATTATAGAAAAGAGAAAAGTCATTATAATAGGGTATCCGCTAGTCCTGACTTTGAAACTGATTCTTATTGAGCACAGGGAAGCCAAAGGTAATTTTCTCATTACAGGGTGTCTGCAAGTCATTTATTAATAAGCAAGGAACCTTACATAATAAGTATTTAGATCGCCTACCAATGGAAAAAGTAAACATTTCGACATGGTATGTTCTGAGAAAGTAGGCAATATTACAGAGTATATACTAGTCGTACACTCAAATTTTAGCATTCCCTATTACCCAAAATGTAGACAGCTTGTTACAGCGCATCTGTTAATCAAAATCACAAAGAGTAAACATTAAAACAGGGTATGTGCTGCTCATCATATCCACTTGCTTCTCCTTCATTTATCTATCTGTTTTTTTTTTTAGATTTTTTTTGTTTTTTTTGTTATTTTTTGGTTATTTTTTGATGTAATCCATGCCAATGGTCGTTAGTCGCTAGTCGTTAGTCTGAGGCTCGGTTATTGACTGCGGGTTAGTGCCACATACACAAACGTATGTGCAACATATGGATGGATGGGTATAACTATATACATACATGGGCCATGTACATGGGTGTAGCCAGTGTGGCATGTGCGACATTTGTGGCATTTGCTGTAATCATAATTTTATGTCCATCTAAGTAGCTAGACGCATGACGACTGTCAACGACACACTGCCTCCACCCGACGCCTGCTCCCATTTGCCTTCTCCAGACTCCTCCTTTTCCCAACTCCTCCACCACATGTAGAGAACTCCAGAATCTCAAATGTGCAGCTGAGTGTTCAAAGTTTTAGCATCGCTGTCCATTGACAGTCGGTCTTAGACGGTCAGTCTGCCGTTTGTGTCACTTGCACGCGGCTCTTACGACATCATCCCCTACCCCCTAGCCCCTACCCTTTCCCTCCATCTTCACCCCACCCTATCCAAATAGCCACAACTCCATTGCATATGACGGCCCGCCCCAGAAATATCCATTGGTCAGTTGAACATGGTTTGGCCAACTACAACAAACTTGATGTCAAGCGGCCTGAAAGCTCTGCCTTGCCTTTGACATTTGTGGCATGTGGCATCCACACAAATTTAGTGCGTCTTGAGTTGGGAGTCGCACAGTTTCAACTCCACAACTAGTTACCAACACAATATCCATCAATTCTACCCATATATATTGAAATTTCATCTTGAATCCTTTTTTAAACCCTAAAACTGGCATAAGTACGATCCTTCAAAGGATGACTTATTTTATAAACAGCTTTCACGATAAATTAGAGAGACCCCATAACTATATCATCTAACTGGCATAGGAATGATCGAAAATCTTTGTTGCTCTTAATAATATTTATTAATAATATTTATAATATTTAAATTTACTAATGAGGAATAATTCCAATTAGGATTAATCAGTAAGTATTTTTTTTTTAATATACAACAAAATTTAGATTGACCAAAAAAATGTAACGACGAATTATCGGTTGAGGAGAAGTCAATGGAATCATCCTTTGAATGATGTCATATCCATATAATATGCATACATACATATATCTAATATATAAGAAACTATAACTGTACTTGTCTTTAGTTCAAGTTGTCTCCAAGTTTGGCAGCCGCAGCTTTTGACATTCTGTCGGACAAGTTGCTTGCAAGCCTTAAACTTAAACTGTTTCCGCCTGTTACCCCTCCCCTACACACCTACAACAAGAGGAAGGAGAAGAAGATGATGAGCAGCAAGAACAACAACAACAACAATCATTAGCTGTACATTAGCGGCATTGACGATGAAACGTTTACGGTAATCCTTTGAGTAAGCAAAGTGAAAATGCAGTGACAGAATCCAAGCGAAGAGATCCCAAAAAGAACACAAAAAAACTCAACAACATAAACAGATACAGTTAGGATGAATGTAATGTTATCTGTAAGCTGTCGAATATTAAATACCCTTATATCATTTTTGATAAGCATATACAAATAGATACACACATTTCTAAATAGATGCTCAATATAATTATCCTAAATATTTAATATATTTGCAAATGTAGCAAAAAAATCGGTAAAATCGAAATACCCCACAGAAAGGGTATACAAAGCGGCAAATGTATGAGTGCACATATCAGCAAAAGACAAAGCAAGAGGAAGAGGAAGAACAACAAGGTGTAACAACAGCAAGAGATGCATTCACACACACACACACACACACACACACACACATCCATACAAACATATCCGGTCAAAGGGGATGGTGGTGTGTCGGTGGGTGGTCGGGGGAGGAGGTTGGGATACAAACCTATAAAACCACGTAATCTGCAAGTGAGTTCTTTAATTATGCTGCAAGAGCAACACAAGCAGACGAAAGCAGCAGGTGGATCTCAGCCGGAGGAGGGGGAGGCGTATGGAATCTGTGACCAGTGTGAGGAACGCCAACAAACTGCGAAGCGAAAGCCGCTTACAGAACCACAAAATGCTACGGACATATTTTGCCACAAGATAGCGGAGCGGGAGAGAGAGAGAGACTGGCAACGAGACATTCCCGTGGCCGCCATTTTGAAGTTTTGTTTTTTTTTGTTTGTTGTTGGTGCTGCGGCTTTTTGGGGTCGTGTGCCAAAAGGATTACAATGGAGAGAAATGCCGCGACAAGCTCGCAGATGAGAAGCCCGAAACAAGAACAACAGCAAAAACAAACAAACAAACAAGCGCCAGCAATGGATCTATGGGAGGGTGGGGGAGTTGAAGTGACTGCTGCTTTTGCTTTTGCTTTCGGTTTTGCTGCCAATGCGAAACCATTTGCGGATTTAATTGCCGTTAACATTCGAGTCTACTCGCCTTACATTGTCATTGCAGCTGCTGCTGCTGCTGCTGCTTCTTCTTCTCTGTATACCCCTTAACAAGTGAGAAGAGGGCATCAGCAATCAGCAAATACCTAGTATGAAAATTTATGCCAGAAAAATGCACAAGTTTCGATGTTATTTTATGCTCAGCAGTGCGATCTGAAGTGCTTACAGGTCAACTGCTAGTTGGGCATTAACTCTCAACTTTTAAGTAAGCATTCTCTCTCTCCCTCTTCCTCTTCCTCTATCTCTTTTTTTTCTTCTGTTTTTGCTCGTTGTTTGTGTTGTTGTTGCTGTTTGCAACGTGAGCATCAAACGGCAAACGCAGATTAGAGACCAGAGCGTCAACATGCACCTAACCTACAAAAGCAGGCTCACCTTCTGGCTCGCTTCAATCTCCGCCCACCCCCCCCTCTTCATTCTATTACGACACTAACCACTTTCTTCCGCTCTCTTTCCCTGCCTGTCTTTTGATTCTTGTCTTTGTGTTTGTGTCGTTGTTTTTAGAACCTTGCCTTAGTTGTGTGGTCAGTTAAGGGAATTATAACAGGGTAATATGTATGTGTGTGTGTGTGTGTGTTTTTGCATCTTAGAGTTTCAGCTGATATCGCCAAACAGGTTTAGACAGCGGTTGACACACACACACATACACATACAAGGTACTTGGCATTATTTAAATTGCTTATCAATTTTAAAGCACAGCTTAAAAAATAAATCTTATCTAAAAATCAATAGACATTTTTTTTGTTTTTAATTATTTTATTGATTTCCGTAATGTATTCATATCATAAAAGATTTTAAGCGACCTGTGAGAAAATAATTATTTTCCCTTAATTTGGAGTAAGTTCTTAGAAAATATTTGGGATCCAGTCCTAATACGATTTGTAAAGCAAAATTTATACGGGAACTAGTTTGCTTTTTAACTTAAATTTTTAAAGAGTACTTTATTTTTTATATGGTTGAAATATGCAAAAGTATGCTATTATAAAAGTAAGTTTTATTTTAATCATAGCGAAACTTAGAATTAACTTATGTGCCGAGTAACTTAATAACACTAAATAATGGAATATTAAATTGAGTTCAAGCTCACCCATTTGCATCGCCGGGTGAAATGGGTTTCAATTGCTGCTCCACTGTGCGAAGATTATCGCTGATTATATAATCTATAAAAGAAAACGATAATCAAAATCGTAAATTAGCAGAAAAGATAAAGTTGAGTAAAACTTCTTCAAAAATCAAATCCAAAACGAAGCTGATCTAAAATGTGCAAAGAGCTTTCAGGCGCTCAGTGAGCTAACACTCAGTTAACACTCTGTTAAAAGTTAGTTAACACTCTGTTAAAAGTCCGTTAACACTCTGTTAACAGTCAGTCAACAGTTAAAAGCTAAAAACATCGCAAAAGCACAACGCGCATTGGGAAATGCCCATTGCATAGTGGGAAGTTATTTTCTTGGGACATATGTGTGCGAAAAAAGCTTACCTTTCTGCAGCTGGCTGGTTGGTATAAATTCCTCATGTTTTTGGTCCCCCTTTTCCTCGTATTTGAGCTTATAGTCGGAGTGCTTGCGCAAGGACATCAGTAGCGATTGGGTGCGCGGCGGTATCTCAGGCGGCGCTGGCTCTGGCGGCGGCTCGGATTCACCACCGCTGCTGCTGCCGCCGCCAACGCCGATGCAGCCATCGCCAAACTCTGTCAAATCTTGTTCGGTAGTTTTTCCCGTTATTGTTGCTGCTGCTAGCAGCTGTTGGGATTTGTCGCTGCGATTGACGGAGAGGGCGGAGGTGCCGGAGGAGGAGCTGGTCATGCCGCTCAGCCGATTCAAAGTGTGACGCGTGGCGCTGCGCTGACTGCTCGACGCTGGCGCCGTCGTTGTCGACGTCGCTGTCGCTGCAGCAGCTGCATCTTGCTGCTGCACTTCCTCATTGGAATATTTGGCATTGAGAAAGGGATTTGTACTGCGCGTTCCAGTTCCAGTTGCATTTACCGTTCCAGTTCCCGTTGCAGTCAGCGTGCTGCTGCTACTGCTGCTCATGTTGCCCGTATTGGGGGGCGGGGGAAAAAGTCCCAGATTTGCATTCGATTGATATTTAACTGTGCTCGCCGATACCGTTGGCAATTTAACTGGCGACTGTGACGTCACAGCTACTGTTGCTGCTGCTGCTGCGGTTCTGGAATGCGGCTGTGCGTAAGTCACTTCCATTATTTGTCCAGCGTCGGCGCTGCGACGTGCGCTTCTCTGCCGCAAATATTCCGGTTCGCAGTCCGAATTATAATGCTCCATACCTATGCAGAAGATGACAGAGACAGAGGGAGAGAGAGAAAGAATGAGTTATTGTGCTACATGTTTATATAAATAGATTATTCTTATCATTTACTTAAGTCAATATGCACTTAATAATTGTTATAGTTAACAATACTTCAGTTTGGTATTTAAAAATTGCCGTTTAGTGCCATCTCACTCTCTCATTAACAAATTAATATGTGCAATATTAAAGTCCTGTTATATACAGTTTCGGTCAAAATAATAGAAGTGCTGCTTTTCGAATCCTTTGACTTTCAAAAGCTTTAATATGAAGAAAAATAGCAGAAAGTGTTTTTGTTTCTCATTTCAAGATTTTTGTTTTTATTTTTAGTAAATTTTATACTACGCTATGTCAACATTTATTGTTTACTTATTGTCAATGTTGACTGCTTGTGCTTAAATCGAATTTTAATAAATTTGTATACTATTATACCAAAAAGGCATAATAGTATATTGGTTTTGTGCAATGTCCGTCATGCTGTCTGTCCGTCTGTCTGTCTGTATGAACGCGCGTTCCTCCGACACCCTTAGAGATAGAGACTTGAAACTTGGAACGTATATTAGAAAGTACCCTCAAAAGTTAAAGTGTCTTGGGTTTGGACCTACGTCCACTAGGGCGCTAGAAAATCGCGAAAATCGATTTTAGCAAATCGATAAATCCACATATCTCTTACAATTTAATGGATACAGTCACCAATTTTGGTTGGTAGGTTGTTGGCGAGGTCCTTGAAAGATCGGCATATGCCACGCCCACCTCCGACGCCCCCTTCACCCCCGCCCCTAAAATTTTCAAATGGCTATATCTTCCGGAGTTTTTGAGTAGGGAACGTCAAATTTGGTAGGTATATTACTGGTAGTCGCCTTTAAGAACCTATAACAAATTTGTGGTGCCACGCCCACACCTGCGCCTATAATCGACAATTCCCATTATTAATCGATAACACCGTATATCTCCGAACATTTTAAAGATAGAGTATCCAAACTTGGAAGATAATTTGCTGGTAACCTCCTCCAAAGATTGGCATACCTATTTTTGGACCACGCCCACATCCGCTGCCCCCAGGAACTTCGTCCCTAGAAATTTAAAATTCGCATATCTGCCGTAATTTGCAAGCTAGAGTCGCAAAATTTTGCAGGTATGTTACTGGTAACTCCCCCAAAAATCGATAAAAAAAATTGGATGGCCACGCCCACTCCACCTACCTGAACCGATACACCTGTTGGTGTAAATCGATAAACCCATATATCTCACGCAATTTGAAAACTTAACTCACCAAATTTTAAAGGTATATTGCTAGTAACACCCTTCATAAATGTGGGAATAAAATTTTGGACCCACCCACTCCCGCCCACAAAAAACGATAAATGCCTGTATCTCCCGCAATTTAAGAGCTACAATTACCAAACTTAGAAGGTATATTACTAAGATCGAACTCCAAAAAAATTTTGAACCACGCCCACTCCCGCCCACAAAAAACGATAAATGCCTGTATCTCCCGCAATTTAAGAGCTACAGTTACCAAACTTAGAAGGTATATTACTAAGATCGAACTCCAAAATATTTTGGTCCACGCCCACTCCCGCCCACAAAAAACGATAAATGCCTGTATCTCCCGCAATTCAAGAGCTACAGTTACCAAACTTAGAAGGTATATTACTGAGATCGAACTCCAAAATTTTTTTGGGACACGCCCACTCCCGCCCCCCCAAAACCGATAAACGCCCATATCCCCCGCAATTCAAGTATTTCTTAACTGTACACAAATTAAGGTATAATAGTATTCCGCTGTCGGTTACGTCCGACTGCACCGTTCTATCTTGTTAAATATATATTTATTTTAACTGTTGCCAAAACTATTATTTTGACCGCAGCTAGAAGTATTCAATACAGTTGGCTAACAGTCCGGCTAGCATTTTGTGCATTAACATTTGTAACATTTCGCGATTCCATTGTGAGTTAACGTTGCCGTTAATGTGTGAGTGGCAAAATTACAGTTTGATAAATAAATCAGCTGATCGGCTTGATTTCGTCTGGCTTTGTGAAATTGATTATAATAAACCTTAATTAAAATGTGGAACAGACAAATAAATAATATATATAATATCGATATTAAATTCGAAGAATAATCAAATCATCATCTCTAAAAGGGAACTACAGGGTATAAAAAAATATATGCGATACTTTTTTTTTTTTTCCTGCAATTGCAACTTGCAAGGCTTTGCTAGTGTTTGAAAATTGCGCAATTCACAATTGGCAATAAAAAAGCGCGTTTAATTCGCATGTTAAAAACGAATGAATGGATGAGTGAATGCATGAATGAATGAATGAATGGATGAAGGCAATTGGACGCTGCTGCTGCTGCTGCTGTTGATAAAGATTGAGTAATTGAAGCTGAGGCTTCAATTCAATTACGAAACGCAGCTGTATTTGTTAGCTAAGGGGTGTGGAGTCTGGGAGAGGGGAGGGTGGGGGGTTGATTGGGGTAGGGGATGGGCAGAGTGGGGCGGTGGCTGGGCGGTGGGGGTTTTGTAGTCATCGCCTAATCGAAGCATAAAACGCAAATCGCCGTCTGCTGTGCGATTTTTATGTTCGTATTGCATAGCATAGTGTTGTCTCCCTCGCACGCATTGCGTGTGTATGTGTATTCTGTGTGCTTGTGTGTGTATGTGTGTGTGTTGTGTTTTATTTTATTGTCTGTTAATATTTAATGCAATTTACGATTCATTTTTTACAACCTCATAACACTCTGGGTAGGCATCCAATTCTGCACGAGCAAACAAAAAGAGGGGCTGGACTTTAGGCGGAGAAGGGGGCGAGGGATTTGCCTGTAAATCTGTTAAAGGACGAACCTGGGCTGGGCTTATTGAAGGACTCCCGCAAACCCCACAAAAAAAAAAACTAACAAATGCTCAGACACGAAGCTTTTAATAGATTTTTCATTGAGTTGTTCAATTTATGTGTATTGTAAATGCTTATGCAAATGTTTGTATATGTGGAGGATTATGGGTATTCCCAAGCAAAAAAAAAAGAAAAATAAAATAAACACAAATCAGCAAAAGGTTGTGGATTGAACTGTCAGCAGAAACAACAGACAACAATTGGCATTTCATTTCCAAACACATCTTGCAACAAAAATACATTTTCATATGCTGGCGACATTTAAGCATATTTTAAGATTGTTGCATGTCTGTTGTTTAGGTATATTTTAAGATTGTTGCATGTCTGTTGTTGGTCAGGGGTTATTGTTGTGCTGCACCTATTTGTTGATTATTATATTAGATAATTATGCTTAATTCAAGCACAACTTTTTGTTAACTATAACTTTTAAATTATGAGAATTTGAAGCTAAAATCTGAGTAAAAAATTGAGTAAGAAATCCATGATATTTGTTAGTTATATTTCCTATCGATAAAAGATAATGTTGTTTATTCTAAAGATTTGTTTCATACCAAGATTGCATAGGCCGGAAAATGGCCAGCGGAAAGCCGTTAAAAAACATTGGATGAGCCCGGCCAAATGTCAGGTGGCTTTCATGTTGCCTTGAAATGAGTCCAAGGAGCAACAAAAGCCCCACAAAATCCATCAATGCAAGCGAAACTCAAATCCAAATTCAAATCCAATCGCGTCTCGTCACGTGGACAACGTCGTCGAATCGAATTGAGTCGAATCCAATCAGACAGCCAAAGTTCAATCGACAACAAAAAAAACAAAAAAAAAAAAAAACAAGAGTCAACTAGACGGGAGTGCTGACTCGAACATACCCTGTAAACAGCAGGTTAGTATAAACTAAAATAAAGTAAATAATATTTAATAAGTGTGTAAACAAAATAAAAAAATTAAATAATTAAATTAAGTTCAAATTGAGATAGAAATAATTGCTATGGTGTCAAATCAAATTAACATAACTAGATAATTAACAATAAAAATAAAATCTTATACAAAATGTACTTAAAAAATGTCAATCAAAAATATACAAAATTAAATAAATGCATAAAAAATTATCTGGTCTTGGTTAAATTATAATGTCATTAAAAATAAAAAAATAAATATATGAAAAGGATATTCTGTTCTGAAGCGTAGCACTACAGGATAATTGAGAACATTAGATACACTGCCCTAAAAATATTAGTTTCGATTCCAAGTTGATTCGATTAATCCCTACAAAATTCGATACCCAAATTTTAATCATTTCAATCACAATATTTTGTTTTAATTTTGATGTTTAAGCAAATTTTATTTACATCTTAAATATGAGTATTTTGCAAAATGCAACAATTTGTTCAACTTGAATACTCTGCAGAACAATGGGCATAATACAAAACAAAACACCTCCCCAACTTTGGCTGACTAGAGGGTATTCAGGAATTTATGCCAATTGTCTGATGTCTTACTCACGCTGTGTGTGTGTGTGTGTGTGTGTGAGTGTGAGTGTGTGCCAGCATTGGGTGGGTGGGATTCGTGTTTGTGGATTAGATCTAGATGACCACTGAATAATTCAATTAAATAAAATAATGAATATTTAGTAGCTTGACCGACTTATAAATCGCTTGAATCGCATGGGTCTTCGAGCCCACAACTGAATTGCTTACTTAGCCAAGTATCCGTAGACATCCAAAACCATCCCTCCCTCCGCACCCCACCCCCCTCACTTTATTTCCCGACTACACCAAGATGTATCCGTATCTGTGCGTAAATATATCTGTAACTGTATCTATTTCTGTGTACAGTAGTAGTCCGAATACATGAATTGAAGTTTGAGCAAAAAAAATTGTTCGATTTGTGAGTTTTGCACATATTCGAAATACATGAATTTTAAATTTTAAATTAATTTTTGACGAGTTTTCAATCATTTAACATCCACTTTGTAGATGTGTAATTTTAGCATCATTTTCGAGTCTGAATCATGTCTTCTCGAAATCTAATCATGATTTTTTATAATCCGTTCAGTTTACATAAAGTTCCGAGTTGTGACATTTTAAAAATATATGAAAAACCAAAAACTGATGTTGAAATGCAATAGATGGCACAGATATTGAGGGATCACTGTACTACTTACTTGCCAATTGCTGACTCTGCAACAGAAGCTGGGCCAGCAGCTGTGTATCGAAGGCGGTTGCCTGGGCGGTGTTTTGATATTCATCCTCGCTGCTGCTGCCATAGCCCATTCCCATTCCCATTCCGATTCCCATTCCCATGCCCATGCCCAGGCCGTGTCCATGTCCGTGTCCGTGTCCGTGACCATGTCGATGGCTGTGCCATTCGGCGGACCGTTGACGTCTCAGCTGATGTTCACCGTTATGCGCTGAGCCGCCCGAGCCTGCTGCTGCTGAGCCACTCGCCGCATTGCCATAGTAAAAATCGCTGCCGACGGCACTGCCGCTGCCGACGCGCTTACGGCCAATTGTGCCGGAATGGCTGCTGGACATATTGGAGACCCCGCACACTAACAAAAAAAAAAATAAGTGCCTGTCTTCGCTCCCTCTCCCTCTCCCTCTCGTCTCGTCGCGCTCGTCTCACTCCTGATGGCGTGGAGATTTCACCTTCAATTGAACTATGCACGTAACGTTTTTTTCCAGCTCAGTTTTCTTCTTATTTTGTTACTTGACTTGACTTTTCATATTGTCCTCGCCGTCGTCGTTGTTGTCGTTGTTGTTGTTGTTGCCGTACTGGCCGTTGCCTGTGGGCCACATTGGGTACGCCCCTCTGGCCACCAGTCCTCGCAGCTCCTTAGACACCCAGCGTTTTGGGGAGTTGATGGGCGCTTTAAGTGCTTAACCGAATTAACGCTGAAACGATAAAAACGACAAAGTGTCAGCATGAGTCGAGAGAATACCTCACAAAAAGAGAATAAAAGTCGAGTGTGCTCGACTAGCAAATATGCTTTTCAACAAATTTCTATTGTCCTTAAGAAACAATCACATTTGTCAATTCAAAACTTGCTATAAACAATTTTTAGATAATAATGCATGGTGTTAAATAGAATTGTAATTCGGATCTGGCTCCGATTCCGGTTCCAGTAAAGGACATAAATTGATTTCAAATTTGATTCGTTTTTAATGCGGTTCACAAACTTTAAAATCTCATCATTCTATTTATATTTAGAATATTTTAAGAAAATCAAAGAACTAAAATAAATAAATTATTTACCATTAAGACATTAGTAAAGTTACTGTTAAAAATATAACAAATAAAATAAGATCCAAGATATTAAATATTTGTAAAGTGATGCAGCACTTATTACAACCTATGGAATTGGATTAGAAATTCCCAGTAAAATTGTAAATATACAGAGAAAAAAATCAATCTTGCATTTCCCATATTAAAAGAAAAAATCTTTAATAAAGAATTTGAATAATCTTTTCAATTCAGAAGTCAGAAGACAAAAACTTGATTTAAGCTTTTCTATGCTATAGATTATGTAAACAAGAGTATAATTGAGTTCAGTAAGTGCTGATTTATTCATTCATTCATTCATTTATTGATTCATTATTAAAAAAGTGATATCACTTAAAAACCAAGGAATAAAGATTATTTTTTTTTGAGTGTGTCAGATTAAATCGTTTTTTTTTCTTCTATATTCGATTCCATTCAGGTACTATATGGTCTATTAATGTTATCTCCTTTAACTGCTCTTAACTCAACTGATAGTTAGTCGTGTAGGTTATAAAGATCGAGTAGTATAGATATTTATGCTGTTTGCACAACCTGATGTTACCCTATTTAAGCATTTTCGATGGGTAAAGGACATAACACAAAAAGAGGCAGATGCAGAGGCAGAGGCAGGGGCAGGGGCAGGGACAGGGGCAGAGATAAAACCATAAATGCACGAAAATGAAAATAAATAGCAGCCGGCTACAGGCTTCATCTACTTGACTCTGACTACTTGCCACACGCCCACAACCACACAACGGCAGACTGGCGTTCAACTGGAACTGGAACTGACTCCGGGTCGTCTTTTAGGTTGTAACGTCAAGTGAACTTAATAGCAATTGCATTAAATGGAAGCTGGGGCTCTTAAACGTTGCCTGTTATTAGTCGCTTTTTGTTGCGGCCAACAGCCGAGACCAGGGAGCAGAGACCAGAGACCGGAGACCAGAGAGCAGAGAGCGGAGAGCGAATACACACAATGCTTGCCTCGTTTTTATGAGTGTGTCCCGGAGACACCCACACAAGGAGTCTTTGACCAGCTGGAGTCGAGTGGCAGCTGGGGAGCCCGACACTTTTTGGCTTTTTGATTTGATGAGTGCGCATTTGAATGCACTCAAAAGGCAAGAGCAAGTGGCCCCATTACTTGCAGAGCTAACCCAGCATAACTGACTCGAGCATTTGGGATTTGGAATTTGGGATTTGGGGACTTGGGACTTGGGGTCTGCTCTCAAGCGTTTTCATTTATCTAATCGCATCGGTTTTTTTGTTTTGGAGCAACTCAACTGTCAACTGTCTCATCGGTTGCATTCACCCCTTCCCCAACCACTCTCCCTCTCTCTCTCGATCTATCTCTCCCTCTCTCTCTCTCTCTCTCTCTCTCTTATGAGCAAAAACGAATTTGTTTACGTCACAGCTCGCAAACAATACTCGAATCCATCGAGCCTTAAAGAGGACGAATAAAGTTGCACGTATTCTGCACTCACTTATATTTTTTTTTCTACTTGCATTGTTTACTCGGATTGAATCGAATCATATTCGCGAATACAACTTTGAATGCAGTTTTAATATATGATTTATTTGTTGGTAATTGATTACTTTTCAAAATTACTTTTCGAGGTAGTAATTTGCACATTAAAATCGAGTCAGACTTGAATACAATATTTTGCTAGAAGTCGAATCATGTTTAAAAAGTTAAAGGTTTTTTTTAAATCTGATTAATTTTTAACAAGGAAGTTCGGATTTCTTCTTCCACCCATTTGTTTTTGTTATATTTTTTTACGCATATTTTTCGAGCCAGAATCACATATTCAACAATGTTTATCAAGAGACCATTTAAAGAATACGAAGCACTGGATTTTGAAAATCGGATAAGTTATATAGTAGTATTGTTCAGTAGAGTATTGTTCAAGAAACCAGACCATGATTAACAACAAAAAAGAACGACTCCCTTTGGCACGTCGAATATAACAAATATACCCATTTCGACCGGAGTAAAACTTTCAAACTGTCAAACTGTCAACATTTCAATTTTGTTCCGGAATTCAATATATTAATATATTTATGAGCAATTTAAACAAATTGAATATGCAGCTTTCTGTTTTCGATTGTTTCACCTGTTTTTTCAGGTGTTTCCTTGAATGCGTTAAAAACATTGCGACAAAATTAAAATACGAACTGCAAAAGTATTCAAATAATTATCAAAACTGTTCACATCTTTAAGTTTGTTTTTAAAAAACAAAGAGATGTTTAACCGAATATGCCGTTCCGATTTACAGGGTATACAAATAATTGTCAAGACTTTCCACTTCTTTAATAAAACAAGTTGCACAACTTTGAAATATTAAACTGAACCAAATGACCGCAACATTTCACTATAAGCCATATACTGCATTTAATCTATCTTTTTAACCTGTCAATCGCTCTGCCTTTCTCTCTCTCTCTGTCTCTCTGTCTCTATCTCTCTCTCTCGCTCTATCTTTATCTGTCTGTTCGCTGAACTTTTAAATGTCTATGCAACTGTTGCATTCATTTGCCTTTTGACACGACACAGTTCACCTGTCACACCTCGACGAGCCTCAACATGAATCAACCTGTCTCCCTTTTCCCAACCCTCTCATCCCGACCCTCTCTTCGTTTATCTGTCTCTCTGTCATAAACATACCTCAAGCAGGTTGGCAGGATTGCAGGATGGCAGGATGCAAGCGACACATCTCACATCTCATGCTGAATTTGTCACTGATTGCCCTTTTAATGGATTAAGATGCGATACTCAATCCACACACAACTACTCGATATCTATATACAGATATATATATTTACAGATATATATGTTATGCAATCAGGATCTGCTCGGTCAACGGCTTCACTTCAGGTTAAGTGAATTATCTATGTAAAGCGGCATTTATCTCAAGGTAAAATCACAATCATTAAAGCCCCTTTCCATTGAAAGGATACTTAAAATAAATCGTTTTTCGATATTGTAAAGCAGTATTTAACCAAAGTCGGGCATTGCGAATCAATTAAACAGTTTATTTCATTATTTCTCACAACTACGACAAATTGACACTCTTCAAGTTGCAAAGTGCTTCTGATTTGATAATGTGGCTGGATAACGGGATGGGGGCCTTTCATTGATGCCTCAGCTGTGTCAGTCATGGTAATCAAGGACACCTTTCAGCCAGGTGGAAACAGTTTCATTAAAGGACAAATCCTTGAAAAGACTTTGGCCTTTTCTAAGTGCCAATTCTGTTATTGTGGCGAATATGCTACGTATACAGAAACAGTTACAACATTGAATATGATAAGACACAAACACACACACATATACACACACACGCACACACCCAAATACACACACACATAGAGAGAAGCACTTTAATTTTCTTGGGCCCGTAACTAAATAATGACGACTATATTTAGATTCAAGACATTGGTTTACCTACATAAGCCTCAACCATTTGAGTACCCCCCCCCCCCCCCCTTCCTCCACCACCATCCTCCCTTTGCCCATCACAATCTAAGTCAATTTCTTAACCATTTTGTTGCCGTTAATGAAACCGCGTTATTTTTAGGCAGAGCAACATGAAAATTAATTTCACTTCGGTCGCATGTACTTAAATATATACATATATACTATATATATACATATATATATGTATATATATGTGTGTGTGTGTGCGCGTGTGTGTTTGTTGTAACACTCATTGTGGCTATATTTGCATTCATTAGATGTATTATAGCCAGTTTCTTGTACTCCAACCTATCAGGCTGAGTAACACAATTTTGAGATATTGAATTTCTTAGCTTTGATGGAGTTTGAGCAGAGAGTGGTAAAAATCGATATCTCCCATATATCCTCTCAGAATCGTCCTTTAGCTGATGTCGAAAAAAAGAAACAATTCAAATGAATAATTCAACCCGAAACTGCATTTGAAATTCAAAAGCCGCATCGAAATTCGGGGTTTTTTTTTTTTGAAGTATCAGTTACCGTTATTATTATTTATATTGCTGAAACACCAACTGCTGATATTACAAAAGTGCCATAAAATACAATTAGAATTTAATTAATTTTAATTTACAAAAAAAAAAAAAAATGAAAAATTTATTAATTTACATTTATGAAATTTGTTTTTTTTTTTTTTTTTTGTTGGCTTGTTTGCTGAAAGTTGTTTAAAGTCTGCCTTTTCTGTCTGTAGATAAATTAAATCAAGTGGTTATTTTGTCACTCACACGATAACGTAGACTCACAACTGTACAAATTGTTGAACATAGTGGAATCAGACTAATATAGGGTATTTCAAATTCGATCAGATGAAGTTGCCTGCTTTTTACTTGTTGTTCATTTTGTGCGCTTGTGTTAGAAAGGGTCGCCACAGTTTCTGTTTTCTTTTACAGGTTTACCTATCGCACTCATGCCATCTCTCTCTCTCTCTCTCTCTCTCCACATACTTTCTCTTTCTGTATGTATGTCAATAATTTCGTTAGCAACGAAAACATTAGAAAAGCGGGCAAAAATGCGGCACAGGAAACAATTATGGCACCCACGGCGACAAGCGATATTTTCATGAGTGTGTGTGTGTGTGTGTGTGTGTGTGTGTGTGTGTGGATATTAACAAAGGCGGTGTGTGTTTGTGTGTGTTTGTTGTGTAGCTGGTAATGAGGTTGTTTTGCATGTTTAGTCATAATACAACAGGCAACATCGACAACAACCGCAACATCATTTTGCTCGCGGTTTTATCTCTGAAACAGTTAGGTAAATTCCTACACTTAGCGAAATAAAATTGCGTATTTGCACATTTTATTTTCATTGCTCTCAACTAGGTTTACAAATTTGATGTTGGACAATCTGCAAATGAAAACTAAGCAGACAAACAAACTTTATTCAAGGATTTTCCGGATTTGATCTAAAATTGTATTTTGTTTTGGAGCGCTTTTCTCATTTCTCGCTGTGTATTTATTGGAATATCGAATGGATGCCATCGACTGATGTATGCAAAACGAATTTGTGCTCTCATTTTGATATGTGTAATTAAATTTGGTGTGGTTTTTTTTTTTTATTTATTTTTTATTTTTTTGGTTTGGCAAGCAGACAATAAAACATAAACAGAATTCTAGTTTTGTCTCTTTTTAATTATAGCCGTTTCGTTTGCACTTTGACTGCAATAAATATGCATGACTCAATTGTGGGCAAAAACAATGGATGCCAATCGATTGATGTGACAGGAAATGCGAACAATTTTCCACCCGCTGGTAGCAAAATGAGAAAATGAAAATGATAATCAAATACAAATGAAACGAATCGAATTGAATCGAATTGAATCGCAACATAAAAAATTGAATACATTCGCAATTGCCGTTCGACTATTTGCGATTCATTCATGCTCGAAAGCGGAGGCAGGATGTGCTACTTACAAATGATTCAATGTATTCAAACTTGACGCTTGACGTATGAGTAATGCGGGCGGAACTAAAAGAAATTGGTCGGAACAAAAATCAAATGACACGTGTCACGACTCTTTCTCTCTCTCTGTCTTTTCCTCTCTCTCTCTCTCTCTCTCTTGTCTCTTTCCAATTGAACAATTTGCCGGTACTCAAAAATGCAAAAGCGGAAAAATTATTGAATGTTTCCACATTTCGTACCATAATTTAAATCTGAAGTGGAATCACATTTGGAAATTATTTCATGGTAAAAGTTATATCGATACATATCGATTTCCGATAACCTTCCAAAAGAGTTTTAAAAATCGATCAAATTAGACCACTGATCGCACTTAAAACCAATATAAAGGTATATATGTCCAATCGATAATGTTTATACCTTGACATAATATGAATTATCGATTATCGATTGAGAAACACGGAAGAATTTCTTATTTTCATCTTAACCAACATAGACAAGCCTTAATGAGACAACGAAAAGTGGTAAATTGTGCTGCACATGAATTGACGAGACAGAGCTCGACATCATCTCTCCTTCGGGAAGTGTCAATCACTTACTAGCCTACAGCCCTGGCAAGGAGAAGACTACAATTCCGGTGGCCTACCTTCCTTACAGACATATCGGAACTCTGCGATGCCCAACTTAAGAAACTAGCCAAGTTCATCCAATTCACGGGATGGAACACGCTACCTCAAACTGATGTACAGTCGCAGGACTAATATTGCTGAGGGGACCAAGCATGTCTGTTGGTCGTTGGGGAGGAGTGCTTCTCCTTGCTCCATGTGCTCCTTCATCGCCTTACACAGCTCAAGTATTCTCTGTATACCTACATACATACATACATACATAAATACATACATACTTACATACATGCATACATACATACATACATACATACATACATACATACATACATACATACATACATACATACATACATACATTCATACATGCATACATTCAGCTGGTTGGCTTAAATATGACTTATGATGGGCACCGACTTGGATCAGGGCATTTCCTAGTCGAGCTTCTTACTTTGCTTATTTTTGTTGTTGTTGTTGTTATTATTTGTATTATGGGTCTACCTGCAACTGTTGTTGTTGTTGTTGTTGTTATTGTTGTTGGTGTTCCGACTACTGTTGCTGAAAAAAACACAAACACACATATAACAAAAAATAAATTAAAAAACACATCAGAAAATAGAGCATTGCATGCCATCTGTGTGAGTGTGTGTGTGTGTGTGTGTGTGTGTGTGTGTGTGTGTGTGTGTGTGTGTGTGTGTTGTACATGGTTAACTTAATATATTGTGGACTCTTCTCTTTTGTGCTCTGTTGTTGATTTTCTGCACACTTGCGACGTACTTAAGCGTGCATATGAGAACATATGTACGGCAGGCACTGTGCTCTTTTTTTTACTCTACAGTTCTGTTCTGTTCTGCTCTGTTCTGGAGTCGCTTGCTACACGTTGCACGTCGTACACTCAGCAAAAAGTTCGCTCCTAAATTTAAGAAATCACTCTACAGATAAGAAAGTTGTTGGTTGTTCTTGGAAATAATTTCTATAAAATATGAAAACTTTATTCTTAAAATCTACAATTAAAAAAAAAATAATATTTTTATATATAGCATATATATATAAGTTCTTTAAATATAATAAATTCAAATTATGGTAATTTGTAGAAAAATGTTTTATTTTTCCCAGTGTATGTTCTGCTATATTTAAGAGTACATCCTACGTACAACATCCTGCCTTCATCCAGCGACACTCCAAAGTCCCACTTTGCCCTATATACCACTTTATAGGGAGGCAGTAAAAATTCTCTCGCTTGCTGGCCTAGTCAGTCAGTCAGTCAGTCAGTTCGTCAGTCCGTCAGTCATTCGTTTCTTCATTTTAGCATTTGAATTTTCACATTTCAGCTGCATTAAAATCCAACAGGGTATGTTGAGTGAGGCAAACTGGCTCAAAGCGTTTCCAGGCAAGTTGAAGTTGCTCAATTTAAGGATAACTGCAAACTTATTCTTGTTAATTTCTATGAATTTGATTAAATATTTGTACATCTTGACATTTATAGCAACAATGCCTAAGCACAGGGTATATTTTAGTGATGCTCTCGGCGTTTCTTGCCGCCCCTTTAAATTGTTAAAATGGAGCATGGAAAATAATTACGTAGGCACATTTTATGTTCCCTTACCGTTGTCAGCTGCCTGGCTGTGGCAAGTGGATGGATAGAGTCTTATCCTGTATGTGGCCACACTTTGTGCAACATATTAAGTCAAATATTTGGTATTTAATTAACTCAAAGCTGCTTGAGCAGCCGTTGCATTAAACTGAAATACTTGCACTGCTTCCCAGTTCAACTTAATTTCTCCCATCTCGAGTCAGAGACAACAGAATAACTGCACTTGTATTTGAAGTAGGACTAAAATTGTTATACATATATATTAACAAGGCACATTGCACATTGCACATTGCACTTTAATTTAATTAACTCAACTAAATGTGCGTAGCGACTTTGCTTAATTTGATGGAATGCATAAGACCTTAAGCAGTTGAAATGTCAAGCAAAATATGATTTCAAATTTGCAAGTGATGTTTTTACTAAGATAACTGGAAAACGCATAATAAAATCTAAGAAATTCAAATCTTACAAATAAAGAAGCTTAAAGAAAATTAAAGAACTTAGACTTTGATAACTTGGATAAGGAAACCAGTTTTTATACCATGATACCGAAGGTATAAAAGTATATTGGGTTTGTGCAATATCCGTCATGCTGTCTGTCCGTCGAGATAGAGACTTCAAACTTGTAACTTGAAAGTACTCTCAAAAGTTAAAGTGTCATGGTTGGAGTCCTAAGTCCGATAGGGAGCTAGAAAATCGATAAAATCGATTTTCGCAAATCGATAAAGCCACATATCTCCCACAATTTTATGGATACAATCACCAAATTTGGTTGGTAGGTTGTTGGCGATGTCCTTTAAAGATCGGCACGAACGCCACCTCCTAAGTCACCAAATTTAAAAGGTATATTGATAGTAATACCATTCACAAATCTGCAATTTGCCAATATGCTGATTTTTTGACTATAATTTTGACTTGTGTTCCGACCCAAAATCACGTTTTCAACTTTAAATATCCGATTGATCTAGAGGCCAAATTTCTCCCTTGTTTCATTCTTATTTTGCAATAGGTATCTATCTGTTAACAAATTTTTTAACATAAGACACTTATTAATATATATCTATTCGATTATATATCGATTATTATATCGATTTGTCTGTTCAAAAAATATATATACTCTAGGTTACAGACGATGTGTGCTGGCTCTTCATATCAATACTCAACTCATTTCATGTTTTTCTAAGCGACTCAAAACATACACTTCTCTTTCAAATTATATTGTCTTTTGTTAATATATCTAGGGAGACTTCTTTCCTATATATTTGTATATAGGTAGGCTTAAGCGTAAATAAAATTTGTCAAATAACTGTTGATAAATTAAAAAGTAAACTAAACTTTGGTAATATGTATCCCTTAAATAAGTCATTTAACAGTTTATAATTGAAGCTAAACTTCATTTAGAGAAGATGTTGCAAAAATGTTGTAAACTGATGAAAGACAACTCATCATAAGTTGCAAATTATAAAAATTTGATAGCTTTTATACAAAGGCTTAAGTGATTTGCAGGCAGCTGAAGAGCGTTATAAGTTTTCAAACAGTTAATGAGCAATCTGAGGCTGTAACTTTGCTATTTTATGCAGTCGCTGAGCTGAGCTGAGCTTCTATAAAAAAAAAAAATACCCCTTCACACTTTAGTCCTTTAGCGCTTTAGCGCTTTAGTCCTTTTGGCTCAAGGCGAAAGATGCGCAAAGTGTGCATAAAAATGCATAACGACCCCCAAAGTCAAAGGCTAAAAGTTTATTTTATACACACTACACATATTTTATATTTTTATTTTTAATTTCTGACTGGCTTAAAGCACAAAAAAAAACAAAAATAATAATAAAAAAAAATAAAACAACATTCAAAAGCAACGGGGCAAAAAGGACACTACGATCACACACACACACACACAGGCAGAAATGCGGGCAGACGGCTTACAAAATGGTGTCAGCGATGGCTGCCATTGAAAGGAGAAATAAAAACAAGACAGAATGGAGCTCGTATAAAGATACCCTTTAGATACATTGAATCAATGAAAGCTTCAACTTGTATACACTATAATTTTTGCATATTCATTATTATTATAATTATCTCTTTTATCTACTTTATTGTTGATAGTAGTTTGTTAAAAACATATGAAAATATCTCTTGGCTCCTTATTTACATGATCTTGAAATGGTTTACAATTGATCATGATTGAGTTCGATTTTTATTTACTTTATTTATTTATTTATCGATTTATATTTCTATCGGAAATCGAATTGTTTCGATATTCGCGAAAAATAAATAAACTTGGCAAACTATCTGGGGTAGACGAGAACTAATATTCCAAATTTGTAGTTTCGAAATAGTCGCTAAGTCGTCTCGGTTAATCATGCTGAACAAGAAACTATATTCGTATATGGTCAAATATGTTTTCGACTCACTGTTACATACTTGTGCACAACTTGATGACGTTCTGCTTAAATATTTGCATTGGGTTCATGAAGAGAGGTGAGCGAAATCCGGCAACTCTTAGAAGGTGTTGGCTGCAAACATTTTCCATCTTGACTTTTCACACTAACACTTAGACAGGTACGCGGGCGCTTGTGTGTGCGCGTGTGTGTGTGTGTGTGTGTGTGTTGTGCACATAAATTGCAGCTCCCATGCATACATAAGCGAAATGTTATTACATTGACTGCCTCATCTTCTCCTTGCTGCGGCTGCACTTTTTGAGCCATTTTCTTTGTATCCATTTCTGTTTTCGTATTTTTTGTTTTTAATAATTGATTAAACTGAAAAACAGAAAGAGTTTTTTTTTGCCGCATGTTGCAGTTTAAGGCCTTAACTAATGGCTAAGGGCGCTCTTATCAGAGATGCTGATAAATGAAAATATGCTAAGAATTAAAAGTAAACAAAGCAAACACGTGTCCTATCACATATGTGAATTTTAGACGATGGCAGCACAACAACAACAACAACAACATCAACCAACAACAGCAACAACAACCAACAACAGCAACAACAACCAACAACAGCAACTGCTGCGAAATTGGTTTAAAAGGTTCAGCACACAAATTTAAGCTTGAATTTGATCAATTTTTTATTTTCGTATAAATAGTTATAGTTTTTTTTTGTTTATATTTTTATTTTTATATATGAATATATTAAAATCAAATACTCTCAAAACTTGGTCATTGGCAATGTTTCTGTAAGGTTGATAAAATGGCTTTTTTTATTTATTTATTTTTTTTTTGCCATTCGCTTTCAATATTGTTATTCACTGAACTTGTAATAAAATAAGATACTTATTAACTTTGAAGAGTTTCGACATGAAGAATCGCAAAGCTTTAAGCCTTTTGCAAATAAAGTTGAAAAGTGTTGGAACAAAGCCGTTTTGTTCTTAAAAGCGAGCAAGCAAAAGGATAGAAATTGCCGTGGGGCGTGGGGATGGGGTTTAGGGGGTGGTGGGTTGGTGGGTTGGTGTTTAAAAATATGTGACAGTAAGCTTTATGGCACCACTGGGGGAGGGAGTGGGTGCACAAGTGCTTGGGGTTGGGGTTGGGGCATTCAGTACATTGTTTGTGGACTGTGTTGGCTTCTTGTGCAGCTAGTCAAACTCGAATTTATTATAGCTTGTGCTGTTTTCTTTTTTGTGTGTGTTATGCCACAATGGAATGCAAAAACAGCTTGCCGACTGCTTGACTTGCTGCATGACTCAACACTCACACCCAGCAACAAGAAAAAAAAACCCCCCGCCAGCACTCCCCCATCCGGCCAAGGCGATCTGCTGCCGGAGACAGATGCTGCCCCCGACGAGAAGTTGCAAGCAGTTGCATATGATGGCAGGCACACGAATGGGCACGTTGAAATGATTACCTAAAGCAAACACAGACATGCCGGCAAACACTAACACACACACACACACACACGCACACACACACACACACTGAGACACTAAGAAAAATATGAGGAGAATATTTCAGAATGTTTTTCACGCTTTCTATTGAAAGAAATCTTCAATTCTTCAAGTGACTCAAACTATTTAAATTTATTCAAAGTAATATGTTTCTTATTTCTTATCCGTTTACTGTTACTTTGTTAACCGTTATCAACTTAATTGTGAGCATAAATAACTGTTGACATTTATAGCATATGAATTATTATTGGTAACGGAAAAATTAATTTGATTGATTAATTTGTTCATTTGTGGAAAGATTACAAATACAAGAATAACATCGAAAAACGGGACATTAAATTAAAAATTATTAAATGACAAATAAACTATTTAACTTTAATGTTTAGCTCACTTTTAGTTTAGATCTCACACATAAAAGCGAGTGAAATTATGTCAATGAAATATTTCATATTGAACTTTTTTTTTTTAATTTTTGCTAATTATTTAAATTTTTAAAATTAATTTATACAATTATAAATAAAATTTAAGTAAATTAAATTATTAAAAATAAAAAAATAATTTATTTAATTAGTTAGGATTAGTTAAGTTAAGATGTACATTAAGAACTTTTTCAATATATATATTTGTTTAATTTGATTTCTTTCAGTGTACAGAGCCACACGCACTTGGCCATTGTTACAAAATGTTGGACCGCCTGGCTCAGATGACGCTGCTGCTGCTGCTGCTGATGATTATGATGATGATGATGATGATAATGATGATGATGATAGCTTGAAGGCTTAAAATGTGCACTCACAGAAGCAAGGAAGCGCCGTAGGTGGCAGGGGCAACTGTAACAGCAGCGTGACGTGAGTGCACGTTAGGGGCATGCAAGAGGGATGCTCCGAAGGTTGGGGAATTGATGCGGCAGGGGGTGGGGAGGGGGTGGGTTTGGGAGGGGGTTAGCTTGGCTTTACGTCTGAGTTGTTCTTGGGCACGCATGTGTGAAAAGAATGCAAAGACTGGCCGGCATGGAGTACCAGAACCCAAACGAGACCAAACACGAGCCGTATACGTAATGCATGCAATTGCATATGTGCACACTCAGAACGACTGGGGTGGTTCCAGGTGGTTTCGTGGTGCTTGGCACCACTTGAGAAACGTGTGCGAACAGGCACTTGATTGTGTTATTATTATTGTTTGAAGTGTTGCTTTCAGTTCTTGTTGTTGTTATCCTTGTTGTTGCTGTTGTTTGTCCACTTGTTTATCTGCATGCATTGTAACTGCAACTGTCACAAAGAGAACCTCGTTCCAAATATGCTCATACACACACACACACATTCGCATACACACATACACACATACATACATACATACACAAAAAGAAATTGAGCATGTTGAACTCTGATCAGATAGCAACATTGTCAAGGTCAGAAATCTAAGCAAGGCTAACAAATTTTCTGAGTTGAGGAAACGATTATTTTTTAATGATTATACTATGTCTAATAATACTCTATTTTAATGTAGATTAAGCACTATTGATGTTATCGATAATTGATAGAATAAAGTGTTTCTTGTTCGACAGATGAAAGGTCATAGCATAAAAATTGTAGCTTTTATTGTTATCGAAAATACCAAAACGCTTTTTATCCGACAATCGAAATTTGAGTCTCGGCTCCTGATGCTGATCAAGAATCTATATAAATTAAGAGCTACCTGGTTTTACACTTATTTTATTTTGCAAAATATACCAATAATTTGAGTGCTTTGAACTTGATACAATAATACTTATTTGAGATTATTCAAGAACAATAGCGTAGTACTTGAAAGCCATTATATTTCTCCGAGTGTATACATATATGTGTACATATGAATGTATCTATTTATGCAGGTGTTGTTGCAACAACAGCGTGGCTGGTGTATGGTTACTAAGCTCAATTTTGGTCACTTGCAACCACATCAATTTAATGAGATATGTCGACCCGTGACTTATGTGCATGCTATCAAGTTGTGTTATCAATTATTGATTCATCGCATGAATAACTGCTCATTGCGTATTGCCAAAATGCAATTTGCATTTAGCAGCTTGAATGCACTTCAGGTCCAATCAACCAGGCAACCAGGCTACCCCAATTCACCCTCCTTTCATTAGAGACCCACTCTGACTGTTTTGTGTACTCAGTACTCAACTATGACATTAAAGCCTATGCGTTTATTTTGTAATGTGTTATGGTCTTTATCTATGTATATATGTACGACCCCAGGTGTGAAGCCGAGAGTGTGGATAAGGCAAGCAAATCGATACTGAAATCGATACTGGAAAACAACAAGGAAAAGTAAATGAAATGATCCGATGCCGTCCAGCAAATTGCGGTCGATCTGCTCCTGAGCTGATAGAAACCTGGCATAGTGATATACTGTTGCTTCCCTATAGACTATATGTAACAAATTATATATTTCACAACTACTTTGTTTATTTTTATTAATGAGCCTATATTAAACTCAGTCTATAGCTCTAGCAATATTAACCCTAATTCTTGCTTGAATGCAACAATCTTAGCTGGTTCCTGTTTAAGTGACCATTTTCTTCTAGGATGTACTTTGAGATTCCAGGATTCCTTCTCGTTCTTTATTGAATAGTCCAAGTATATTCCATACCAAGTATGTTAACCTCTTAAAACGCTTTTAATCATAGCTGACTATATAGCGAGAGCGAAAATTACGACTCCGATTCGACGATACTCTCGCAGCATAAAAATTTAAGAATGTTGTAGTCGAGGGAGCTCGACTACGATATACCCTTAACCCAGTTGTTAAATATATTATAGTTTTATTGGCAAATTTTCCTTAGGTGTTTCTTATCCGATTTAATGAAATTTGGCCAATTGGCATCTGCCTTTTAAATTGTGGAATTCATTCATATTAAAAATCAAAATCGATAATGGAGAAACTCTAGCAGTTATCGATCAAATAGAGCACACTTGATCTTCGCCTGGTATACGAGAAACTATATTTTGAATTTGAAGTCTCTAGCTCTTATAGTCTGTGAGATGGCTATATGGTCTCAGCTGTTGATCTTGATCAAGTATATACATACCCTATGGGGTCGGAGATGCTTCCTTCTGCCTGTTACATAAATTTGCCCAAAATATTTTTACCATTTTTACCCATTTTTAATTGGTTCAGGGTATAATTAGCAACAGAAAAATGAATAAATAAATAAGGCCTTTAGTTTTTTTGTAAAATATAATCAACGATTATAGTACAATCAAGATGTGACAGTATATAACGGTAGATTAGCATATATAATGAGAAATTTATAGTAAATGTGCTACAGTTATTGTGCCCGTCATGGAGTCTATAATCTAGAGTATTATTAGTAGCTCTTAAATTGATGGTTAGTTGGACACTTCCCAGCCTAGATTAAATTGAAATAATATAGAATGTGTGTCAGTACACAAAAAATAAACTGAAGCACTTACAGGATACATATTTATGTATGTATGTATGTGGCAAGCTACATTTACACTTATGCACATTGTTAAGTTATTTGGACGTCAAGGAAAATCTGTGCAATTATTTGATCATTTAAAACAAATTTGTTTGCCCTGAATTGGGTTAAAGGAGTGCCCGATAATGATAATTTGTATCTGCAAGTGTGCCAGTGAAAGCTGTGAATCCTTGCAATCCTTGCACCAGCTGCCCCTCTCCCTCTCGTCCTCTCACTCTTTTTCCTGCTCCAGCTCCAGCTCCTGGCCTCCTTTGTGCGCGTGTTAAGGGTAATTTATGAAAATTACTAAACGACCAGCCACACCGAATGCGTGCAAATGATGTTTTTCTCAGCTGTTTCTCCCCAGCAAAGAGCAAAGCAAGACAAAGAGTCAAAAAATATATGTGCATATACAAAGTATCCGAGAACATATATATATATATATATATATATATATATATATGTATATCACAAATACTCAAATACTCGACACGAAAATATCTTGTAAAACAGATCAGATTATGATGATTACAGATAAAGTACATTTTTAAACCATTTCACAATTTTTGTCTAATTCTGAAATTGATAAATATTCAACTTGAATTGTAAACTATTTATTTAAATTTTTTTTAAATTTGTATTTTAAAAATTATGGATTGTCTTATAATTAAATAACAAAATATACTTAAAACTTCTTTGAGCATAGATAGGAAACGTTTCGAATATGCTGATCGGAAATATATAGTATGCAGATATATCTTATTATTGATTACAAAAATAATATGTACTAATTGAAAGACTGTATCCTTGAAGTTGGGGTTTTTGTTGCAATCGAATATCGATACAAATCGATACTAAGAATGCTAATGAAATAAAGTTGATTCTGCTGGGTATCCCAGAACTTACTTTATAAATTTGAAGTCTCCAGCTCTTTCAGTCAGAGACTGGCAGGCAGATCTCGGACTTGGTTGTTAAGAGTATACTTTATTTGGATGAGGTGCTTCCTTGTGCCTGTTACATAATTTCGAACAGCTTCATTATACCCTTTTTACCCATTTTTAATGGGTTCAGGGTATAATAAAAATGGGTTAAGTGCAGCAGGATGCTAAGACTGCAGACTGAACGAGAATGAGACTGAGGACGAGAAGGAGAAGGAAGTGAAAGAGGAAGAGGAAAAGGAGGCGTTGCAGAAACGGGCACAACATTCGCACTCGCATTCGCATTCGCATTCGCAATGCAGGATGTTGGCGTGCGCTTCATTGTCGTAAACAAAAAGGCTCACAGTGCTCAGGTCTCAGGCTGTGTGCACTGGCAGCGGGAGACAACAGAAGGCTGCAGGATGCATCCTGCCGACCGAGAGGCGGGCAACGCCGTCATGATAAGGCCGGCCGTAGCTTTAGCTCCGGTTGCAGTCGCGGCCATTCATAATCATAACTATCATGATGATGATGATGATGATGATGATGATGATGTTGATGCTGCTCATGCTGGGGTTCCTCATTAAAAATTACCGTTCTTTTGAAAAAGTGGAATTAAAACGTAAAGTTGCTGGCAAGGCGTATAAAGTTTTAATTGTTTATAATACGCAACGTTGCAAAAACACTACACGTAGCAAACAAAATATGAAGAGGCGCCACAAACGCACATAGAGAGAAAGAGAGAGAGAGAGAGAGAGAGAGAGAGAGAGAGAGAGAGAGAGAGAGTGAGAGAGTGAGAGAGTGAGAGAGTCAAGTGTTTCGCCTATGCGTAGCGAAAATTGTGATAATCGATTACTTTGATAAAGTTGTTGAGAGAGCTGCTTAAGCTGCTCATAAATTACATTTTTTAAGAGCTTTGTTTTCGATTGCTTATCAGTGTCTTAACTTTCTGCTAATGAAGTATTTATTTACACTCTGAAAACTAATTTTTTAAAAGCTTTTTTCTATTTGTATATGTTAAATCTAAACATACTTATATTTAATATTAATATAAGCAAGAGAGGAGCTCATTTTCAAGCACTGCTTACACTGAGAGAAAAGCACACCAGAAACCTATTGTTTTGTAAGTGAATTAAAAAAAAACAAAACTTTTTGGAAATATACACCAAAAGTGTGACGATTTTCTAAAATTAGGCGTCATTATTTTTCTGAGCATGTAACATGATCTTTATTTATAAGCGAGTTGAATTGGATATCTTCCAAATATACTTATAAGAAGATAAATTATTATCCAAACTTTCTGAAATACCAACACACATAACTCACGTCAGTTGGACGATAATCTCGATTTGATTATCACAAACTGGAGCAACACATAAACGTGGTTTGTTGAAGAGACAGTTTTGCAACAATTATGTTCAACAGACAGTTGAAAAAAAGAAGTAGAAAAACAAAGGACACTTCTACTATCACTAATGCTGTTTGCTTGCAGCCCAGCTGCGCTTTTGTTCATTTGTTGTTTATGAAGGAGGTAGCTAGAACAACCCCCCTTCGCCACCACCCTTTTCCAGTCTCCTCTTAACTCACCCGCTTCTTAAGCATGCTCCCATTTAGACAATCTTACAGCAAAATAGTTTCTTTTGCATGAAAAAATGACGTTTCGCTTTCTTCTGCTAAACATTCAGGCCTTGACACCCTCTCATCAGCACTCTTTCTCTCTCTCTGTCTCTCACTCTATCTATCTCTGTCTAACTCCATCTCTGTCTCTTGTTCCAGCGAAGTCATTAAGACTAATGGCCATCTAAACAGCTGAAGTAGGGCTCTTCTTTCAGGTGGTGGGTGGGGTTTGGGGTACGTTTGGGACTGTCTGTTGTTGTTGTTGTTGTTGTGGTTTTGATTTTACAGTTACTGCGTATTACAACACAACAAACACGTAAAACCGCACACGAATTAATGCCCATTTCTCTCTCTCTCTCTCTCTATCTATCTCTCAATGTCCATTTTTCCTTTCACAAACCCATCTGTATGTGTGTGTGTGTGTGTGTGTGAGTGTGTGTAATTAAGCACTTCAGCTGAGTTGTAAAATGTGTTTCGACGCTCTCTCATTCGTTTTCCGCATCCGCCCCTTTCCCCCCGTCGTAGTTCTCAAATAGTATCTTTTCCCGTTTTGCCGTTTGGCAAACTCAACGCGGAATTTGTCGGAAAACAATTTAAGGCAAGCCGTGTGGCAACATTGCGGTTTTTGTTGGCCCCATTTCTGGCTAACCAGACACTGCTACATGCATACATACGTACATACATATGTATGTGTATATGTATATATATTTATTGACTACCATTTTCGGTTGATTTTATTGAATTTCAAAGGAGCACAAAAAAAAAACCACATAAAAAGCCAAACAAAACAAACCAAAATGCCGTTAAAAGAAACTGCAAGCGAAAATAAAAGCAAAAGTTCTGCATTGTGTGAGGAGCCGCAAAGTGTTTGTTGGACAGCCACTTAAGCCGAAAACTCAAAATGGAATTGCAGCTGGGAAAAATGCAACAAAACCTGACAGAATAAAAAAAAACAAAAAAAAAAATTAAAAAAAAAAAATTAAAAAAAAAAAAAAATAAAAACAAACACAAACGATTTGGGGCCGGCTGAAGCTGTTTAAAGTTTCTCTCTGGCAATAGACCGCTTCAAAGGTGTCCAAGGCGACGCCAGGAAACAGATAAAACGGATACGTAAAGGTTAAAATGTGATGCATAAAGTTCAGAGAGCAGCGAAAGCGAGAAGCAAACAAGCTGCAGCAAAGTCAGCAGCATGAAGCGAGAAGCGAGAAGCGAAAAGAGATAAGTGCGGAGAAGAATGGCGTTAGGAATGTGCCAAAGCGTAAATTAAGTGAAAAGCGAAAGCGGATGCAAAGTGTAAAAGAGATAAGTAAAGCTGGAAATAATGATGCTAAAGAGAAGAGATGAAAACAAAGGAAGAGAAGATAAATGGCAAGATGAGTGTGAGGAGAAGATGGAAAGAGAAGAGAAGAAATTAAGAAAGAACGAAAGAGAAGAAAAGAAACGAAGAATCTACCACAAGCAAAGCAGAAGCGAACGAAAGTTTAAGGATACAGAGATAAAGTGATCCAGCGAAAGCTAGAAAAAAAGAAGAAGAAAAAGAAGAGACCTTTAAAAAGGAGACAAAAGAGACAGTAAACAGCAAAGAGTTTGTTGAAAGCAAATGCAAAAATTAATTCGTAATGCGATGCGAAGCTAAAAGGGTTACTGAATATAACAGTACACTAAACTAACGTTAAGAGCCTGAAAGCTGATTACGCTTTGGTTTATTGCTTGAACAAGTTGTTTATAATATTTAACTGAGATTTCACTTGGCATTTTCACCTTTGCAGCTGGAGGGAAAACTCAAATGCTTCGCTGCTGGGCAACATACCACTTAAGCATAGCCTTGATGGAGTAGGAAGCATATTTGCTCTGGATTCAGTTAAGTGATTTCATTTTTAGCATTTTGTGGGCTTCTTCAAGCAGCATTTTGACATTTTAAGCAACATTTCGAATTAAATGCTGTCCGGACTGCTACGTAGATTAAGAAAACGCCTTGAAGCAATCGCACACACCCACACACACACACACACACAGAGACACATACACCCACTCGTATTAACGTCCTTTTTCGCCCACACTTAACACTTGGAGAAAGAGGCCTTACTTTTAATTAATGAGTCTTTCGTTTTGTTCTTAAGGTATCAACGTTAATTTGTTCTTAAATTAATGTATAAACCATTATTTAATTGAAAAAACTACTTATGAACAGAATTGACGTTCTTTAATCAAGTAGAAATTGCTTTTACCAAGAATGATGAAAATCCTCATTTCCAATCATTAAGAACTCAATTTAAAATGCATTTTCATAACACCTGTTGAAATTGGGACTTTTTGTCAGATTGGGACTCTCCCTGGATTTTCCCTAACCCATATAACAAATGTTGGACTAACTTTTAAATTGAACTTATTCTTAGAAATTAAAATTTTTTAATATTCCTTTTACAATGCATAATTAACAAATATTCTTTTGAATTAATTAATTGTGGACTGATACTAGAAAATATATAAATTCAATCAAAAACAGTCTGACTATAAGGTCTATTTCGAAATTGTTCAATTTTTTTTTTGTCAGTGTAGAGTACTTTACCTTTGAAATTTTTTGGTTGCACAACTAAATGAAATAGTTTCCGTATAATTTATTTGCCCTAACAAGATAATGATATAAGAGCCTGGGCGCGTAACTCAGTACCTCCAGGTGAAAGAGGGGCGTGGGTGGGAGGGGAGTGGGTGGGTGTGCGGTTGGCGATGGTTGTTTAGCAAGTATAATCTTATCCTGGGCATACTCAAGAAGCCCTCTAACTCGACTGTGGTCGGTCCATGTCTCAGTTTTAGTTACAGTTCTAGTTCGCAAATAGCAATCGCAGTCGGAGAATCGCCCGTCTTCGTCATCGTCATAACCGGAAAAGTAGTCGAGTGAAAGAGCGAACGAGAGGGAGAGAGGTCGTGCGAGAAAGTGAGAAAGAGACAGAGATAGAGATAGAAAGAAAGTGAAATTTATGCTTGACATAAAAACACAATTTGCTGACTGACTCTGTGTGAACGACTCGACTGAGGACTAACTCTGTCGGCCATTTTGTTCATCTTCCTCCATTTTGGCTTGTTTTCATGTCTTGTGAGTGTGCTTGTGTGTGTGTGTGTATGTTTCTGTGTGTGTGTCTGCGTTGTTTTCTACATGCTTTCCTTCATTTTAAATTGAGTTGCAGCACGCGAAAAAAGAGTGGGAGACGAGGATAAGTGTGAGTGTGAGTGTGGTGGCATTGCAAATGTGCATTCGACTAGAAGATGCTCTGCCTAAAGCAACCATCAACATCAACATCAACAACAACATCAACAACAACAACAACATCAAATCCAAAAGAAGACTAAACACTGATGTTGTGCACAATTTGGTGTGCATCCAAGGCAGTTCATAAGCAACTAAGTATGCAAATGCCGGAACTTAAATACTTGTTATGCCCTGAACCCATCACAAAGTGGTACGAAGTGTATAATGAAGCTGTGCAAGAAGCATTTTCGTCCACATAAAGTATATATATTCATGATTCCATCTGTATATATGAACTCTTGCTCTCAGAAACACAAAGAAGTTAAAGACTTAACAATTGTCATATTAGTTATCGTGTATCGCGCTTGTTATTTATTATTATCGATAACTTTCACTGTTGTGCGAGTATCGATTTTCGAAAGCAATAAAAACAAAACTGAATGAATATATATAGTAAATCTTTGTATATTATTAATAAACTTATATTAACTTAATTTGTCTTGCGTTAGGGACAGCAAAACAGTTGTTTTTTTTGCTGCTAAGTTTTATTTTGTGTGTTCTGCATTGCCACATTATTATTATTTAATTCTGAGACCGTTTGCCATTTATCAACATTTTTCTTACTTATTTTAAAAACTACACTTTATTTAGGTAAGTAAGAATATAAGAAAACTTAAATTAAAACATCGGTAGCTTAGCCTCTGCTGATAAAAATTAAAAAAAAAAAAAATTAAGCTAAGCCAACATACTGTAGATTTTAAATGCAAGAATTCCATTTGAGCATACATACATAAGTCCTGTATGTATGTATGTATATGTAAGTTGTGTGTGTTGTCTAATTGCCAGCCAGCTGGGTATTAAGGGCAAAGTGAAACGACAGATATATGTGAGTATAAATACCTATTAAGTAGCCGCATGAGACCCAACAAGAAAAACTAAAAACAAATGGAGTAAAAAGTGAGGGAAAATGCGACAAGAGTTGTACTACAACACATAAGCGCATACACACACACACACACACACACACACACACAGAGAGAGATACACACAGAGATTACTGGCACACACAGCTGTTGGGTGCGGGCAGATAGCTTAAGGTCCCATGCATCATGACGAAGCTGTTGACACTTCATAAATACATGAGTTGCACTCAGCATTCGCTCACACGTGCACACACACACACACCCCACACACACACCACACACACACACACACCACACACACATACACACACACACACACCACACACACACATTAGCTTTGCTTGTACATGTGCAATTGTTACCCTTCATATTGTATTATATCCCATCAGGCAGTTACAGCTTAAAACAGGCTAAGAGCAGTTCCAAATTGCGAATTGAACATTTTTAGACTAAGTTTAATGCATTTATTAACTTTACTCAATTTGTTATACATTTTTAAAATTTAAATAAAAAAAAATAATATTAGTCTTTCCAAATTGCAAATTACTTTTCGACATTTAAGTAAAAAATATGCTAATTTAAAATTAAAAATAATTGTTTTCAAACTGCAAATTCAAACAAATATACACATATACATACATACATACATACATACTCATCTTTTTTTATAGAGTGTCTGCCAGTCGAGTACTTCTTGGTGTTGCACGATTTTTGTTGTTTTTTTTTTTTTAAACATACTTTTTGTGCTTTGTCCCTTCCGAGCACTTCAACAAATTTACACTTGTATCACTCATACGCTACGTTTTTATGCTATTTGCCACAGACACACACACATACACACCACACACACACACACACACACGCACACCTTTACATACATATCGTTTACACTTCTTGTTGTTGTCGACACTTGTCTCACGCCTGAATCGTCGCATGCGGGTTACAAGAAAAAACTACAATAAAATAGAAATAGCAATAGAAAAATAAAAATAAAAAAAAGCAAAATAAAAAAAAAGGAAACAAATTTAAACAACAAAATTAAAAGCACGCGAAATTTGTGTACGCTATGAAAATAAATATAAAAAAAAACTTACGAATGAGGGTTGTCCAAAACTTTGTGAAGTGAAAGCTGTAAGCTGTGTTCAAGGATTCAAAAATATTCTTCTGCCAAAAACTTAAAATGTTCTAGGACTATGTTCGGGTCAGTGAGCATAGCTCGAAAAGATTTGGAGTAAGGATGCGAGAATTCGCTTTGCTTTGACCGTCATAAATAGGAATTTTATAGTAGATATTTGTGTTAAGGCTGATTTTTTGAAAATTTTCATCACTTTAAATTATAACCCATTTGACATGAATATTGACTGAAACCACGTTTTTAACTTTTAATATATACTATTCTTAAAAATGTTGTTCTTAAAAATGATATCAGTTTTAACAATATTATGAGATCAGAGCGTTTATTCCCAAAACATACAAACACTTCTTGAGTTTGTATTTACTATCTGAAAGTAGTCCACCACTTCAAAGTATCCTGCAGTCGGTTATGTCCGCTCTCCACTTCTCTGTGTGTGTGTTTTCTGGGCTCCTTTTTCATCTGCTGGTTTTATTTTTTTTTTGGCAACAATATCTGCAGTTTCTTAAGTTCCTTTCTGGGCCAGCGGCCAAAACGGAGTAGTAGTAAAATTTTTAACATAACTTGAGGGAAAAAAAATAAAATAAGAAAAAGAACACACATAAAGAAAAAAGGTCTTATGAAATATGCATATGCTCATTTGGGCTTATAGCACAAAGTGGCAGACAGTTACACACACACACACACCCGCACATACACCCATACCCACACATACACATACACCCACACAGACACCCACACAGATACGCGAACAAAACTCATTCACAAGTTTTTGGCGTGTACAATTTCATTAAAGTTCCTAGTGCGAAGACGACCTTCGTCGTCCCTTCTGGGAATTCTGGGAGTTCTTCAGAATTCTGGTTTTGTTCTCGAGGTCGAGGCTGTTGCCGGAAACTTACCTGTAATGAAAAGTCAAGAAAATGTGTAAGTACTAAAGGTGGAAGCTTAAAAAAACACAAACAATAATATCTGCATATAGTTTACTTATTTTTATTATTTTAATGAGTTAAATATAAATAATATAGGCGAGAGTTAGAGTACTATCTACGACCCTACATATTTTATTTTTCCTGTGCCATTTAATGAAATGAAATTATACAACTGAAATAGCATCAAGTTTGCCTTGATGCTAATGTTTGCTCAAGCTGGGAACCCAATGTTCACATTGCTCAGTATTCATTTAGTAATCGATTCGTAAGCATCGGAAAATAAAAATAAAATAACATACTTAAAAAGTATACGCAGCTATAAAAAGCTATATATTGTTCTTCGTTTCGTATTATTTGGTTATTAACTAAATTTCAATTAATAACCATGTCGTGTAAGACCTGGTTGGCATTCACCGTGGGCACAGCGGGAGCATTCATATTGGGCTATTGCATCTACTTCGATCGAAAGCGCCGCTCCGATCCCGAATACAGGAAGAAGGTGCACCATCGTCGCCAGCGAAGGCAGATGGAGCTATCACCCCAGATGTCATCCGATCAGTTTGACTTGTCACCGGAGGAGAACATAAAAAAGTGCCGCTTCGTCGACGAGATCATGCTGGGCGAGCAGCTATGGAAAGAGGGCAATATGAATGACGGCATCTGGCATATGGCCAATGGGATCCTGATTTGCGAAGATCCATTGCAGATGTTTAACACGTTGCAAGATTACCTGCCGCCGGATGCCCTTGAGCCATTGAAGGCGGTATTATGTGAGAGGCTGAACATGAACATCTATTCAGAAACCGGCTCCACCCAGGACAACTCAACAAGCTCCCTCGACATCACATATCCAACAAAAAAACAAAACTAAAAGAAGAAAACCAAAAACTATTTTAAAGAAAATACAATTATCTACAACACACTCAAAAAATAATCATTTCGGCATTTACAATGTTTCCCCAAAATTTCAACTGTAATACTTAAAATTGGAAAAGTAAAAACGCTCCAAAAATTAATGTCATTTTTTTGATTAAATATGTTTTTCTATTAGTTATTTATATCTATAGTTGGAAGATAGTGATAAATATGATCAATAACCGCTTTGCGGGGTCCAAGTAGCAATGTCGGGTGAATATATATATATATATTGACTTTATTGAACAGTTTCCATCGAGTTCCAGATTTAAGCTAGGGTCAAGGCTGTTCAGTTCTGATATATTTGTTAATAGTACATTTAACATTGTATGCGGAAAATTCTCATGAATATATATTGTATCCATCTTTCAAATCTCTACAAAACTAACATTAGTTTATTCAATTTGTTTTAAGTCCACTACAAATGACAGCAAAGACTGCAAATTTAAATTTAATTTTGAATCAATTTAAAAATGATAGCTAAATATAAATATAATAAATGTTAATTAAGTCATTAATCAATTTAATTTGTAATAAATTATTATTGAATTCATTTCGATTTCAAATGAACGCATTTTGAAATTTAATATCTCGAGATTCGTTTGCATTTCATCCTTAATTAGTCAGAGTAAAAATTGTATGCTTGATAATAAGATAAACATAAACAGAATTGAGATGGGGTTGGTGTTTATGGGTTGGGGTTAGGGTGGGGGTGGGGGTGGGGTATTTGCGATAAGTTGGTCTGCCTGTAGGCACTTTAATATATGTATATGTTTTGTTATATTGTTGGCTGTGTAAGTCACAAATGAAATACGATTCATAAAAAATGTTTATCTCCCCCAAGCTAACAGCTCGGCTGTCATTATTCAGCGGCTGGACCAAATCCTTGGTCCCTTTTCATTATTTAAGCTAAAGTGTGCATAAAGACACACACACACACACACACACATACTAACAGTGAGACACACGCACGTTTAAATCTCACATGTTACGTTGACGTCAAAGTATTTATCACAATGACAAAATCAAGCGAACGCACGGACTCCCCGTCTTTATTTTAGGGTTTAAATGTAACACATTTACAAATTGTTTACACACACACACACACATATATATACGTGTCTCAGCATGGTGATAAATGATAACAAATTAGCGGTTTGTCTCTTAAGCGAAAAAGCGAACACCAAGCAAGCAAATAAACACACAAGCACCCAAACACCGGAACCCACACAGAGCCAGAGAACGCAGGGAACGATACCTAAAAGTTACCACAATGCAATAAATCACATCACCTGGCCACACACACACACACACACTCGCACACACACACGCGCACATGCGCCGCACATACACACACACACTCGCATAACCCCAAATGGCAAACGTGTACAGTAAACACTGCCAAGGTGTGCAAACCTTAACTTGACTATAATTCATAAAGTTTTCATGGCTCCAGTTTCATTTAACTAACGTTTATTATCTTTATGCACCACAAATCTGCCAGAGATCTGAATTATCCAGTTATTTGCAGTGCTTATGAACAATATTTCTAAAGATATTCCAGGTGCAAAAAAATATATATAATTAAATAATAATTTCATATTATATTTTAACTTTGATTACATTACAAAGCATATTCTATATAGCATATATATACATATATATATATATATATATATATGTATATATATAGATTTCTGCCAAGAAGTGATGCAACAATGTTATTTTTAGTTAGTCGGCATTGTAAATATTACGTATACGCAACGCTTGCTTAAACATTTTCCCTTTTTCTTTCATAATGCCGCTGGAGCTGCTTAAGGACCAGTCCAGGGACTGCGGGGGCAGAGAGTTCTCGCTTAAGAAGTTACTTTCTTATGCATGCATGCGAAGAGGGGTTTGGGGGGGGGGGGAGCAGCGCGGAGACATGCGATGTGTGAGCCGTGAGCAGAGTATCCCTGAATCCTGTGCAGCCTGATGACCCCCGCTGGAGTCTGTTCACGTTACTCTTGCTGCTGTCCTCTCGTTTGGCATGCTCCTGCTCGTGTTCCTGCTCCTGTTCCTGCTCCGGCTCCGGCTGCTGCTGAATCCTTTTTGCTTGCCTGCACAGCATTTATGAGTTGCTATTGCTGCTGCCGGATGTCGAGTTGGGAAGCCGGCTCGTTTGGGTGTTAAGTGTGTGCTTGCACATAATTCATACCTCACACACACACACACACCCACACACCCATGCACACACACACGCCAGCAAGAGTTGGCCGGGTTCAAGCCTGGAGGCTGGGGCGCATTTTAATTATCATTTTCGGATTCGAGCGCGTTTGGAAAACTATGAAAATTTAATGAGAGTCAGCCTCTGTCTGCGAACGAAATTAGAGCCACCAATTTGCTGCAGGCTCACACACACAAATCTGGAACACACATGCCTGTGTGTGCGTGTGTGTGTGTCTGGCCAAGCGCTTCTTCAGGTCCTGCTCAACTTATTTCATTACATTACAAAAAAAAAAAAGAAAAAAGAAAAAAAGAAAGTAAAAAGATAGCAACCGCATCGCTATTTGTTTTTCAGTTTATGCTTCCTAATGAAGCAACTTGATGCTTCTCGCTTCATGTGTGTGTGCCCGCCATTATATATGTGTGTGTATGTGTGTGTGTGTGCGTGTGTGGGGGGGGACAATTTAGTACGCGCATTTGGATTTTGCTCCACTTACAGCGCACTCCTCTCTAATGGCATATAAATTATGTGTGTGGCAACATTTTGATAGCTTTAAGTTGCACTATTTGGCGCATTATGAATTCAGGCAAGAAGTAATCAGTTTTGTAACCCAGCTGACCTACAAAGAGTTACTCAAAATTGAAATATATAATTTATCTTTGATGTATTTCTACATTTAAATGTGAAATGATGCTAAAAGCTAAATAATATATTACGTTTTAATGCCAATAAAAGCAATAATTCAATTTTGCTAAAGCCAATTAAGCAAAAGAGTAGAGAATATAGCTTATGCTTTAAATTATTGTTACCACTTAGATTCATTTCAATAATTTATAGCTAATATTAATTAATAAATATTTGCATAGCACTCTGAACACCCTAGACAATAATGCTACTGCAAAGAGTCATATTTAATTGATTGATTGATTGATTTTAAATCAACAAGGCCGAGCGTCTAACTGTGGCATGAGGAAGGTTAATTTAGTCCGGCTAACAAAATAAGCTAGTTGATATAGTCAACCGATCCTTCAATTCCAAATCCAGATAGCTTTATGATTGACCGAGTTAATAACTAATATTAACTGATTGATTAATATTGAGTATTATTAACTGATTGATTGATTGATTGAGTAATATTTGATTGATTGCAAATTGATTGACTGCAAAACAGAGGCAGAAATTGTTGATATAGCAAGTCGATCCTCCAGTTCCAAATCCAGATAGCTTTATGATTGACCGAGTTAGCATAGTTAGGCGGATAGACGGACAGATAGATATGGCTATATGGGCTCGACTTTAATGGCTGACTAATAATATATTCATATATACCTGGTGGGCGCGGAGAAGTCTCTTTCGAGCTACATGACCATATTATAATACCCACAGTGAGGATACATAACAGGATATGTAAATTTACAAAACTTTTAATGGATTTTATGACAACACATTTCTTTTTCGCTTTTTTGTGCAGCTGCGACTTCTGTAATGTTGTTTGTGTTGCTGTCGGTCAAATCACTCTCGCCATTTCCATTACCAATTTCCCGTAGGTAGACTCAACCCATCGATATTTTTCATATGTAGAAATTGTCAACCCGTTAACGATTGGCCAATGTGGTAAAAGATAAAATTAAAAAAAAAGTTTGCGTCAAAAATTGTAACAAATATTCAAAAACGATTTTCTGCATGCGATGAACATTTCGCTGTGTGTGTGTGAGTGTGTGTGTGAGTGTGTGTGGGAGTGTGTGTGGGAGTGTGTGTGAGAGTGTGTGTGGGAGTGTGTGTATTTGTGGGTTTGTGGGGATAGTTCAATATTCATTGGCCGTAATTTGATTGAAATAAGTGAAGCGCGCTTTTGTGCGTCGCCCGAGTGAGCAACCAAAGGAAACCAGATAGACTGAGAGAGAGAGAGAGGGAGAGTGTGGGAGAGAGAGGGAAGTAACCAGGTGTAAGGTGAAGTGAATACTATTTAAAGGGTCGTCCCAGAGCCAAACCAGATTTTCTACCTGGTTTATTTGGAAATTGATGCAACACTCCAACTGCCCTGGAGCATAGAATTTTATATATATATATATAAATATATATATATATATATATATATGTGTGTGTGTGTGTGTGTGTATGTAACAAATAGAATTAAAAGGCTTTTGCTGTAAGGATCACTGAATTCAGAGAGATGAGTGCGGTTAGAACTATCAATAGTATTCAAATAGTTTCAACAGTTAGCACCATTATTATTTAAAATCATAATTTCACGCGATCTGCGCTATAGCCTAAATATAACTGTAAAATATATGCTGGGTGAATTTTTGTTATATTTAATATGAAAATCCGATGGTTTTGCCACACATATAAAATTGCCACATTGTCGTCCTGGCCATTTAATGCATATACATGCATATATATAAATGTAGGCTACGCTGCATATATCTCTCATCTCTCACACACACACACTCTCTGGCGCTTTGTCTGTTTGTCTGTCTGGCATTTGGCCAGTGTTTTTGGGACGTCATGTGGCATTACCGTCGTTTGGCTTTTACCATTTGACTGCGCGCATAATAAAATTTGGCACATATTTTCGGCCTCAATGCGGTTATTGCTGCGTTTTCACTTTTTGCAATAACCGCTAGCGAAATCAAAAGAAAGATAGAGAAAGAAAAAGAGAAATAGACAGAGAGAGAGAGAGAAAGAGAAAGGGAGATAGAGAAAGAGACATATACAATAGCGTAACTTTTGCAAATGCAAAAGCATCCAACGATTTTTGTAAGTTATACCTACATATATCTACGTATATCCTGTCACCATTCAATTTTCCCGAAATGCACATATTTCTGGAACAATATTCTTAGTTATGAACATTTGAGCATTTAGAAAAAATTCAAATTGTTATTCTTGATTCAATATTGCATTTCTTCTCTGCAAAAATTAAGTTTTGATAGAGAGAATATGTTAAATTGTTTTAATCATCAAGAAAAGTGAACTTATAACGGGTGAGTAACGAGAAAATGAATTTCTTAATTTTTTGGCTCTACGTAGATCCTTAGAGTTAAGGATTCCACAAAGGAAATATCTGCCAATCTAGTAAGAGAATTTTTTTTCAATCTGAAAACAGGACTAACACTTTTCAGCTAAATGTTAACACATATTATATAAGAACCAGAGCATTAGCTCACAGCAGAGTTATTAATAGTTAACTTATTATAAGCTGCAACATGGAACCGTTAATTGTCTGGTGACCTCGTTTCAATATATAAAGGCTTACAATGTCCCGGTTGGCTGGACAACATATTTATAATATGCAATATTTCAATGAAAATTGGTTAACAATTTAAATTTAAGCAGCTGAAGATCTTAGTTACTGCTGTTTAATTTAATATAAATTAGTTTTAAATAAAATTAACCTTTTTTATTTTTTTTTTTAATTTCTTACTGCAGCTGTTTTAGTTACTCAGTGTAAATATTGCTATAATTATTATAACAGGGTATCCTTCAAGTGGCATACTTTTAACTATACAAATTTTAGCTGTGCGCCTTTATGTTTATGGCAACCCCCCCCCCCCCCCCCCCCCCCACCCTCACACACACACACACACGCAGACACACACACTCTCGAGTGTGGCAAAAAGTACAAATTGATGCATAAATTATATGAATCGCAATGCGTTGACTGTCAATTTGGCCACTGAGCACACGAACTGTGCACCAAACCGTAATGAAAACCAATGAAATTGAAAATGCGACTTAAAAAATGAACAGCAGTCGCAGCAGCGACAACTGGTAGCAGCTGGCGCCACCTGCCGGCCATGCATATGCATATGCTTATGCTTATGGGAGGGGGGTGGCTGGGGAAAGTCCCCAAAAATTTCACTTGAGAGCATAAAAAATGACAACATGCAAATTCATAAAATATTTGACAGTCAGAAGAATATAAAAATCGTACATAAACCTTGAAAAATTAATAAATTGCAAATTGTACTTTTCCTTTGCGGAAAATTGAGAATTTCTCACATAACTTTGGAGCCAAGGGTAGCTCAATGATTTCCATGTAGTTATTTATATCATGTACCATAGCTATCTGTAATTTACAGAGTATATATGAGTAGAGTTAAGTAAAAATCTCGATGGGGTATTCCATTGACTGGGGCATTCTTATCAATTTAACTGCGTTTAGATTTGGGTCCGTCATTTGAGCGTAGCTGGTTGTTGCCTCTGGTTGTGGCGCCTCTGCCTTTTGCTTCTGACTTTCACTTTGGGTGTCTGCTGTCTGATTTCCTTTCACTGGCTATTTATATGTCTGTTTGTTTGTTTGTTTGACTGAGTGACTTGGCTGCCTTCCTGCTTGCCTGGCTGCCTGTCTGCCAAGCCAAAAACTAAAAGGACACCAAACCCGTTCAGGTCCGGGCCAAGAGACTGGCAGCGAGAAGAGAGTGGAAGTGTGAGAAGCAAATATAAGCAAAGTCAAGCGAGTGAATGAGCGACCCATCGACCCAGTGGCGTCGTTGCTTTTGCAAGTTTTCACTTGAATTAAGTGCTTTCTGCACTGGTTACATCTCACCTCACCCCGTCCCCCATGCACCCTTACCCCTATTATCCAAACCCGTTCTTAGCACCATTTTAGTGGCAAGCACTTTGTGCCTTCACATCGTGTCACTCAAACTTAAAAATGCTCATGTCAGTGCTTTGTGTGTTGTTCTTGTTGTTGTTGTGTGTGCGTGTGTGTGTGGGTGTGTGTGTGTGTGTGTATGTGCGTTGTTGCTCTATGGCAACGTTTGCTTTTTAACTGGTAGCCGTTGTGTTTGGAAGGCCGTTTTCGCTCTTAGACAGGTTCTGGATTGGTTTCAGGATTTTGCGTCTGGTTTGTGTTACGGTCAGGATTAGGGTTCAGCACACGATGTGTACGCATAGACAGGTCGACCAGTCGGAGAGTATGCGGGTGATCAAGTAGTCGGTCAGATGTTTGAGCCCTGCTAAACGTATTTGCAGTTTTAATCACCAGCGAGACACCTTTACTTTCACCTGTGATTGAGTCCTAGGATCGTGTTAAAGAGAGAGTCCTGTTCCTTCAACGCGGGAATTTAACATATATAGACCTGATAACAGATTTAGCATGAAAGTTAATTGATTCACCAAGTTATAATACTATATAAGAGTTGTTTGTTCCCAACCGATATTAAAGTAATTCTGACAGTTGATCAATAATATGTCAAGGTATATTAATTTAAACCGTATATTTGTACAATCGTGTAGTAGATTGCTATCGAAAATCGACTTATATCGATATACGATAAAATATAACTATAGTCTGTAGCTTTAACAACTGAATTTTACCCTATTTCCCCAAATAGGGTCAGCAAATGTCGAAGCTACCGAGCTTTTATTGTTTGTGAAAAGTGGAAATACCAATTTGTGATTGGGTTCGTACTGAAACAAATTTTGAAACGCGCTCAGCTCTAATGGCATATCTTGGTAGCCCGTATATTGGCGAGGATGTTGGCGGCTTTTGGGAGCGGCCAACATATTCCACGTTCGCATTGACATTCACAACATTCGCATACATATCGAATGCGTGGCATGTTCGCTCTTGCATCATCCTGTTCTGCATACCAGAGTGTCCATATCTCTCTAATTCTCCCTCCCTCTCTTTCTGTCCCCCCTGTTTGTGTGTGTGTGTGTGTTTGAATATTGGTCAAATGCTGTCGCCTCCTGTTTTTCGCTCGGTTTTAGCTGACCAGCTTCGGGCTGTGCAAATTATTTTTAATTATCGCTGGTGCTGTCGTCATTGTTGTCGTTGCCGTTGTCATTGTCAGTGTGGCTGTCATTGTCACTGGCGTGTTTCCGCACATAAGCCTACCCTTTGCTTTCACTTCCCCATTCCCTCCTCTCCCCCACCCCCTCACCAACCCGTAGCACACCAGTAAAAGGCAAACAAAAAAGAGGGAGAGAGAGAAAAAAAAAAAACCGCAGGCAATTTCACGTTCTCGTCCGAAAATAGCGCCTGTTATTGCATGTGGCATACTTTTTGGCATTGCACTAAAATTCAATTACTGGAGCACTATGAGGGCATTACGAGCGACAGCGAGCAAGAATTTGTGTAACACCAGCAAATAGCATTAAGCCATATGCAAAAACTCTCACAGAGCACCAAAAAAAAAAGAAAAAAAACAAAAAAAAAGGCATTTCACATTTCAAAAGACCCGAGGACCCAAATGCGCTAGACAGGAAAATTGTATAATTTTTTGACTTGAAATTCGATTTTTGCAATTGAATTATTTTACGGAAAAGGGCGAGGAAACCATTTTTACTAGCTGCTTAAATTTATCGTTAATCAGCTTCGAAAGGAGTTGTGAAAACAATATTTAACTTAAGCCATGCAGCCCAAATAAACATGTTTTACTGCAGTAAAATCGTTAGAAAAGCCTTAACATATTTTGTAATAAGAAAGTACTTCTTCTACCTTAATGACTAATGCATATAAGCCACAAACTAAGTATCATTAAGTGTCGCACAAAGTAGAAACACAGCAGAGGAAGGCAAAGCATTGCCCCAAAAAGTATGCAACAAAAATGTATACATAGAAATAGAAAGTCGTGTAAAACACATTCGATGGACGCATGCAGAAGGAGCAGCAGAACCCACATACTTGTAATCCCTTTAGGAAATCAACTAAGCATTTTAATTAACTTGGCCCAAACAGCCAACTGCCCCGAAAATGGGCAGCAACAAACAACAACAAACAGCTGCAAAATATGACCAAAGCCACAAACTAAAATCAAAGCCACACCAGAGACTTTCGACTAACTTCTGCTTTCTAGCTCTCTCTCTCTCTTTCTCTCCCTCTCCCACTCACTCTCTGTCTCTGTTGCTCTTGTGTTTTTCGCTCTCATTCATGTATGTGTGTGTGTGTGTGTGTGTGTTTGGCCGTGTATCATGATAATTTACTGAAAGCGCAACCATTTGTTCACACACATTCACACATCCACACACACAGACACACCAACACAATCAATATTAAATTTCCACTTGCCACATCTTTATTTGCTCTTGCTTTGGGGCAAACAATGCCCGTGGAAATTCAGCCCTTACTAGAGATGGACACGTGGCTTGGTCTTCAATCGAATATCCTACAAAATATTTTGCAATAAATCAATAATATTAAACATAATCAGCAATGCTTTGATAATCGATTTCGATAATTAAAATCGATAAATAAATTTAAGAAAGGAAATACAAATGTAAAAGTAATAATAATATCAAATTTACAGCTATCTGATCAGAGCAAGAGCTTCCATCAATTTGGCATATTTTACCAATTATAAAGTTTGAAATTTCAAATTTAATTTAACTCAACTATTTTGTATAAAAGCTAATTGGAGCCAAGTGCATAAAAACATTTTACGCTATTTTTGGGCAAATAGTTGATTAAAATTCACTGAAAGCTTAAATCGACAATTGAAATGCCGAAAAATATTTATACATATATAAAAATCCAAATATTATTTTAGCTATGTTCAAAAAAGCTGTTGCTGCCATTGCAAACTTTTATGATTTGGGTTTCGTGTTCGGTTTAGGATTGTAATTTTGAGGAGCGCCCATCTCTGAGCATGGGTTCTTCTGAGCATTTGGCATAATAATAATATCGCACCATCCGCCATATAATGCGAGCAAAGCCCAACTAATTTCCAAAAGCAATTTTACTATATATATGTGTACATATATATATATATATATATCTGTGTGATTCCCCACACACATCTGGAAAAAGAGAGTGATAGCAAGCGGGTGAGAAAGAGAAACAGAGAAAGAGAGAGAGAGACGCAGGAAAGCGCTTAGAAACACATTTTCAAATGCAAATCAAAGCTACTGCTGGCACAAACACAGTCACACACACATACACACACACAGTCACACACACAGACACACACACAGTCACACACACAGACAGGTGAATAGCCGGCACAAAGTTTTCACATCGCATACAAAACTAAAAAAGTTGGAAATTGGCTTTGAAAGACGGACGGTTAGTTTTGGCATGTCCAGGGAGGGTTTTGGGGGGGGGGGGGGGGGGAGAGAGAGAGCCTTGTGGTAAGGAAATGGGTAAAATTGGACAATTGGATTTGGCATTCAAACTTTTAATTTCATTTGCAATGAGTTGACTACCTGCTACCTGCGAATTAGTAGTACATCAAATTGTAGTGTTGCAATTGTGAAACCAACTGAAAAATAAAATACCTTTTTGTTAGAATCTGTATTTGAAGCGTTAGTTTTCCCTTCAGAGATTAGGGAAACCATGTGAAAACGACCAAAAACATACTAACTATAAAAAACATTGCCTACGGTCAAATTACAAAATGTACTTAAATGTTACACATAATATTTGCTTATCTGCTATCAACGAGTTCGAAGAGATTTTGAAACCCTTTTAAGTATTGTATATTGTTATATTGATATAGATATATATAAACTTATAGGTATTTATTGTAATCGCACTTAATTCTCCATCTATTCTTCAAAAGTACAAACTTTATCCGTTTTCATAGCATACAAAACTAAAGAGACGCTCCATTTGAAATTAATACTTGTAATATTTAACAAACAATATTTCTTCTCTCTTATTTTTACTCTCTCTCTTATTTTTACTCTCTCTCTCTCTCTCTTCTTTAAGTATGTGCATAGCATTTTATATTATATTTACCAACTTGTAATTACGTTCACTTGTCTCATTCTTAAGCCAGACTCTGGAAAAATATTAATCAATTGGCTTTGGAGGACTTTGCTGTAACAATTTTGCACACTTTGTTGCTGGTCAAGATCCCATACTTTCCCATCCCCCACCTCCCCCCCCCCCCCTTTTGCATCCTTAAACGGTTGCAATGTGTCTTTGCTGGAATGCCTTTGACCCACTTGGTTTGCCTTGAAACTAAATATTAACTTTAGTGCTTCGGCCACAGCTCAAATGTTTCTATTTGTGGGTTTGCGTTATCGTGTGTGTGTGTTTGTGTGTGTGTGTTTGTGTGTGTGTGTGTGTGTGTTTGTGTGTGTCAGGTCAAACTGCATTCATAACAATAAATTCAATTTACTTATTTGTCTCCACTTGACTTGTAACTGCTTGCATAGCATATAATAAATTGAAGTCAATATGAGTCATCATATTTTCATAGTTACAAAACATCCCGAAGTCGATTTGTTGATTCCTTGAGAAAATATTTATGCTTCCTTTGTATCTCTGGGGGACTTTGTTAGCAAAATGCTTGAATTGCATTGCATTTAATTACTTTTAGAAAACTGCTGTTGCTTGACTGGCTTAGACTAGGTGATACCCTGTCTGAAAAATGTTTAACTGTTTCTAATAAACAGTAGTTTCGAAATTCGATAAATGTGAATTTATATATTTGGCCTTAGTTACTGTTTTGCATAAATTTGAAAAGACCTTCAGAGTGTTAAAGTCGAGTCAGCTCGACCACGATATAGCCTGAATCCAGCAGTTAAATATATTATAAATTTAAACAAAATATGGCTAACATTTTTGCAGTTAATCAATGATTAATTAATTAATTTATTAATTCAAATTGTAAATTTTATTGCTCTCGCAAATTGAAAGTATCGATGTTCGCAAAACGTAGGCAGTTATCGATAAATGGAAATATGGCCCGTATGAAGTAGAAGAGAACTTACAGTCGAAATTTGCAATCTCTATCTTTTAGATAGGCCTTCTCGTCTGTTATTCATGATTGGGAATATATACACTTAATGTGTTGGAGATGCTGCCTTCTGTCTGTTACATACATTGCACAAAATCAAAGTTTTGAATGGGTTCAGGTTTATAAAAGGTAACAGTCAATGCACTTTTGTTTGTTGCTGGCCAAGTTTTTGTTTTTTGGTCAGCTGCCAAACTGGTTTGACTTGGTTCGATTCCGTTTTGGCATCAAAGCCACAATGCGTTCTTTCGTATTCGTATTAGTAATGCCAAGTTGAAATGGCGAAATGCACAAGGAAATGGCGATTAGTTTTTCTCTCTCTCTCTCTCTCTCTCTCTCTCTCTCTCTCTCTCTCTCTCTATCTCTGTTTCCTCCTCCATCAGTCTGTTACTTTGTTCATTTCCTTATTCTACTATTTCTGCACACTTTTTTAATTCTCTGTGTGTCAGTCAAGCTCTGGTTTTTGTTTGGAATTCATCTGTGCATTCTTTTTGTTTTTGTAGCTCATTCATTTTGTTATTTTGTTTTTTGCATAACTCAAGTTATTTGGCACGAATAGGCATATTCACACAAACACACACACACGCACACACACAAACACACACACACGCACACACACACAAACATAGGAGTTGTGTTGTGTCTGCGCCAGCTATTTTGTAGGTTATTAGGGCGTAACTCGCAGCAGACAGTCTGACACATCCATATCCATTTGCACACACACACACACATACACACACACACACACACACACTCTCGCTCGCACAGCTGACAGGCATAAACATGGATTTTAAATTACAGACATGCTGATATACATAATATTTTTGATCATACTTGCCACACACACAATTGCTTCATTTTCGCTTTTATCGACAAGTTTGCTAAGTAAAATAGTTTCAATCAATTTGGCTTGTTGCACATTGCGATGCCCTCGGCAAAAACTTAAAAAAAAGGAGCTACTCATTATCAAGACAAATTGCTTTATGTTCAACTAATTTGCAACACGAGCTGAGTTTGCAATATGCTTTCTTTATTATGTTGCATGAAGTGTGAAACTGATAAATTTAATAACTTGTTAAATATTATGTATTTAATTTGTTTGTTGTTATTCGAAATATTCAAATATCTAAGTATAAAGATGTAATTGAAGTGTATATTAAATTGCATCAAATAATTTACAGAGCATTCTTAATTCGGTCAGAGCTTTTGCAAAATTCGATGTGTGACACTTTGCAACGTTCAGTTGAAGGACTCAAGCACTCAAAGGCTCAAGGACTCGCCGAGTAGTCCGTTTTGGGATATGTTGGGTGCCACTTTTTGTTGTTGCTTTTCTTCTGTGTGTGTGTGTGTGTGTGTGTGTGTGCTTGGGTTAATGCTTATGGCCAAGAGAAAGAAAGAAAAAGAGGGAGAGAGCGAGAGAGAGAGAGGGGGCCAGAGATGTTGTGAGGATTTTGACCATTTTGACCAGACGATATCCCAGCTCCATCCGGCATAGGAACAGGAATCTGCTGTTGGGTGAGGAGGGAGCGGATTTTTGATTATGGAGACCGGCTCGTTTTAAAGCGGATTTGAACGCTGTTGAATATTATTTATGGGGCTGCCTTTTATTTTCGCACAAAAACTCGCAGTTGAGTACCGATGATAGCGATCCTTAAGAGCCAATGCACACACACACACACACTCACACACACACACACACATTCATGTGTGCTGCAAAATATTTGCCAACATTCTTTGGGTATTTAAACAAGATTTATTTTATGTTTATATATGTGTGTGTGTGTGTGTGTGTTGTTTGTTGTGTGTTTATTTATTTTGTGCAAACGGGCAACGGAAATTGCAAGTAGAGCGTTGAATCCTTTTTGCTTCAACACGTCCTGTGTGTGCCGACGTGTGTGTGTGTGTGTGTGTGTCTGTCCATTGTTCGAGAATTTGTTGGGACTTGTTTCATATTTCACAATAACTCCATTTATTGTTGTTCAAGGGTGGTTGCTGAGGGGGCGGGGCTTTAAAGATGAAATGAGGTTATCAGTTTGCGGTTTATGGTTCAGGGCTCAACTATTTAAAATCCCCGGCGAAGAGCGTGATGTGTGCGAGTGAGATAGCGCAAGGGCAACTATATCATACACACACACACACACACACACACACACACACACGCACACTAAAGTTCACACTTCAGACTAATTGACGCAATATGCATACTTTGTCTATTAATTTGTGTTTATGCATAAATCGAATTAATTATGCATAATCGTGATTAACAGCCAAATGCAAATTGGGCTTAAATTAAACGCCAGTCGAGCTGAGGCTGACTGAGCCTCCATTTTTGTTGGCGCCCACTGTATTTAATTAGCCAACTTTTGCATGTATGCATGTATGGGTGTGTGGGTGTGTGGGTGTGTGTGGTGCATGTATTGGTGCTGTTGTGTGATTGTAATTGTTGGCCATTTTATTTACGAGCTTTACACGTGACGCGCACGTTTTATCTGCGCCCAGTTGCGACAGTTGGTCAACAAACCGGAAGTAGGAGAAGAAAAAGGAAGAAGCAGCAGCAGCAGCAGCAGCAGCAGAAGAAGAAGAACGGATATCGCATACACCCACATTTGGGCCATTAAATGAACATGGCACTGATTACATTTGGGCATTGGGATGCCAAAGAGAAAAACAAAAAAATAAAAATAATATTTCATTTATGAAAGAGAGAAAATAAGTCGATAAGCGAAATAAGTTTAAACGTACAAGGCAAAGAGCAAAGAGTCAGAAGAGTAGAACATATAGTATGAGATCAGAAGAGAGACCTCTTAAATGGTATGCAAATTTAAAAGCCAGGCTAAAGGAAAGCGAGAAGCTACACCATAAGTAAGGCGACTAAGCGAGAAGCAAGCCAAGATGCAACGCAGCTAACTAGGCTAAAGGATTATAAGGGATAACTCCAGCAAGCAAGTAGAAGAAGCACAATGAGATGCAGGCCTTAATGCAAGCCAAGATGCAAAGCCGCAAAGTGAATCAAGTGCAATTTAAGAGAAGCGAGAAGCACGCGAAGTTAGCTACTATGAAAACTATAAAGCGAGAAGAAGTGCGCTTCTCTAAGCGAAACCTTGCAAAGAGATCAGATAATAATTAAAATTTCTCCGTTCCCTCTTCGAGTAAAATTCTACGCATTCAGATTTATATATATATATATAATTGGATTCAATTATAAAGCGCATTTGGGATATCATCTGGAGGCAGCGACAAGTTGAGATTCGTTGCTCAGCTCAATTAGAAATGCTGCGATGTCAAAATTCATTGGGAGCATTGCAATCCACAATGTCCCCAAAAAAATGTTCATTTCGTCAACGCCTTTGGCTCAAAGCCCGGAAAACTTTTGCGCCATAAGACAACAGGCAGCAGGGGTTGGGATGAGCCAATGCCAATGAGCAGCTACCGTTAGTTGGCTCAACAGACTTGGCCAAATTCACACAGCAAACCCAAAAAAAAAAGAAAACAGAAAACAAGGGTATAAAAATAAGTAGAGCGAGTGTTGTGGAAAAGTAAGTGACCCTCTTCGTTTATCTTGGTCTTTATTTGGCCAACGCTTCGGCAGCTTTCGGCTAATTTTGTTTATTAAAAGTTGGATGACCTTTTCCTGGCACCTAAAAAAAAAAAACAAAAATAATGTAGAAAAGTGCTTATGGTTGTTGTTGTTGTTGTTGGCTGTTTTGGAGCTCATGTTGCGAAATTAATTTTGGTGCAGCCAGCTTTGCAGGGTTGCCAAGTGTCATTAGTTTGCTGTTTGGCAACCAAACTCGGAGACATAGTTAAATTAGCTAAGCATTGCGATATCTCTGACACCGAGAGAAATACGAATATTTATAAGAAATAATTCTAGTATATAAAATAAAATCTTAGAACTATTTATTCAATAATTTTTATTTTTTCAACCTAAGACAGAAAGTGTGATTGGTTTAAGTACTTCACTGATTAATTTAAGATCATTTGCGTTAGTTGATTATTGTTTTTCTCTCAGTGTACAAGTTGCCTAGCTATTCGTTTGTCCACCCGGCTGCGTAGCATTTGATGGAGAAGTTGCCAGCGGATTGCGCTTGTTGGAATGTTGGTGGTGCGATGGTGTGGTGGTGGTGCGGTGGTGCGGTGCTGGTGTGGCTGGCATTTGCTAATGCCTTTTGCTTTTGCACTTCACTACACTTGGCAAAAACTTTTCACATAAAAATGTAGATAATGCTGCCAAACAATTCACAAGCAGAGAGAGAGAGAGAGAGAGAGAGAGACAGAGAGATAGAGCGAGGCAGAGAGTAAAGAGTTGCTATAAATGGATTTGTGCCCTGAATGCGTTTCGACCAACACAACTGCAAATGATGGCAGCATTTGGAGGCGGCACTACAAGTGGGCGTGGCCAATGAGGGGTCCGCAATGTTGCTAAATGAATTTGTCTACAACCAAAAGTGCGTTGCTCAGAAATGTGCAGCACAAAAGAACTTTTAAATTGTTGCCGGCCACAAAAATGAATTAAGTTATAATTCAGATTCTTTCAATTTCAAGCAATTTTCGAGTCACGCAATTTAATGAGCTCCAAATTTTATGTTTAACTTGCCACATTACGGATTATCAACGCGTTCTAGCGAATCTTGATTGAAGAACTTTTATTCAATTATAATTTCAATTCGATTATGCAACCACAAATCAAAAAAATGTTTCTGTCTTTGCCAGAAACAGAATTCTGAATTCAGAATTGAATTTTCACTTGTGAAAACAGTTTCAGTTTTGACAAATTTTTAGCTTAGTTATTTTTACAAATTGTTTTTTTTATGAATTGTGCTTTATCATATTTTATTGACCGGTTTATAACGATTCTCGAATTAAGAATTGTTAAATTTAAATTGGAGCACAACTGGATAACAACTTAAAAATGAAAGACTACATAAAAGACAAGGAAATGCCATTTGGGTGGCATCATAAATAAGTCTTAACTCACTGCGCTTGCAACATGCTGTAGCCACAATAAATTGCACTCACTCTATATATATATTTGTATATATGTATATATATATATATATGTACATATTTATATGTGTATATAAAGTTATAAAAGTTTAAAAAATGAAAACTTTTGTCAGAAAGTTAGTTGACTGCCTGAGCTCAAAATTTATGCGGCTGTTTATCGATTTCACGGATTACGAGTATCCGTATTTGAGCATTTCAATGCCGGGTTAAGAGCAGCTCAGTTCCATGGCATTTTGGAAGTCATAACTGTTTGACAAGCACCTGGCATTTAACTGTCTGTCCATGGGGTCTCTCTATCTCTCTTTCTCACTCTCTCTCTCTCTCTGTCTCTGTCTGTCCAGTTGCCAGTTGTGAGTGGATACTCAGCTGCTGTGGGGCACAGTTGGGCATCACTTATCAACCATTTATAAACAATAAACGAATATAAACAAGAAACTTTTTTGCCAGCGTCAAATGCATTACAACAATGCCACAAGACAGGCAAACAAAAAAAAAAAATAAATATACAAGAGGAGTCCAAGGAGAGGACGTGAAGGAGACTGAATCGAGACGGGAGGCAACAATGAAAAAGGACCGGATAAATGGCATAAATATATGGCAAACAAAAATGGACGAGGGGTGCGTAAATTGGCACTGGTCTCTTCAAGACAATGAAAAGGGGACAACATGGAGGAGATGGTAAGGGGAGGAGGAGTGGGAGTGGGAGAGGGACAGGGAGAGGGAGAGGGAGAATGGGAGACTGTTGGCCTGTTGGCAGTTGCTCCTCTAGTTGTTGGCTCTCTGCTCAGCCAAAACATGTCAATGCGAAAAGTTTTTTATGTGTGTGTGATTTCTTGAAACTTATTTGCCCCATTTTGGCATGGCTTTTGCTTCATTGGAAGTTGTTGCACAAAATGACAGACAAACAAGTAAGAAGGCTGTAGTCGAGTGAGCTCGACTACCATATACCCTGAACCAAGCTTTAAATGCATTATAGGTTTATCGTTTTTGGGGGCTGGAGTGGGCGTGGCCCGATCTTAGTAATATACCTTCTAAGTTTGGTAACTGTAGCTCTTGAATTGCGGGAGATACAGGCATTTATCGTTTTTTGTGGGCGGGAGTGGGCGTGGCCCAAAATATTTTGGATTTCGATCTTAGTAATATACCTTCTAAGTTTGGTAACTGTAGCTCTTAAATTGCGGGAGATACAGGCATTTATCGTTTTTTGTGGGCGGGAGTGGGCGTGGTCCAAAATTTTTTTTACACATTTATGAAGGGTGTTACTAGCAATATACCTTTAAAATTTGGTGACTTAAGTTTTCAAATTGCGCGAGATATATGGGTTTATCGATTTACACCAACAGGTGTATCGGTTTAGGTAGGTGGAGTGGGCGTGGCCATCCAATTTTTTTATCGATCTTTGGGGGAGTTACCAGTAACATACCTGCAAAATTTTGCGACTCTAGCTTGCAAATTACGGCAGATATGCGCATTTTAAATTTCTAGGGACGAAGTTCCTGGGGGCGGCGGATGTGGGCGTGGTCCAAAAATTGGTATGCCAATCTTTGGAGGAGGTTATCAGCAAATTACCTTTCAAGTTTGGTTACTCTATCTTTAAAATGTTCGGAGATATACGGAGTTATCGATTTAAAATCGGAATTGTCGATTGTAGGCGCAGGTGTGGGCGTGGCACCACAAATTTGTTATCGGTTCTTAAAGGCAACTATCAGTAATATAACTACCAAATTTGACGTTCCCTACTCAAAAACTGCGGTAGATATAGCCATTTGAAAATTTTTGGGTCGGGGGTGATGGGGGCGTCGGAAGTGGGCGTGGCACATGCCGATCTTTCAAGGACCTCGCCAACAACCTACCAACCAAAATTGGTGACTGTATCCATTAAATTGTGAGAGATATCTGGAATTTACTGCTATCGGAAATCTAAATGTATCGATAATTCAGAAACTGAGGCAGTTATCGATAAAATAACGCAAACTTGATCTGGGCCTGGTATACGAGATCTTATATTCCAAATTTGAAGTCTCTAGCTCTTATAGTCTCTGAGATCCGCGCGTTCATACAGACGGACGGACAGACGGACAGACGGACAGACGGACAAGGCTATATCAACTCGGCTGTTGATCCTGATCAAGAATATATATACTTTATGGGGTCGGAGATGCTTCCTTCTGCCTGTTACATACATTTGCACAAAACCATTATACCCTTTTTACCCATTTTTAATGGGTTCAGGGTATAAAAAAGTAACAGTATAAATATAATGCAATTAAAGCTGAACGACCAGAAGATATGCTTACTAACAGATATATTTATGTATATTTTTAGGAAACAAACAAAGCACACTTGAGTCCCTTTTCGGTTTCTCTCATTGCAATGAAAACCCGCTTAGATTGAATAGTTCTCAGATTTGTTCCCCGAAGGCGGTTTCTACATTAATCCTAGGCGAAAATTGTGAGTGCAGTTAAAAAAAAAATTGATTCAGTTTTGTATAACTAGTTGAGTAGATAATTTACTGTCAATTTGCAAAGCTATGTCCTGGAAACTATAGCTCTTACTTCAAGGAATCAGAGATACTCTTACACACAAATCTTTATTACAGGGTATAAAGAAAAACGCGCTGCTAAGACACAAAATATACATATATAAAAAGAAACAAAAATTTGTATCAACAATAAACCCACACAAACACACAATGAAATGAGGACACGGAAAAGATGACACCAATCAGCGGTGGTAAACCGTGGACAAAAATTGTTATTGTGCGCGAACGGGGGGTTGAGGGGCGAATTTCGCAGAGGGGTTCGTCCTGTGACAAATGCGAAAAGAAGAAGGAAAAGTTTTGCGTTTATGTTTGTTTACGAAATATAAAAATGGGAAGCGGCAAATAAAATGCAAGCTGTTGAGGGTGTTCAGCAAGGGGTAAGGGGGTTACGTAGGCTGGCGTGCGTGTATATATATATATATATATATATACATATATATCAGAAGTAATTTAAGCACATTAGTTGCGCTTTATGAACTCAAAGTTGTCATTTCTAGCCAACAAACTTGACGCTCATCTGTCGTCCTCAAGTCCACCCCGTCCCCGTCTCCAGCAACGGTCCCAGCCACAACACCAACCTCAATCCCAGCTCCGCCTCTTGCAAAAGTTCCCTTGTCCGTTGCGCGGTTGTGCATTGTGTTGTTGATGTTGCTGTCGTTGATACTTTGAAATGCCTGCCTCTGAAAAGCAGCTGCAAGTGACAAGAATTTGTTGCCGGGCTCCTCTTGGCTTTCACAGCCTCTCACTCCCCACTCACCACACCCCAACCCCAATCCCTACCCGTTTCTGGCTGAGCCTCTCCCCGTTCTGCTGGTTTGTCTTCGGGGCTGTTGTGGAGCAGCGTTCGTGGCATGTAAATAACAACTTTGAACAAAATGCGACACGGTCGGACGCAGCGACTTGAAAGGCCAAACCCGTCACAACTCTCCCCTCTTCCCCCTTTTCCAGCTCCCAATACACTCCTCGCTTAAAGTTTTGAGCCCATCTGAAGTTGCACTTGGCAAATTCATTGGCACATTAAATCCATAAATATATTTCTACCATATTAGCTATCGAAATGTGATAGATACGATTCTGAAATTTGAGATTGTTTTAGACAAGCATTATTTTTATTATTTATAGCTTTCATTTGCCAAGCAAACATACCTGTACAGTAAATCATTAATTTGAGAATGTTCAGTTTTCATTTTGAAGTATGGCTAAATTGTTACTTTATGAAAATGGAAAGAATCGTTCTACAGTGAAATAGGTGCATGTTCTATAAACTTAGGACAACATTCGTTTGTCTATTGATTTTGTTTGTAAGGTATAAGACTTGAATACATTCATTATAATAAAGGCTTAAATATTTAATATTATTATTAAATATTGTTTTAAATGGCTGGAGGACATCACTGCTGTGCTGCAGAGGCAGATCGGTAAATCGCCACATCAGTTGGAGGGTCTCCGAACTACTCCGGATTTATCTCGAAAAGATAAAATCGTAGCTGATCTCATTACTTAGGTGTATCTATATGTATGTGTGTATGTGTGTGTGTGTGTGTGTGTATGTATGTGTGTCAGTGTCGAAGCTGGTATAGGAGAACTTATATTCCCAATTTGAACGTTGTACCACTGATAATCTCAGAGATCCGCTTCGTCATGCAGAGGTGGAGACAGTCCGACAAGTTGTGACAAGTTGGTCTTGTTTTTTGGCCAGTGCAGATGCGTTTGCCATGAGCCCCAGTTAAATAAAACTTTGTGCGCATTTTTTGTCATACTTTATAAATGTTGTCGCTGCAGAAGCAACGCAACCAGCAACCAGCGACCAGCAACCAGCAACCCTCCCCGCGACACCCGTGCCACTGCAACGCTGAGGAGGCATTGTTTTGCAACTATCGTTGGGCTCTTTACCCGTTTTTCATTCGACGCGTAATCGGATGCAACTCGGCTTAGAAGTTTTGTAATTGTTGCGATGCTTGCCACGGCAAAAGCAGCAACAGCAGCAACTGCAACGACAACTGCAACTGCAACACCAACTACAGCAGCAACGCAAGATTTGACAAAAAAAAAAAAAAAACAAAAAAAAGAAAACCGACTTCATAATACTCTAGATAGTAGTGTAATAAGTACGACTTAAAGCAGATTATCAATGTACTCAACGCTCAGAGGAAAATGCTATCAAAAACCAAACAACATTTAGTATTTTACGATTTTAATTCAAAAATAAATAATATTTTAAATTGTAGTTACAAATTAAATAATATTTAAAATGAATAATACAATTAAAATTTAAGACCAAAAAGGATGTAATAATTCTAATAATATTCAAAATGAAATTGGTGCCACATGTTTTTACATAAGTTGGGAAAACCCAGAAAAATGACAACCAGACCAAAAGTTCTGAAGCGTTGTTAGTTTACCAATAAGTATAAGTAATGGGTTAAGAAGAGACATGAACCCTTTATATTTGTAAATCTGAATGGGATATACTTAAAGTTTCAAATTTCTACGATCCAATATGCCTTTTAAGGTTTGATGTTGGAGTTTGCTAGGGAGATGTGTCTTAGCCCAGAGGTTCGCATCATTAAAGCCCAGTTATGACACTAAGCGAAAAGTTGTGGAGCGAAAATTTGTTTTTGGGCTGGCCTCCGGTCGACTAGTTGTAGTTTTCTTTATGCCTCGAACACGTGTCAACGTTGCGTATGATTGATGAAGATGGCTAAGAGAGCGAACCAATAGCAACAGACCCAGTAACAGCCCCAGTAAAAGCGACATCAACAGCAAAACAATAACAATAACAGCAAGGACATTGAACAAGCATGTCAGGCACAATGATGAACTAAGTGCGTGTTCCTAACAGGAATAACCCAAAACCAAAACCCAATGGCACAGCCAGGCCAAAAGCTCTGGCAACGTCAGCCCGAAAAACCTTCTGCTCGGGTTCATTAAACTGATGGCAGCCTAATCGCATTTAGTCTCCACCCCGCACCCCGCACCCCGCACCCTGCACCCTGCAACTCGGCCTTGCCAATCACACAAAATAGGCCAAGAATTCGGCCCTATTTTGAGTTGCTGACCAAGCCGAAACCCAATATTGATACGACGACGCACTAATGTCTTTCAATTATGTAAAATTGAGCCTGAAAGAGAGCATTTCATCTTGGCCCTGGCAGTGGAATGTTGCAAGTGCCGAAATCATTCAACTGTCAGATACCCTCAATTTAACCTTAATTAAATGTTGACATTTTTTTCTATGCTTTTGTGGAGGATATTAAAAATGTACTCCAAGTCTCTTGAAAGTTTTTATAATGCAGGATGCAAGGAAGCATCTTCAAAACCATATATATTCTTGATCAGTATCTGCAGACGAATCCACATAACCATTTTTGTCTGTTTATCTGTTAATCGCATCTGTTTTTTTTTTTTTTTTTAAATTGTGGTCAGATTTAAAAAACTACAAGCTTAAAAACAAGATAGAACGTTGCAGTCGGACGTAACCGACAGCGAAATACTATTATACCTTAATTTGTAAACAGTTAAGAAATACTTGAATTGCGGGGGATATAGGCGTTTATCGGTTTTGGGGGCGGGAGTGGGCGTGGCCCAAAAAATGTTGGAGTTCAATCTTAGTAATATACCATCTAAGTTTGGTAATTGTAGCTCTTAAGTTGCGGGAGATACAGGCAGTTATCATTTTTGTGGGCGGGAGTGGGCGTGGTCCAAAATTTTTTTACACATTTATGAAGGGTGTTTCTAGCAATATACCTTTAAAATTTGGTGACTTAAGTTTTCAAATTGCGTGAGATATATGGGTTTATCGATTTACACCAAGAGGTGTATCGATTTAGGTAGGTAGAGTGGGCGTGGCCATCCAATTTTTTTATCGATCTTTGGGGGAGTTACCAGTAACATACCTGCAAAATTTTGCGACTCTAGCTTGCAAATTACGGCAGATATGCGCATTTTAAATTTCTAGGAACGAAGTTCCTGGGGGCGGCGGATGTGGGCGTGGTCCAAAAATTGGTATGCCAATCTTTGGAGGAGGTTACCAGCAAATTACCTTCCAAGTTTGGTTACTCTATCTTTAAAATGTTCGGAGATATACGGAGTTATCGATTAACAATCGGAATTGTCGATTATAGGCGCAGATGTGGGCGTGGCACCACAAATTTGTTACCGGTTCTTAAAGGCGACTACCAGTAATATAACTACCAAATTTGACGTTCCCTACTCAAAAACTGCGGAAGATATAGCCATTTGAAAATTTTAGGGGCGGGGATGATGGGGGCGTCGGAGGTGGGCGTGGCACATGCCAATCTTTCAAGGACCTCGCCAACAACCTACCAACCAAAATTGGTGACTGTATTCATTAAATTGTAAGAGATATGGGGACTTATCGATTTGCTAAAATCGAATTTATCGATTTTCTAGCTCCCTGGTGGACGTAGGTCCAAACCCAAGACACTTTAACTTTTGAGGGTACTTTCCAGTATACGTTCCAAGTTTCAAGTCTCTATCTCTAAGGGTGTCGGAGGAACGCGCGTTCATACGGACGGACAGACGGACAGACAGCATGACGGACATTGCACAAAACCAATATACTATTATACCATTTTGGTATAATAGTATAATAATTGTCCATTCAAAATAGTAGTTCCTCTCTTTAAAAAAAAAATGCTTACCAAAAATAGCGATTTATAAATTTTAAAAATATAAAATACAATTTTATTATAATTTTAAGGAGTAAAAATATGATTAACTTTTTGTCTTTTCACTTGACACATAGTGAATCTTAAGATTCCTTAAAATTGATTTTAATACATTCAGAATGAGATTTGCTAATATTGTTGAAAAATATTACTTTTTCAGTTTGCATAATTGTCCCACAGAAACTATAGCAGATAATTTCAAGCGAATCATGTGCTATTTTATGTAGCCTACATAAGTGCATATATATATATATATATATATATACATAAGTATATAAATATATACATATATATATATATATACTTTAGTACAAATGTAATATTGTAAAAGGTTTCAACGACTGCAGCAAAGCAATCGCAGCTTTTACTACAAAACCCATTGAATTGCATGTGTTATTTGATGTGCATGGGGAATAAGCAATTCCGAGAGGCAATCAGAATCGGAATCGGAATCGGAATCAGCTGCGGACTCAGAAGTGGAATGGAGTAGCTCATAAAGCAGCTGCAAGATGAATCAATTTTATGGCAGGGGGCTCAAAAGTCAAAGCGGAAAAGTGGGGTCGGTTCGGAGGTCATATGCACTTTGATGGCAAATAAAATCAGTTGGGAAAACAGCTCGAATGAGATAACAAGAGACTGAGTGAGCAGTACTTATATACAAATAGGTAAATAAATCTATACATATATATATATATATATAGTCACGAGTGAATTGCAATGTGTATTTGCTTATCAATTGAGCTGGTCGCCAACACATCAAAAGCAATGCCGCTAATGCGGCAGTTGACAATTGGTGGTAGAGTACCTCAAGGCACACACACACACACACACACACAGACACACCCACACAGATACACCCAGCACCCAACTACCCCGAAAATCAGCTTCTACCCCCTCCACCCTTACGTTATCTTGGCACTCAGCAGGCCGTGGGAAAAACAGCTTTGTTTTAAGTCATCTTGTTACACAATTTTGTTTATTTATTTTGATTTTGATTGTGAATTTGATTGAATAAATGCAAAGGCAGCAGACGGTTAGATTTCAAACAGCCCTTACCCAACACCAACACCACCCCACACCCTTACGCACCCCTAGCGAACCCCCTTTGCTTATCATGTTGTTGATTTAGCGCATTTATGCGCCCGATTTGCTCCATCGGAAATTTGTCGCAAATTTTCTTGTTTTCCTTTTTTATTTATTTCTTTTATAAGCTTATCGGTATTTGGCAGATTTCCAGAGGCGTTCGGATACTTGATTTTATCATTTTGCGTCGACGATGGTGGTGTGGAGAAGGGGGGGGGGGGGAGAGGGGGACTGGTGTGGATGCTGCTTATAAATATTTAAATGGCAGCTGCTTGACATGAAATATTATTGTCAAGAATGCCTGCCCACCTGCCACTGTGCCAGTGCCAGTGCCCCGTGTCAGTACCAGTGCCCCGTGTTGCCTGCAACAGTGCTGCAAGGCGGCGCCCTCACAGAGACCATCAATCATTATACCAGAGCCAAAACAAATGCAGACAATCTTCAATCTCTCTCACTTTCTCGCTCTTTCTCTCATTCGCTCTCTCGCTCTCACAAAAACAATTGGGAAAACATTACGGAAATTTTGTGGGTTCACGCCGCCTGCCTAGGATGCAAGGAAATTAAAGATGCTAAATTATGTTTGAGCGTAGAGTGAAAGCATTTTGGCCTAGTTATTATAGTAATCATAATAATAATCAGATCTGATCAGTTCAGGATAAAACAACAGCCTAACAAGCATCGAGCAAATTTTAACCCACTTTGCCTTGCTTCAACAACTTGCCGTAACCAATAAATAAATAATCATCATCATATTATTATTTATTTAATTTAATATGTATATTTGATTACTCACTTTAATTGTTAACTAATATTGTAACTTTTATTTAAATCTTTATTAATTTAAAATGTCAGTTTTTACTTTACATTAAATAAATAAGGTTTCTAAATAAAAAAAAGTTCCACTTTCAGCTTCACATATTCAAATCAGCTTCTGAACTTGGAGCTCATCCCGCAAATCGATTTACAATAGTGCAATAAGATTCAATAAATTGTACATTATGCATGCATTTATTATATATATGTATATGTAGATATCTTCCATGGCTTATGCTTTCTTTGTAGGGATTTGTCGATAATAATCGACTATCGAAGCAATCGAGTCTGGTCCGCTTAGCTCAGATTCCCAGCTATTGAAATTGAAATGTAAAGATATTTCGACTTTCAATGGGAAAAGTCAATTGAGTTGTTTCCTAACTGCTGCGAGCTGGTTGTGTCTGTGTGTGTGTGTGTGTGTGTGGTGTGTGGAGGGTGTGAATGCTTGCTGAAAAACTCTTTAAGCTGCTGCTCGAGACTTTTGCAATGGGAGCTTTAAACAAATTAAGTGGCACAAGGCGGGCATTTCCCTTTATTGTCATGTGGCCTTTCCACTGACTCGTCTCGACTCGACTCGCTTGGTTGTTGTTATTCATTTTACCTGCCACACACACACTCACATTTATACAATTATATACCATATATATATATATATATATAATATATACAATATATATACAGCAAGAGCACCTGCCAGTTGGCAATGACTAACCTGGTGGCTGACATGGTGGCTGACTGCCTGACTGCTCGACTCTGGGTCTCGGTCTACACTTGAAATAAAGCAGAAAATTGCGATTGTTTTCCAAAAAACCAGTCTAAAAGTATTCACGTAACACTCGAGCAACATTTTCCAAACATTTTCGTTTATGTATAAAAAAAAGCTGCGAATTAATTTACACATTACTTTTCACAAATATGTTTCTTACGAAAAGCATTTCACAAACATATTTCTTACATGTAGAAATTATTTCTTAAGAAACATAACAAAAAAAGAATATGCATAAATATATGTTTATTGAGAGCACATTTTTTTGAGTGTACCTAGCTGCTTCTTGCTGCCTGGCGACTTCGCCTGCTGTCTTGTATTTATTTTGGGGCGCGCCATTTACTTATACGCTCCACTTGCTGCACTTGCGACCCCACCTAGCAAGCAAGCATAAACAGACACACACACACACACACACACACATATATGTACATATACACATACTCTCACACACACACAATAGACTTCAACTTATGGCACTAGTAAAAGACTTGGACAAAGCAGGCCGCAGTTGCGAAACGGAAATCAACGGCATGCGGATGTTTACCAAAGGCAGCAGGAAGACCAAAGAGGTCGATTGTCCATCAAACTGGCCGCCAGAAGAGTATAACCGCAAGGTAGTGGACAAAGCGAGTTACAGGTTTAGAAACGATTGTAAGATGTTTTTATAAAAGATACTAAGTAAATGGACCATAATTAAACTTAACGCAATCAACACAGGCGATCACAAAATAACTGCAAATGTCAGGAAAAGAGAAGCAGCGAAAAAAATTAGAGAGAGAGAGAGAGAGAGTGAGAACGAGAGAGAGAGGAGAGAGAGAAATGGATTTTCCAATGGCAGATGGAAATTGTAGAAATAGAAAAAAGCAGGCTGAAATACCTAAACATATCAATTGAGACAGAATCGATAACAAGAAAATAATTAAAATTCTTAATGGCATGTGAAATAAATATAAACCATTTATTTTTTTTAATGCATTATTGTTATAAGAAAAAAAAAACTAAGAAGGAATATTTAGAGCGGTGCTATTAGATCTCTATAACATATAAAGTTGTTCAAAAAATTATCAGTGGACCATTTTTCATTTGCAAGAGAAACACCTGTTTGGTTTCCCATTAATTGCACAATACTAAAAATTAGTTATGGGGTCATATTGTCATATATAGGGAGAACGTGAGCATACTCCCAATAAAAGACAAGAGCTACAAATAATTAGAAAATTAGCAAAAGAAACAAGTCCAATGACCTAGTTGAGGACATTAAATGCTGCTGCTTCTGGGGGCCAAGTTCCACCTAGTTAAATAATCAGGTGCCATTGACAGAGTAGCTTCAAGTAAAACAATAACCCACACCACACCAAAGCACACCACTCCACACCACATCACATACAGCCCAGACCCGTATCGCAGTCGTTGTCAAAACAAAGGACCCCGTAGCACAAGTTGTAACCTTTGATGAAAAGTTTTTCGCAACTTTGCCAAACGACGAAAACGAAAATGAGAATGAAAATGAGAACGAGAACGAGAACGAAATGAACGAAACGAGCCAACGACTCGATTTTCATTATCAGGCAAAGTTGGCCACGCTAATTAACAGACCCTGCTCCCCGACAGAACCTCCCCCCTCCCAACAGTGTACAGTGTGTGTGAACTTAGGGTGTAGGTGGAGGGGGTGAGCTAACAGGGGTATTGTTCCATTCCAGTTTTAGCAACAAAACTTTTGCCGCTGTTTCGCTTCTCTAATACGCATGCATATAAAATTAGAGCTGAAATTGAAACGAAACGAACCAAAACTTGAAAATATCTTTAAGTGTGTCTATGTGTGTGTGTGTGTGTGTGTGTGTGTGTACACGTGTGAGTGCTGTAACGGTATACCGGCAAGCATATCACCGATACCCGCACAACAATCAGCTTTAACTTGAAGGGATTGTTCTTTTATTGAGCTTTGTGTGCAATTGAAAGTTGATGTATTATTTTTTTGTGTATTTTATGAAAAGAATTGACATTGAGGAAAATAAGATTATTTCTCATTATTACCAGGAATTATTTTAGCTAAAATTTTAATATGATAATCGAATTTAAAAGAGATATTCCATTTAGGCAATTATAACTATTTGAACAAGATTTTTATTTTGCCTTAATGATTTCTTAGTCTAGAATGTCAATGGCTTACAGGGATCTCTGCTGACTATACCTAGTTTACTAAGGTGACTTTTAGTGTAGAATTTCGTATCAAGAGATCGTTGAGTATTCCAATACAATAGACATTTGCTTGTTTGAGATTTGAGCAGGTGGCTCTGCCCGGTTCACATTATCATTATTCGTTGCTTAGTTATAACAGAATGATTCTGGTCCTATTAAGGACCTCTCTCTCTGCGCATTCCCTGCTATGTTCCTAAGCAAAATGATGTTTATTAATGCGCATTATTAATAATACATATAATATTACATACATAACATAGTTAGAACTATTTGTTATTAGCTATCCAACACTGTACTTGAAAATTGTGAGCAAACTAAATCATAACCTATTGATTTTTGTGTATGACTAGTATTAGTTTTCGTTAAGGAGCGCCTTGGGTTCTTTCACAAATGCACGCATACAGCAATCAGCAAGATGAGCTTCTAATAGACGCACACACACACACACACACACACATATGTCTATATATGCAAAAAGGCACATTAATGTGTTGGGCCTAAAAGTCATTGAAGCAAAAAGAAGCACTTTATGATTGCTTTCTCACTCGCTCTCTTCCTGCCAGTGTGTGCCTGCTGCTGTGTTTGAGTGCGTGCGTGTGACAGCACTTTGTGTGCGTCTGTGTGTGTGTGTGTGTGTGTGTGTGTGTGTGTGTGTGTTCTCTTCCTATGAAATTGCATTTCATGAATGGTAATGTGCTATGATGTGGAAGTACACCCCAAGAACCACCTGACAATAATACACATCTATCCCTTCCCCACCCCACCTCGGCACACACCCATTCCAAATTTCAGTCGCTGGCCATTTCCTTAAGAGCTACAAAATATGAATATGGCAATAACAACAATAACAGCAATAATAACCAAAAACGCCTATCGAACACATCCTGCACAAAAGTCAAAAGGTGCTCAATATTCATATGATTTGCTGGTTGTTGTTGTTGTTGTTGCTGTTGTTGTTGTTGTTGTTGTTGTTGGTGCTTTTATAAGCAGTAGCAGAAATATGATAGAGGTAAGAATTGAAAGCACTTTGAATTTGACCAACAAGGAAAACGAGCTAGCAAATATGGTAATAGAGCATTTGGCTTATGGACCACTTGCATACATGCAGTCGATGAATAAGTTCTAAGCCTTATCATTTATAAGGCCAACAGATGTACGGAGGAGAGAGAGTGGGAAAGAGACGGACAGAGAGAGAGAGAGAGATAGAGATTTATTGAGGCGATGATTTTAATTTCAGAAGCAAATAATTGGCAGAGCTTATGAATAGATAGAATTTAATCATACATATTTTCAAATTGCTCACAGTAGAGAAATTTTTGATTGAGGAAGCTAATTGATTAGTTTAGATGCTATTTAAGAAATTGAGGTAACTGAAAAAATATGGAAATAAAATTAAAATTTATTTTTTCTTAACTTTATTTTTATCAATCAATATTAAATAAAACATACAATTTCTATCATTGTACTCAACAGTCTGAAGCCATGTGGCATCACTAAAGCTATTAGACCAATTAGAAGTCCAATCCACAGATCTACAATCACTAACTTATTGGAAAGCATTTGTGTTGTTTAATTGGCGAATGCTTTTTTTGAATAATAGCTTTCATCATGGAAGCCACTTGATCATATTGAATATTTTCTTAAAACTTGTATTTCAAACAAAAACTCATTTCGGGTCTTATGCTCTAGTATTATAATATTTCTTAATTAAATTGAAATCTATTTTATTTTATTTATTCAAATAAAATTGAATAATATTGTAGATTTCAAATTCGGAGGCATATCAAAAAACAACTGATCTGCACTTAGTCTAATTGCAAACCCGTTGGCAGCCCGATTAGTACAGATGGCAACTCCCACTGCAATCGATGTGCATTCGATATGCAATCGATAGGCAATCGAATTGCAAGCGCCGCCAACTTCACTTTTTGATCGCGTCACCAACGCGCGCACTAAAGCTATTGGACTTCTACTTGATCGACAGATCTACAATCAGTAACTTATTGGAAAGCATTTGTGTTGTTATTGTGGTAAATGGAAATTAATGTTTTCCTATTGGCGGATGCTTTTTTTGAATAGTAGTTTTCATCATGGAAGCCAGTATATCATATTGAATATTTTCTCAAGAAAGTTTCTACCTCTTTCTCTTCAAACTTGTATTTTAAACAAAAACTCCTTTCGTGTCTTCTGCTCTAGTATTAGAATTTTCCTTAATTTAATTGAAATCTATTTTATTTTATTTATTCAAATAAAATTGAATAATATTGTAGATTTCAAATTCGGAGGCATATCAAAAAACAGCTGATCTGCACTTAGTCTAATTGCAAACCCGTTGGCAGCCCGATTAGTACAGATGGCAACTCCCACTGCAATCGATGTGCATTCGATATGCAATCGATAGGCAATCGAATTGCAAGCGCCGCCAACTTCACTTTTTGATCGCGTCACCAACGCGCGCACTAAAGCTATTGGACTTCTACTTGATCGACAGATCTACAATCAGTAACTTATTGGAAAGCATTTGTGTTGTTATTGTGGTAAATGGAAATTAATGTTTTCCTATTGGCGGATGCTTTTTTTGAATAGTAGTTTTCATCATGGAAGCCAGTATATCATATTGAATATTTTCTCAAGAAAGTTTCTACCTCTTTCTCTTCAAACTTGTATTTTAAACAAAAACTCCTTTCGTGTCTTCTGCTCTAGTATTAGAATTTTCCTTAATTTAATTGAAATCTATTTTATTTTATTTGTTCAAATAAAATTGAATAATAGAGAAGATTTCAAATTCGGCGGCATATCAAAAAACAGCTGATCTGCACTTAGTCTAATTGCAAACCCGTTGGCAGCCCGATTAGTACAGATGGCAACTCCCACTGCAATCGATGTGCATTCGATATGCAATCGATAGGCAATCAAATTGCAAGCGCCGCCAACTTCACTTTTTGATCGCGTCACCAACGCGCGCACTAAAGCTATTGGACTTCTTGATCGACAGATCTACAATCAGTAACTTATTGGAAAGCATTTGTGTTGTTATTGTGGTAAATGGAAATTAATGTCTTCCTATTGGCGGATGCTTTTTTTGAATAGTAGTTTTCATCATGGAAGCCAGTATATCATATTGAATATTTTCTCAAGAAAGTTTCTACCTCTTTCTCTTCAAACTTGTATTTTAAACAAAAACTCCTTTCGTGTCTTCTGCTCTAGTATTAGAATTTTCCTTAATTTAATTGAAATCTATTTTATTTTATTTATTCAAATAAAATTGAATAATAGAGAAGATTTCAAATTCGGCGGCATATCAAAAAACAGCTGATCTGCACTTAGTCTAATTGCAAACCCGTTGGCAGCCCGATTAGTGCAGATGGCAACACCCACTGCAATTGATTTGCATTCGATATGCAATCGATATGCAATCGAATTGCAATCGAATTGCAAGCGCCGCCAACTTCACTTTTTGATCGCGTCGCCAGCGCGCGCATCTCTTAATTAAGTAAAAAACATTTAAGAAAGGCTAATTGCGACGAGTCCCTCTCGCTGAGGGAATATATTGAGCTGATCCATAGCGATCCTCCTCGCCACAATGAGGGAATATTCTGTAGGGGCCACAGCGGCCGGCTCCTTTCGTGACTGCGTCGAGGGATAAATTGTGCAGCCAACTGGTCACAGCGGCGAGCTGATCTCTTTGTTGCTTCGAGGGAACAGTTGGAATTGGCCACAGCGGCGAGCATCCATCGCTGATGCTTTAAAGGATCATTTGGAATTGGCCACAGCGGCGAGCTGATCTCTTTGTTGCTTCGAGGGAACAGTTGGAATTGGCCACTTATAGTAAAGCGGACTCAATATCGTTTTGAGTCCACTACACAGTAATGTTTAAATTAAATTGGATTTAAACTAGATTTATTGCATATAAGTTACTTATTGGTTTGTGTTCCCTTTTATAGCTTGCGACACATGCCCTGTAATATTTTTGGAATATGTAAAAAGATCGTCAACGTCATCGGGCCGGCTGACAGCGATGGATTAACCGCAACAATTTGTGAGTACGGCTATGCCAATTATTGTTAAGGTCAGTTTGTAGTGGTAGTATCAGTGTATTCAAATGCGATATGCGCATTTGTTGTTTGTTGAGAAGCCTAGAAAAGGAAAGGAATCGCTGTATCTCAAGGATTTGAGTGTGGATGGTCGCTTTCATTTGGGGTTAGGGTCATCTGCTGTATTTTTATCCCTGTCCATAGACTGTTCCTTTTGCACGCTTTTTTTTATAATTAATTTTCTTATTTGTCGAAAATGTGGCGAATATAAAATGTCAAATTTTTTGATAATATACAGGAACAATTGAAATTTAATTAAACTAATTATTAAATCTGCTTGGTAAGCTGTACTTTTAGCAACAAAAATGAAACTATGGTGATTTAAGTCTCTGTCATTGTGAAGAGTAATTGTGAAAACGAATCTCTTAACTTGAGGCCAATCAAAAACAGTACGGAATAAGTGGATTCATTTAAATTGAAACCATTCTAAGCTGTATTTAAAGGTCCAATTGCTGAAATGTTCTTGAAATGTGAAGCACATCCATTCATTCGATATTTTACATGAACTGCAACACATGCGTAGTGAGAAAATCAAATCATGCAATGAATAACTAATTATACTTGCAATTAAAGTGCATTGCCAATTAACTAACGTGGCCAGAAACAAAACTCGCAAACAATCAAACCAATCAAAACAGACAGAAACACATACATTTATGCAAATGAATATTGATGCACATTTGCAAATAAACGGTTCAAAACCCAATCCAAATATATACAATAAAAATATATAGTTTCTGCGATTTTCCATTTGATTTGGTGTTTGTATTTTAACAAATTTAATTGATGGATAATATTAAGGGTTATTAAATAATAAATTCATTGTTTGATTTAAATTAAATCAACAACATTTCCACCTTCCAAAAACATGCATATAAAATCTTGTTAAATTTACACAAAATTACTGCATTAATTATAAATATGTTTTACTCTGTCTTCGGCAAAGTCATATCTCTAATATTTCAAGATCGAGTATATCCAAACGTCATTTTTAAAAAGAAAAACTAATTCATTTTTGCTCGCTTTGAAAGCGACTAAAACTTAACCTAAACCTTATTGTGTTGAAATAAGAGCTGTCAGTTTGAGGTGTACGTTATCCGCTCATAAGGCGATTAATGCTCAAATATTAATTAATATGCAGAGAATGATTGGCTAACATAAGCCATTTAACAATTGATTGGCAATTGCCATCGATGATGGCGATGATAATATGCATATTGGTATGTTACAGATGAATGCAGTTCTTAAAGGATTTGCATTTTGTCCCCAGCAATCTACATTCTGCAATCTGCATTCTTGCATCTTGCATCCTTCAGGTTAACCAACTTGGCCAAGTGCGGTCTGTTCCAGTAATATTATTGGCCTTACGGGCAGATGACAACACAAATAACAACACACGGCTTAAATTGTCTTTGACCTCTCTCTAAGTCTGGACCATCCAAACATCCCCTCCAACTCCCTCAACTCGGTGTGTAATGCTAATAAGTACATAAATTAACAAGAACTGCATCGATTTAATTTAATGCAAGAATATTGGAGCGATTACATCGAAGCTTTGCACAACTTAAACATATATATGTGATATTCCTGCAATAATCTTCTTTAATAATTCAGAACTTGTTCTGCTCTACGCCAAACCACAACAATGTCTGAAATTGTAATCAAATGTGTATGTTCAAACTACAAACTAAATAACAATAACAATGACAATGAAAGCAAAAATAATGATAACAAAAATAATAGTGGATGGAAAATTTGTCTATTGTTTTTTGCGACACAATTTCAAATGAATGTTTTCACATGATTTTCAATAGTTTATTTCAATTTTTTTTACTTATGCCCTCAAATTGAAATTAAAAACAAATAAAATAGGCAAGCAGAAATAAATAACATGCCCAATATTAAATACCCTTGCCGACTGTAGAGTATAATTGCTGGCATTTAAATTTCAATATAAATTTAAACAATCAATCGATTGTTCCTTTGGAAAACACTACATCGAAATAAGGAAGTTGCTTGAAGTTTTAGACTGTAAATGAGCTTTATATAAAATAAAAATAAAATTGTCATTCAATTTTATCTGATTTAATTTTAAGCTGTAAGAATAAACATGTACACAAAGTATACAAATCAAATACAACATATTGTATTCCTAATAGTTAACTAATCAGCAGTTTAACGACTGTTTGAGGACGTTTGTGTAAAGAGTTTGTTAAACGACTCAAAAGTTTTTATACCTCCCGATAGTGTATCCCAAAAATTATATCAAATGCCGGAAATGGTCTAGGAACACCAAAATTTGCAAATGTGCATATAAAGCATAAAAATAAATTTGTAGCCATGCTTAAAATCATAAATAAATGCATAAAGCTGAAAATGCATCAGGCTTTTCACATTTCATTTTCACAACAACAACAACAAAAACAATAACAGCAAATAATTGAAGAGGAAGCAGAAAGCAATAAAAACAAAACATTTGGGCTGCTAATTGACTAAAGTGCCTCTGTTCGGTGTCCATTTTCGGAAATGTATGTGACCACCATATACGAATACACGTGTGTGTGTGTGTGTGTGTGAGTGCGTGTGTGTATTTAGTAATTGAAAAATATCACTTTTGACCCATTTAAATAACTATCGACGCAATACAATCAAATAACAAATATCCTTCAATATACAAAATATCCTAGATAATAATAAAAAGACAGTTTCCCCTTAATGTCAATAGTCTTAACATTGAGACTGTTTAGTCAAACTAAATAACTCTTGACAACTCTGTTACAAAATTTAAAACCATCGATAGTATCGACTATCGTTTAGTCTAAGCAAGCCTGTTGATCAAGAAGAAGCGCGCACTTTTTTCGTGTCGGCAAAATAAAGTTTAAAATAGTTAATTAAATCACCGCCCAGACTTGTTGTTTCATGCTTGCATAAAAAACGCTTTATGCATCCAACATTTTGGCGCCCAACGTGGGGCAGTGTTTTAATAAATTATTGAAAACAATTGGACAATTTCGCATTTCGGCAACTTTCGTTCGTCATTGCAAAATTCGGCTTGCGCGTAAATACAAACATAAACATATATACAAACACACATGTATATATGTAAGTGCATCAACTAATTTGGTTTGAACATTATACTCGGGGAAAGTGTTAAAATCGTTAACTAAACCGATCCCGAAATTCGTCGCAGCAACAACACACACACACACACAACCTAAAATAACGGTTTGTGCGCTGTCTCTATCGCCGTTTTCGCCGTTACGCTTGGCCTTGATCTTATTTTTTCGTCTTCTGCCATTACGTCGCTTCGCTTTTCGCATTTTTTGCACTTCTACTAAAACGGCCAGTGCGCTGCTCGCATTCGTCGCTTCAGTCGCTGCCTTTAGTAGTTTGTCTTAATTTCGTCATTCGCCTGTGTAATAGCTGCAACTGCGATCGATGCCGTTGTAGTTCATATTCGCACACACAAACAAACATCTGTTTTCGTCGTTATTTTGCACGTCAAGCAGAACTCAAGCTTCGTTGCAAATTTTCTTGGTTCGATTTCGTTGCACATTTTTAAAACATGTCGCATTCACTGGAAGACTACCGACGCCAGCGTGCAAATGTTAAAAGAAACATTTCGCGCATTAAAACCTTGGTCGATGGACAATCTGGAGAAAATTCTAAAAAGTCACCTGCTGATCTTCAATGTCGTTTAGGCATTTTGGAATCGTACTTCAAGCAATCGTTGGCAATTCAATCGGAAATAGAATCTCTGGATCCAAACGATAATGGACGCGGAGAATTGGAAGACAACTATATATATATCAAATTGGCAATAAAGCAATTGCTCGGTGAAGACTTAAACAGTACAGTGAATGATGCAGTATCATCACACGTTGATTACCATCCTCAACCACCACGCTTGCCTAGTTTGGCCTTGCCTACATTCGACGGCAATCACTTGGAATATAAAAACTTCATTTGCTCGTTCAATCAAATCGTTAACGGAACGAACATAACAAATATTGAGAAGTTCAATTATCTGCTCAACTGCTTAAAGGGCGCTGCGCTGGAATGCGTGAAGGCATTCCCAGTCACTAATGAAAACTATTCTAAAGCCTTAGAAAAGTTAAAGTCTCGGTTTGACAAGCCAGCATTGATATTCACCGAGACTATATCGTCGATTTTTCAGTTGCCTTCAGCAAGCTCATCAAACGCTTTTCAACTACGTTCGTTAATCGATAATGCATCGGCATTATTTAGTTCGCTTTCGTCCTTGGGCTCTGATACCGAGATAGCTCAAGCAATGCTAATCTATGTGGTTTTAGAGAAATGTGATCAGGAAACTAGAAACAAATGGAATCTATCGCTGGATTATTCAAAAATCCCATCTTGGGCTCAGTGCATGGTAGTACTGGAACGTCATTGTCAATTCTTGCTATCTTCAGGTTCAACCATCAACCAAAACCATTCCAAATCAACTCGTAATCCTGGCAAAGGACATAACTCGTCGTTCGCGCTTGCTACCACTGCTTGTGCGTTGTGCTCAAGCTCAACTCATAAATTGATGGGCTGCGAACAATTTAAATTACTGGATGCGCTGCAACGTTTTGATGTCGCAAAACGTCACCGACTGTGTCTTAATTGTTTGTCTAAGGGTCATCAAATGGCCGATTGCCCTTCAACAAATCGCTGTCGCTATTGTAAGAGATCGCACCACACCTTGTTACACAACGACAATCTACATACCACAACACAACCAAGCGTTCCTCCAGCCACCCAAGCAGTAACACACAATCATTCGCAATTGGAAAATCGTAAACAACCTCAGGTTCTTTTAGCAACGGCTATGGTCCTGGTCAAAGATTCAACTGGCACCTACAGATTAGGCCGTGCTCTTCTGGATTCGTGTTCGCAGGTGAATTTCGTCACCGATTCGTTCGCTCAGAAGCTTCGACTCAAAAGAGAGAAACACGATGTGCAAATCAGCAGTATTGGCCATGCACGGACAGACATAACCTCTCTTACAACTACATCAATAAAATCTCGTTTGTCATCGTTTGAACTATCATTGGATCTCTGCGTCACTTCGTATATAGCTTATCAACCGGATCTCAATATCGACATTTCGAATTGGAAGATGCCAGAAAATACGGTTCTGGCAGATGAAAAATTCTATCAGTCTCGACACATCGACATGCTTCTAGGTACAGAAGCATTCTTCGACATTCTTTCAGTGGGCCAAATTAAACTTGGTGTAGATGGGCCCATTCTCCAAAAAACGCTCTTTGGATGGGTAGTGACAGGCAAGTTCCACCCGCAACGTGCTACAGAGCTTGCTACTTGCTTTAAACTTGGCGCCACTTCAATCGATGATCATCTTAAACGCTTATGGGAAATTGAATCAATCGAAACATCAAATGTGCAGTTGAAACCAGAACATCGAGCTTGTGAGGAATACTATACAAACACTACTGTCGTCAATGAAAATGGCCGCATTGTTGTAAAACTGCCGTTTAAGAACAACCCCAGTCATCTTGGTCATTCATTCGACATTGCACGCCGCAGATTCTTCAGCTTGGAACGCCGTTTGGTACTGTCGTCGGAACTTCGCTTACAGTATTGTCAATTCATGGAGGAGTATGAACGTTTGGAACATATGTCGCTGGTTTCAGAACCAAACTTATCGGAACCTCACTACTACATCCCCCATCATTGCGTTTTGAAGCCCAGCAGCGAATCTACAAAGCTTCGGGTGGTCTTCGACGCTTCGTGTCGTACGTCCAGTCACACTTCGCTCAATGATCAGTTACTCGTCGGCCCGACCCTCCAAGATGATCTATATTTGCTGTTGTTGCGCTTCAGACTTCATCGTTATGCCATAACAGCGGATGTAACCAAAATGTACAGGCAAGTAAATGTTGATATCAATGATCGCAAATACCAGTACATACTTTGGCGAGCTCTTCCAGATGAACCGCTTCGCACTTATCAGCTCAACACGGTCACATATGGAACAGCCTCTGCACCATATTTAGCCATACGCAGCCTGCACTATTTGGCAGATCTGCATCAAGCTGAGTATCCAATCGGTGCCGCAGTCATCAAATCGTCGTTCTACGTAGATGATCTTTTATCTGGAAGTGATGACATACAAACTCTCCGCACAATCAAGGATCAAGTAACGGAAATCTTGCGTCGTGGTCAATTCCCGTTATCAAAATGGCATTCAAATCATGCCCAATTCATCGAAAATTCCGCTAACAAGGATTTCAGTACGTGCGACAACGGACTGACTAGCGCACTTGGCGTCAGCTGGAATCAACATACTGATATGCTGCTATTCAACTTTAGACCAAAAATGGTTGCGTCAAACGTCACCAAGAGGACCATTCTATCTATCGCATCAGCCTTGTTCGACCCTCTCGGACTTGTGTCACCACTCATAATCGTCGCAAAGATCATCCTGCAGGAACTCTGGCTCGCAGGGCTTACTTGGGATGAATCTGTACCACAGCATCTTGAATTGGCCTGGAAGAAGTGCCTGGAATCATTCCAAACCATTTCGTCACTTGCTGTACCTAGATACTGCAAGCAGGTCAACCATAGCTCAATTCAATTGCACGGATTCTGCGACGCCTCGATTCGAGCATACGGCTGTTGCATTTATGTGCGGTCGGAATCTGCCTGTGGAAGCGTTGTGGTTCGTCTTCTCACCGCCAAGTCCAGAGTGGCCCCAGTCAAGAAGAAATCGCTTCCCAAATTGGAATTATGCGGAGCTCACTTGTTGGCACAAGTCTACAACAAAGTTAAGGGTATATTCGCCGAAAAGCCACACGCCGTATATTTCTGGTCGGATTCGCAAATTGTTTTGCATTGGCTAAAGCAACATTCAGTCACTTTATCTGCATTTGTTGGAAATCGAATTTCTGAAATTCAGGATTTGACTTCAATCGGAGATTGGAGATACGTGCCATCAGCATCAAATCCTGCTGACATTGTATCTCGAGGTGTCACCACCTCCGAACTAGAATCATCCATATGGTTCTCAGGACCAGCCTTTTTAACTCAACGTCGTGAACTGTGGCCTGTATCAGACAACATCAGCGACATTGATATGCAAGTAATCAGCGCTGAACAACGGAAAAGCACATTCGTCGCAACAATGGCTCAGAACCACATCTTGGAGAGACTGGCGAACATCAGCTCATATAATCGCTGCATTCGCACCATCGCTTACGTGCTTCGCTTCGTTCAAATCACACGTACGGGACGAAAATTCGATACAACTTTGTCCCCCGATGAACTTCGCTATGCATCTCATTGTATAATTTGGAACATACAACAACTAACATTCGTCGAAGATATTCGCCAATTGGAAAGGAATCAACCTATCAAAAGCAATCTGAAGTTTCTAAATCCGTTTCTAGATCGCTCCACAGGATATTCACTTATTAGAGTTGGCGGACGGCTAGAGAACGTTGACTTCGAAAACTTCGAAAAACACCCGATATTGCTGCCCAGCAAATCCCATTTCGTTTGGATTTATGTTCGGCATCTACATCTGCACAACTGCCATGCTGGACCCAAAGCTTTAGTGGCACTCATTCGATTGGAGTACTGGATCGTAAACGCCAGGGACTTGGCCCGTCGCATCGTGCGCACTTGCATGGCTTGTGTTCGATACAAGCCAAAGTTGGAAAGGCAGCTTATGGGATCGCTACCAGCGGAGCGCCTTCGACCGGAACACCCATTCCAACGCTGTGGCATCGACTTCTGTGGGCCAATAAATACGTATATTCGCTTACGAGGAAAGGGTCCCACAAAGTCTTATTTGGCTGTATTCATTTGCTTGGCATCTAAGGCGGTGCACATCGAAGTAGTCTCTCAATTATCCACAAAGGCATTCTTGGCTGCACTCAAAAGAATGGTTGCTCGGCGAGCGCTGCCGACAGACATCTACTGTGACAATGGAACTAACTTCGTGGGTGCAGCAAATGAGCTAAAGGCATTGAAACAATTCTTGTTTGATAAATCTACGCAAGACGCAATATCAGCGTATTGTGCTACTGATTTCGTTTCGTTCCATTTTATTCCCCCCAGGGCACCTCACTTTGGCGGACTCTGGGAAGCAGCAGTTAAAAGTGCAAAGGGGTTGATGTACAAGACGCTCTTAAACACTCGCCTTACATTTGAGGAACTCTGCACGATCACAGCAGAAATCGAAGCTGTTCTCAACTCTCGCCCATTGTCGCCTATGTCACCTGACCCAAACGATCTCTCAGCAATCACCCCAGGACACTTGTTAGTGGGAAAATCCCTACGGGCGCTTCCCGAGCGCAACATATCAACGCCGCATCTCAACAATTTGGAACGGTTTGACGTGATAACCGCTGCCAAACAGCAGTTTTGGCGTCGTTGGTCATCAGACTACATTCACGAGCTTCGTGCCCGAACGAAATGGACAACATCTTCATCAAACATCCATATTGGGACCATGGTCATAATCCATGATGACAATCTTCCACCACAGCAATGGAAGCTTGGTCGCATCGAGTCACTTGTGCCTGGAAAGGATGGTCATGTTCGAGTTGTTCATATTCGCACAGCCAATGGCATCTGCTGCCGGCCAATCCACAAGTTGGCCATTTTACCGATGGAGTCTTGATGTATTGAAAGCAGATCCTTTCAAGGCGGCCGGGATGTTTAGTCAAACTAAATAACTCTTGACAACTCTGTTACAAAATTTAAAACCATCGATAGTATCGACTATCGTTTAGTCTAAGCAAGCCTGTTGATCAAGAAGAAGCGCGCACTTTTTTCGTGTCGGCAAAATAAAGTTTAAAATAGTTAATTAAATCACCGCCCAGACTTGTTGTTTCATGCTTGCATAAAAAACGCTTTATGCATCCAACAGAGACAAAACATTTATTATTGATAAAAGTCGAAAAAGCATAGCTTTTATCATTGATCACAGATGGCTGATTACTTCGGAATTATAAATTTCACCAATCGGCCGTTTGTTCAAGAGGATTGGTTTCACGATCCGAAAACAAGAATAAAAAGATTTAGAACTTCGGATTCGTCATTTTCTTCAAGTATATATAGACTTAATGAAACCCAGGAAACCGAAATCTGGAAACACAATACATATTTATTTATGATTTCTTTATTCATGTCTTCAAATTGTATTCAAAGTAAGGGTTCAAGTAAATAGCGAAGCTTTGGTGATCATTAACCAAAATATCAATCAACTAAAGTTCCAGTATTATACAGTACAGATCATAAATATATATACAATGAATATTGATAGGGACAAGTGTGTTCAATATACACTCTGTCAAATTAAAAAAAAACAAGATAGAACGTTGCAGTCGGACGCAACCGACAGCGAAATACTATTATACCATTACATAAATTAATTTAATATTTATAAATATAATATATTAATATATATACAGTGTCTCACACCTCATTTGGAACAGTGACTAGCAAAAATTTTAAAGTACTATAAAGTTTAAACAAGGAAAAAAATGCAAAATGTTTAAATGCCAATTAGTTTAATGTTATATCACATTTTAAAAGGAAACTTTAGTTTTTATGCAAATATTAATTAATTAATTAAAATTAGTCAAAAACTAAAAACATATCCAAAAAACGTTTCACAGCTTATTTGGAACAGTCTTAAGAAAAGTTAAATATTTGGCGTATAAAAGTTTAAATAAGGATGTTAATACTTAGTATGATATCCTTTAGCCTTAACAACTTCGCTTAACCTATTATTCATGGACGATACCAGCTTCCAACTAGTTTCTGGACTGATCCTGCTCCACTCCTCCAGCAGAGCATTTTGAGATCCTGTTTGCAGGATATGTTGTGGTTCCGGATATTATTTTCCAGCAGAGCCCACAAATTTTCAAGAACATTTAAATCTGGAGACTGGGGCGGTGGAATTATCATGTGGGGGCAGTTCGATCTAAGCCAGGACTGTACTATTCCGGCCTTATGCCTGGGGTCGTTGTCCTGGTAGATCCGGAAAGTACGTCGGATTCCTATTTTTTCGGCACTTTGGAGTAAATTTTCCTTTAGTATATCGAAGTACACATTCCTGTCCATTGTTGTTTCAATGAACACAAAATTTCCGCCGCGGGCTGTCGAGATAGATGCCCATACCAGGACACTTCCTCCGCAGTGCTTGACTGTTGCCTTTCAGTTTTTGGGACTCAGATCAGTATTGGAGTGTCGCCACACATAATTCCGTCCGTCCGAACCAAAAATGTTTAATTTGTACTCAAATTCAAATATGATTGTGTTCCAGAACTCCAAATCCTTGTCCAAGTGGATTTTGACGAACGTCATCCTAGACCCTATGTTTTTGCTTTTACAAATTTCATTTTCCATTGTTCTCGGGCATTTAAGTCATGGTGGCGCAGAACTTGGAGCACAGTTCCCATACTGGTCTTTTTCCTTATTTCATCCTGCACCTATTGAGTCAGTTTTTGAGCCGATAGCTTAAAATTTCCCATTGAAATCTTGATGATCCTCGGCTCGTCCTGCTCGGTGAAAATCGGGTTTGGTGCCATTCCGCCTCTGTCCTCTGTCCGATTTTCGTCGACGAAACTCCGAATGATGTAGAATACAGTTGAGGTGTTTAGATTGACCATTTTAGCTATTTTTCGAAATGAATATCCAATTTTGAAGTGTTCCAGGATGAGTTTCTGTTGATCAATGGTAGTCCTGTTGGCCATTGTCCTTGTTGGCAGGTTGCAGCCCAAATGCGGGAAAAAACTAAACTGACTTAAAAGGTTGGTCTATTTCTACCGTAAATATCCAACTTTAGGTAAAAAATCCGGGTTTTATGGCACCCAGGTGTCCAGAATGTAACTGTTCCAAATAAGCTGCGATCATAAAATTAGGTACTTTTTTACATAACCCGACCTAGCGGGTGGGGAAATCCCAGTTTAGTAGGGTCATATATTAATTTTGGTGGTTAATATATGTACCTGCCATGGGTCTTTGGAATTTTTGAAAAATAATGCATAATGAGTTTATGGCAGGTAATTGAAATTTTTGCTAGACGCTGTTCCAAATGAGGTGTGAGACACTGTATATATATATATATATTAATATATATATATTATAAATATAAAATATATTTAAATAATTATAAATTTATATTTATATTGTGTTTCTATTGTGATGCTACCTTGACTCGTGTAGAGCTGCTGTGAGCATGCGATTAAACTATCGCGTTAAAAAATATCGCCGTTAGTTTTGAATTTTAACAATCGAACTACTAGAATTAATATTTTATACAAAATTGAGAAATTTTATAAAAAAAAAGAGGTAGCACAATTTGACGCGCTCGATTAAGAGTGACCAAATTGCAAGATAAGCAGCATTGCGCCAAAATTAACAGCATATGTTAAGTATTCTGTTAAGTAAATTGCGGGAGATACAGGCATTTATCGTTTTTTGTGGGCGGGAGCGGGCGTGGTCCAAAATTTTTTTTCCACATTTATGAAGGTTGTTACTAGCAATATACCTTTAAAATTTGGTGACTTAAGTTTTCAAATTGCGTGAAATATATAGGTTTATAGATTTACACCAACAGGTGTATCGGTTTAGGGAGGTGGAGTGGGCGTGGCCATCCAATTTTTTTTATCGATCCTAGGGGGTGTTACCAGTAACATACCTGCAAAATTTTGCGACTCTAGCTTGCAAATTACGGCAGATATGCGCATTTTAAATTTTTAGGGACGAAGTTCCTGGGGGCGGCGGATGTGGGCGTGGTCCAAAAATTGGTATGCCAGTCTTTGGAGGAGGTTACCAGCAAATTACCTTCCAAGTTTGGTTACTCTATCTTTAAAATGTTCGGAGATATACGGAATTACCGATTAATAATCGGAATTGTCGATTATAGGCGCAGGTGTGGGCGTGGCACCACAAATTTGTTATCGGTTCTTAAAGGCGACTACCAGTAATATACCTACCAAATTTGTCGTTCCCTACTCAAAAACTGCGGAAGATATAGCCATTTGAAAATTTTAGGGGCGGGGGTGATGGGGGCATCGGAGGTGGGCGTGGCACATGCCAATCTTTCAAGGACCTCGCCAACAACCTACCAACCAAAATTGGTGACTGTAGCCATTAAATTGTAAGAGATATGTGGATTTATCGATTTGATAAAATCGATTATCGCGGTTTTCTAGCTCCCTGGTGGACGTAGGTCCAAACCCAAGACACTTTAACTTTTGAGGGTACTTTCCAATATACGTTCCAAGTTTCAAGTCTCTATCTCTAAGGGTGTCGGAGGAACGCGCGTTCATACAGACGGACAGACGGACAGACAGCATGACGGACATTGCACAAAACCAATATACTATTATACCATTTTGGTATAATAGTATAAATATATATTTTCTTCCACATCAAATTAATAACAGAATTTAAGAATTGTCTTTTTCAAACAGTTAGCTATATTGAATATATGTGCAAATAAGAGAAAAATTACATTTAATATTAACAGAATGCTATTTAAATGAATTTATAATGAAAAAGTGAGTTTTAGGTGCGAAGTTCAAATGTGGGCACATATTTTAAGATATTGATGATTTTTTAAGACTCCAAATTGGGCTTTTATCTTTTCACATTTTTAATTTTTAACTATTTTGCTACTCCCGCAACTATCCAAGGCTGGTTCGGTTTAAAGCTGCATTTGTGTCTGATGCTGAGCAATTCTTTGTCGAAGAGTGCATCCGCATCCGCATTCGTTTAGACTAAGCCCAAGAGATACGATATTATTTAATAGATCGGATGGAACTGATGCAGCAAAACGTCATCATAAAATGTTGTTGGATTTGAGCCCACACTGTGTATGTGTGTTATTACGGGAGGGTTAAAGAGGGGGTGGGTGGCAAAATGGGGCAGCGTATGTTGCTTAGGCCACGCCTGTCGCTCGTTGCTCTATGAATAATAGGAATGGCATAAAAAATGCAACCGAAAAATTATGCAAATATGCAAATAAATATCTCTAAAACATTTGTTTAAATTTCCCCACACAACCGCACCCCCCACTACCCCAAAAAGAGCACACAGCACTCTGCAGCAAACGGATGCGCCACATGATGTTGTACAAACGATTGCCAGCATGTGTGTGTGTGTGTGTGTGTGGCAGGGTGTGGTTGTTCGACAAAGCGAATGCACAAAAGATTTTTGTGTGTGGCCCATAAATTTACAGCAATGTCATGAAATTTAGCAGCAACAAAAACCATTGGTTCCCTTAACCCACTCCGCCATCGCACCACACCACCCCTCCAGAGCACACTTCCACAGTGAATTGTGATTGAGGTTGGGCTGGTGGTGGAAATTGTGGCGTAAAAGCATGTTGCAAAAATGTGTTGCATACTTTTGTGCATAGCACTCGATTGGCATCATTAAGTCGTAAATGTGCGGCATCAGCGCAAGGGGCTGTTGCTGGAAAATGGGGATAGGGGAGGGGGTGGGTGGGTTGTGTGAAGGTGATAGGTGGGATGGGGTAGTGCTGGTGGTGAGGTGTGTGAGAAGTGGGTGATAGCAATGCATCGGCGGCTTGCCACATCATTTAGTGTTCATTAAAATAAATGCGTCACATATTCTTGCATTGCTTAATAAACCCTCTCTTCCCCCACTTGCCCACCATGAATGAACCCCAACCTCAAGCCCAAACCTGCAGCCCGCTCGACTCTCACACGAACACAGCTGTGTCTCCACCAACGCTGCAACCAACACTTGACATTTTGCGGCGTTTTAATTTGGCACACGTTCAACGTCAACGTCAGTTGCGCAGCGTTCATGCCACCAATACTTAGTACTCAATTTTCCTTTAATTTTTTTAATTACTTGTACTTTCACTACAACTGGTAGCAACGTGCAGGCAAAAGGATTTATCAGAGTCGCTCTATCCATGTCAGTCTGTCAGTCTGTCTATCTTTCTGCCGATTTTAGGGACGATAAAAGCTAGAGACAAAATTGGAATGAAAGTTCTCTAACAAGTTTATTTAATTTTCTCAATGAGTTGCCAATTTTCCGTGCTAAAAATCGTTTGACAGCAATAAAATCTAATACAAGTATTGGTTTTTATTTGGAATCAATATACCTTGAAATCATATTGAAAATATATAACGATCGGGGAAAATGTAGAAAATTTCTGTAAATACATTTTTGAAATGAAAGATTTTCTCGGCAATCTGCATGGACTTAGCCTAAAAAAATTATCACACAAAGAAAACATTAACCAAAATATGTCTTAACAAGTCATACACTCAGAAAAAAAATCAGCTTAAGTTTAAGGAAAACCGACTCAAAATGAAACTTGCCATGAAAACTTTGAAGTTTTTCTTGATTGGTGAATCCACCATGCCATATAAATTATTTACAAATCTACGCCATGATTTCAGAATATAAGTTCTGCTTTTCTCGTAACATCATCTAGAATTTAAGACTTGCTTACATAGTATCCGTAAGTCGAACTCCTGTTCGCTCTATTTACTAGCTTTCTTTTATTCGACTTTTACCATTTTGTATTGGGTTGTGGCAAATGAGTTGCCAGTTGGGATTTAAGGGACGGTGGGGGTTGGTTGTGTAGCTGCAAAGTGCCATTGAATTGGGATTTCCAAAGTAAAACCTCTTAAGGGATTACCAGAGATTTTGACTTAAGACACTCGATAATTGGCATGTGCTGCGTTCGTATATTAACAAAACATAACATATAAAAATATAAATTTGCTCTCATTAATAATGACTCCAAAACATCTTCTATCGATTGTGGTATTAAACATATAAACATATATAAACATAATATGAACTTGGCAATACTTAAAATGGGTTTCCAACTGATGTTTGCGTCTGCTGCTGTACCTGAAATATACGTTTATGTCAATGCCATAAGGCATATCTGTTTATCTGAGTGTGTGTGTATGTGCGTGTGTGTTTGCGTGTGCGTGTGTGTGTGCGTGTGGGTGTGTAGGTGAACATATTCGAGGCGGCTGCATTGAGCAGTGTCAAGATAATTAAGTTTACGACGATGCTCCTGCGGCACTCAGTGTCAGTCATAACATGTTCGCCTGGCCGGGATACATTACCGAGATAGGCGCCAGCTTTTGCTTTATTTATTTGAATGCTATCATCGCATGGACAAAGAGAGGAGCATTAGGCCGGGTGACGGGCGACGGTCGACAGTCGACGGACGACGGGTGACGGGTGACGGGGGGGCAGCTGTGTCTTTTATCGCCTTTTCATCGGGGGCTGTACTGCATATTGCATGAGTTGCTGCCATATGAAAATTTATGTGTGTGTGGGCGGACACACACACAGATCTGCATATATATATATGTATATAGAGAGAGACATCGTTTAAATTTGAACGTGTGTTTCACCACTCGACAGTAGAAGCAGCAGGAGCAGGAGCAGGAGCAGAATGAACCACAAACATATCCTTATCGATGTTGCCTGTTGTCGCTAGCAATTTCAAGCAGCAGCGGCAAATGTTGCAATGTGTGTATTTCTGTGTGTGTGTGTTTGTGAGTGTGTGTGTGTGTTTTGATGTGGCCGCACTCAGTTATAGATTTCTTAGGGGACTCTGTTTATTATCCCTTTTTTTATATCCTTTCGCCTGGGTTTTTTATTTATTGATGTTGTACATTTGAGTTAAGGGCGAACGGCGTCGTCGCATTCGTTTGCCATAACTGATGCCGTTATTCTTTCTTAACCACCTCCCCACTCCAACTGCTCCCCTGCCACAAACATGCACAGAACGAAAAACATATGGCGAATAACAATTTAGCCCAAGTAATGCTTTGGCTTTCAAGTACAATTCGTTACTTGATTTTTTGAGCATACATCTACAATCTGGTTTAAAAGTTCTATATTCTTATTTCCCTACAAACTCTCTCTATATTATTTCAACAGCAAAACAATAAATATGTTCCCTAAAATGTAGCACAAAAGATTATGTTTTCTCTATCAGTCTTTTAAATACTTTTGTCTCAACCCAAACACTTGATTCAGTTGACAGTTAATTTACATATATGTATAATCAGTTAAGAATCGAGTTATTGTCTGATTCACATTATATTTGATTTTTTGCATTTTATTCTCATCTATATATATATATATTTGAAACCTCACTCGTATACACATTTAATATATTCTAGCATTCTTGTTTTTGTCAGTGTATGCATGGACATGGTCCGCAACTAGGACACGTGGTGTGGACCACAGTTGCTACTTCAATTCCTACTTCAACTTCAGCTCTAGCGGCCCGTTATACAAATATTGCGCATACGCCACGTTCGCCCCAGCGGCAACATAGTAGCCCCTGACCATATTGTATGAGTGTGTTTCGCTATGTGTGTGTGTCTATGTGTGTGTGTGTATGTGTGTGCTGGTAAAGCGATCAAAAGTCAACGGCAACTGCCATATATATTGAACTTGCCGAGCAATGCCAGCAACCGTAACGGTTCCGGTTACGGTTCCAGTTACGGCATCAGTAAAGTTGTTTGCTTTAAAACTTGTTTGAGTCGTCGCCTTTCCACCTCTCTCCCCCCACCTCATCCCACCAAACTCTTCCCAGCACCCACTAACTTCAAACATCAGATACTCGCTTCACCGCATGAATGCATTTTTTAAATGGAATTGGACACAAATTGTGCCACTCCACTCCAAAGCTAGCTTATTACTTCACGTAGTTTCTGGTTTCTGTATTTACATGATCCCAGTTTGGAGCAGAGCGAAAGAACTACACGTTCCAGAAATAGCGTAAAGAATTTGTGTGCTCACATCTCAAATATAATTGTTAGTTTAGGAAACCAAACGATTGTTCCTATGCAAAAAATACACAATTAGACAGATTTAGTAAAGATATAACATTTCACTTGCAATATAATAACTGGATCAAGCATACAAATTTAATGTTAAATAATGTTAAACATTCCAACATAATTTAAAAGAAACTTTAACTTGTACATTTTATGATTAGCCATTTGTTGTAATATCTCATATTCAATTTGAGTCAATTTGCAATTGATTATTTATTTGGCATTTCAAACGAGTTCATGTACAGCTTGAACCAATTATAGCATTAATCGGATTTTCTATTGCCATGAATTGCATCAATAAAGTATTGTTGGCTTACATTTTATTGATTTGAATTGTTTATTGAGCAATCCTTGATTTCTGCCAATTATTAAAAAATTGTTATTTAGACGTTTTGCAGTTGTTTCTGTCCGTTGATTTGTGCGCTGCAGTCGCTCATCATTGGCATTTGTGATCCATTTCAGGAGCCACTCGATGCTGCGTATGGCGCCAAAGTCGCAATCATAATTGATTAAATTTTAATTGGAGCATTGGCGCAAAACTGCAACTGATGCTGCAACTGATGCTGCAACTGAAACTGCAACTGAAACAAAAATGCAAATGCCAAGTGAACCAAACACGACAGCCCCGTTACGCCCGAAGGCAACGATCGATTTGCCATTTGTCATTTGCCATGGCAGACAGCTTTGTACACAACCTGATTCATCTAAATAATTCAATTCAATGTCGGGAGCTATCTAATGTGAATAGAAAGTGATCTGCGTTTGATATTTTAGTTATTTTAAACCTAACTTTACACTGCGCTCCCAAATCAAGAACGTATTTAAATTCAATAGAACGCCAAGAATCTAAAGACAGTCAGTCTATTCTACAACGTACAACCTTAAATCAAATCATTAGATTCCCATTAAACCCAAGTAGTATATTTTATAAATATATATCACACAGCTATATATCCTTGGCCTATAATTTAGATGTATAGAAAAAAAACGAAATAATTAAATAAAACTCAACTCATTTCATCTGGTTCCAATTCTTCAAATATCATCTTCTGTTTAACGAATATCGAACCTATTTAGTTGACTTGCACTGTTTGCATATTCCTCTCTCTCTCTGTTTTGTTGTCTATCGCTGTCTGCTTTTTTGCTCGCCCCCTCCCTCTCTCACTGTCGCTGCATTTGAGCTGCAGCTGAATCACATTTAATATTGGCTTGTCACGTGAATTTAACTGTGCCACATTTGAGTCCACTTGCAACGGCGTTTTCATTTCGCCTGGCCAAATGCGAAAGTGAAATGCGAGACTCGAAAAAAAGAGATGAGAGAAGGAAAAAAAAACAGAATAACTAAAAATTACACAAATCAAAAGGACAAACCAAAAAATAATATTAAAAAACAAGTAAGAATAGAATACTGCAGTCGAGTGAGCTCGACTACAAGATACCGTGTACCCAGCTCTTAAATTTACGCTCACTTTATTATCAAAATTCCTTTAAAATCCTTATGCTTTCGTCTGCCAACTGTATAAAAAGAACAAAACCATTATTTCCACTTTTAGCCATTTATTTCTAATTCGGTCTTGATCAAATTTGGGCAGTTGCATATTTTGCATTAATTATAAGATTCTGGCTTTAAAATTGTAGCATTTATTTATACAAAAAATCGAAAAGTATCGATATTCGAGAAACTGAGGAAGTTATCGATAAAAATAAAGCAAACTTGATCTGCGCCGGGTATACGAGGACCTATTTGAAGTCTTTAGCTTTATTGTCTCTGAGATACGCGTTGTTACACAGATCGACTCGGCTTTTGACCCTGATCAAGAATATATATCATTTATGGGGTCCTAGATGCTTTCATCTGCTTGTTACATACATTTGCTCAAAACCATTATTACCCGTTTACCCATTTGTAAGGGGTTCAGGGTATAAAAAACGCAAACGGGAAAATGTTAAAAATTGCAATTTGAGTTCAACATTGAACAGAATCTGTCGAAAATATTAGCAGCACTTAGTTGCATTGATTTTGGCTTTTATTTTATTTTATTTTTAACTGTGCAAACTAATTCAAAAACAATAATTTTCACGCTTTCAGTAGGCCAACGTAATCGAGCCAATTCAAAAAACCAAAATTGCGAAATCTGAATTACATTTAATTATGGGAACAACCGTAGCATGTAGAAGGTGCCACATGCAACACCGATTGATATGCCTTCAGCTAGAAACCAAATTCACCAAAGTTTTTATTTCAATCTAATTTTGCTTTATTTAATAAATTGTTTGAAACTTTCTTTCAACGCCTCGTGCGAGAATGAAAAACATCAAATGATTGCACCATGGCACACCAATCTAGACACATTGTTTGTCGCACACAAAGACATTCCCATAGATTATATATGTTGCAAGCAACACGCTGCGAGGGCAACGAAAGAGAGCACTTTTCAATTAATTGTATCTGAGTTGAGTACAAAAACTGTACACAATTTTAAAGTGTTTGTTGCAAACAAAGGCCATTAAAAGTAAGAAACGAAAGAGCTAAAAAAAAGATGGCATTTTAGTATTTTTTATGTGGGTCCACACGGGTGTCCAGATTAGTGGCCGATATCGGTAGAAAGTAGCCCCAAACGAAGCAAACGGCAAAGTCAACCAGTCCACGCTTGAGTGACAGGGGCTATCAGTGAGTTTCGATCACAGCCAGCATGTGAATGAGGATGTGGATGAGGTAAAACCCATGTCACAAAAGCTGGCTGCGATTGCGGCAAGCAGCAGCAGCAGCAGAAGCAGCAAAAGTGCCAAAATAAATAAATTAAATTGTTAGAAAATGTGGCAAGTTTTGTTAAAATAAAAAACAAATGGGGTATCATGGATCGATGCAAATTGAGAGAAATCATCTCCGATCCCAAAATATTCATTCAATTTTCCCTTAATTAAATTCAAAATATGATTTGAAAAATTCATTTTTGCTCTAAATTAGACTCTGAAATCAAGCGTATAATACACATGTTATTCACGAATCAGTTTCACGCTACGTACAGGGTATCACCTAGTAGGATACACTCGCTAGCTTGCTGCTGTTGTTATCCATCCCCCCGAAAAACATCGCATGTTGCATACGAAATCGAAATGGAAACGAAAACGAAACTTGCCAAAGTTGATTTGCTGCACGTTTGAATTGTCATTGGCAGCAAGAGCAAGGAACTCTTTGAGCCGTGCACTCATTATATATATATTTATATATTCATATATATATGTATAGATTTAACACACATTTGAAACTTTACTCAAGTCTTAAGCGTAAGCAAAATAAAACAATTTCATGCGATTTGCAATTGTTGTATGGGGCCAACATATTTTTGGAAAACACATGCGGTGCTCGAAACAATTCATAATAATTGTGTTTAGCTGTCTTGGCACTTCAACTAATTAAGTCAATTTATCATTAGCTTGCACAAATTTCTGTGCAACCAACTTGGCTGCTACGCAAACCCACCAAATCCCATCTCAGCCCAGTCCAGCCCATTGACATCTTGGCCTCGTCGTCGTCATCTCTAATGGCAGCTCGTTAAATTTATTGCGCATACGCCCCCGTCTACCTGGAAAGCGTCGTCGGCGATTTGTGAGCTTCACGAGCTGCTTTAAATGTTAAATGCGCAAATTACGACGCACGTGCCGCACAGCCATTGACTGTGGCACTGTGGCAATGTGGACGTTGACTTTGTTGACTTTGCCTCTTAGCTGCGACTGACGGCCGCCCCCACACGGAGTGGGCGTGTCACGGCAGAAGCGTTGCAACCAGTCAGCCTTCAGTGCTTTTGAAGGCGAAACAAATGCTTTGATATTTATTGCCAGCCAACTCAGTCAGTCAATCAGTCAGTCAGTCAGTCAGTCAGTCTAGCTGTCTGACTAACACTCACCGTCGTCATCCCGAGACACGCGCCTCAGGACTCAAAACACCCGAGGCTACACTCAGAATAAAAATATGTCAAGTATTGAGAAAACCAAAGCAAAATTTAAATCACTTGTTATTTTCAGAATAACTTTTGTAAGAGTTCAGAAATATTTAAATATCGAAAACAGCAAGTGTTGAAGATAAAGGCTGAGTCTGGCCATGCTTTGCTCTATTGTCTGTTATTAATGTGTGCCAGACTTAAGTGTGGCCAGCCCCCCAAAAAGTATAGAAGGTCATGAAAAGCACACACACAATGCAAACATTTGCCAATTTATATATGCATATAAATATATATCTTTTAGTGAAAGCATTCGGTAGGGTGTGTGCGTGAAAACATAAATTATGCTTAAATACATATCCTACTTAAGATACAAATTTGGCATTGTCAGTTAACCATTTTTGGGTAAACGCAAAACTAAACTAAATACCATATATTTATGATGTTCACTTAGTTACTGAGCGTATGGTTTTATGTACAAGTAGAGTACTCAAGTTTACCTGATCACATCGTGTAACTTTAAATATTTTGTAATTGAAATTCGTATTTATGAATAGTAAAGAAAGTTATAGAGATTCTAAACTGTATGCTTTCCAATTAGAACCTATCAAGTATAAAAGTGGTCCGTATCTTTTGTTAACCATATTTTGCATACTTTTGTTGAAGTAATTATATAATTATTTGCTTGAGTTAAGCATATAGTATTCAAGACGTACTAAAACCAGCATTCATTGATTTTGATTTAACATATCCCAAAATTACTGAAAAACGACATACATTTGGCGCCAACGTTGTGAAAAGTTGCGTTATTTTTTGGGATTCTTTTCTTAATTACAGAGTATATTTTTCTAAAATCTATGAAAAAATAGGATTCATTTTAGTTTTAACACAGAACTCGAACATAATTATCTTATTATTAGAAATTATTTTAATTTAGAATTTATTTAGAAAGTAAATATAAAATGGGAATAGAGAAAAGTGTACAAAATTGATTATATGACAAGCAAATGCACCTGTTTTATTTCTAGGTTTTTAGATCTATTTTAATTTGAAGATTATACATTTGTGTGAGTGTATTCAAAACTAAGAGCGTTGCAAATTATTGCTCGCTTAGCATCTAGTATTCTGGGATGGATGTTGCATAGAAGTGCGGCACGGCACTAATTAGATCGTTCCACATTTTCATGGGGTTCGAGGGTCTGATTGGTGAGTGGGTGTAAGGCTGTGCTGTGTAGGGTGTGCGCCTGTCGACAGACTTTAACCTTTAACCCTTATCATATAAATCGCCAGAGCCGACAGAGGCGTCCCCGACGGGTTAACACAGCTCACTAACGGGTCACGCTCAAATATTGCCCTTGGCCGAGGAGTGTTTCGGTAATTTGCTGTTTTTGGTATTTGTTGATTTTTTTGTTTTGTTTTTGGCTTTCGCTTTGGCTTTGGTCGGGTTTGGTTTGGTTTGGTTTTGGTTTGGATTCGGCTTGTTGTTTGTTGCTTTTGGCCACTTGGCCCGTTTGCCGTTTGCCCTGTTATTATGTGCATCCTGTGCGTTGGGCCCTGTAATTTATTTATGGCCACATAATAAATCTGTGCATAAGACATTGCCTGCCCAACCAGTCAGAAGAACCGGCGAAGCATCGCCAGAGATGCTAACTGCTACACAGAAAACAAATATTGTACGAACTCATTTTGTTACCTATCAGTATCAAAAAATCTAATATTCTTAAGTCAAAACAAACACAAGATAGTAAATTTTGCTTTAGCTGCTCTCTTAATACTTGATTGATTAATAATAAGATGCAGAATTTTTCGATGGTTGCTTTGTATTTGATTTTGTTGACTATTTTACAAAAAACAAGATTTTCATTTTCATACAGTTTTTAATTCTGTTAAGACCGGCGAGGAAACAAGCTAACCAGGCATTAAAAGCAAAATTGTTATTTTCTAATCAAGAACGTTCTGATATGAAAAGAATTCTTTTAATGCTTCTGAGAATAACCCAATTAACTAATGAGTATAAAAAGTTGCAGTTATTTAAGTTTGTTTTTTCAGTGTACGTTTTTTTGCGATGGTTTCGTCTTGGGGTTTTTGTGTGGTGTGCTGTGTCTTTTAATGTTTTCCTTTTCTCTTCATGCTTTATTGCAGTGTCATTTTGCGCAAACTGTTGTTAATAGCCATACGGTGACATCAACCAGCAGCTGATCAACTATTCAACTCCCCAACTCCTCAACTCCTTAACTACTCAACTCGACTTCCCGAATAAAGGCTACAAGCAGTTTTGCATAAATCGAATAATCGACTGAAGAAATCAATATCCCCACACAAATCAATAGTCAAATCCGAATGTTGAATTTCCCAAGTAACTCGAACGTTTACTTTAGTAATTTTAATAATGAATAACTAATATTGGTTAATATTTAATATATTTAATAATTACAAACCGTACCTGAAACATAAAGAACACAATGTGTTGAATGTACTTTGCTCTATCTTAGGCAGATGCCACCCAATCCAATCATTCTCATTATCATCATAATCATCATTATGAATGACATTGAATTCAATGTCAGAGTTGAGTTAGAATACACTTTGCTGAGCGTTGCAATACGTTATACCTCAGTCTATGTATTACAGGGTGCTCGCTTTAGCTTCACTGGGCTTCAATTTATGGACATTTGCCACGCCCATATAAAGGCAAATGTAGTAACGGAAAAAGCATGGCTAATGCTAGTATTTTTACCGAAAATAGCAAAAAAATAAAAACAAGTAAGATGGTGTAGTCGAGTTGGCTCGACTACGATATACCCTTAACCCGGTTGTTATATATATTCTAGTTTTATTGGCAAACTTCCCTTTAAAATGATTTCCACTCAAATGTTTAGTTCTGCAAGTACATTTCTTACAGAGTATTTTTACTCACAAGCATATACATACATACATACAGGCATACATACGTCATGCCATCTCTTTCTCACACATGCGCTCGCCTATTTATATGCATACAGAAAATGCTTGCGGCTGCTGATAGAAATGAGATCAATATGAGAATTTATTTTCGACTACAACTTTGTTGTTTCTTATCCGATCTTAATGAAATTTTGGCAATTGATCAATAATATGTATAAGCATAATATGTATAAATTAGAAGCCTCTGCATCTTAAATTATGTAATTTATTGCTATCGGCAATCGAAATATATCGATAAATGAGAAACTGAGGCAGTTATCGATAAAATAAAGCCATCTTGATCTGCGCCTGGGACACGAGAAATTATTTGAAGTCGCTAGCTCTAATAGTCACTAAGATCCGCGCGTTCATACAGACGGGCGGATAGACGGACAGGGCTAATCGACTCGGCTGTTGATCCTGATCAAGAATGCATATACTTTATGGGGTCGGAGATGCTTCCATCTGCTTGTTACATACATTTGCACAAAACCATTATACCCTTTTACCCGTTTTCAATGGGTTAAGGGTATAAAAGCCAAAACAAAAAAAATATGGCAGGCAAAAAACTAATCGTGAGACGCTGATCAAGCATATGTACGTATATATATATATATATATATATAAGTTGACAATAAGATTGTACGAGTTCATCCTGTGTGTTAGATTGTTGCAACCGTTTTGATTCGCATTTCTCTGTTGAAATGAATATGTCAATATTAATGTAAAATTCACGAAATTATTGTTTATATAAATTAGGTGTAATAATAAAAGTATTTATTGGTGCCGCCTTTGTTTTCTCGTACTGTGTGCAAAATTAAATTTGGCGGAATGCTTATCGCTTTATTTTTTAATTATTCGCTTTTTATCGTATATTACTAGGCGTAAGTGCGATTTGTGATGTGAGCATCACTTCAGCTAAATCGATTGGTTTTGGCATTCGTCTCTTATTTGTTTAATTTAAAATTTATGCCGAACCTGATCCAATATCAACTAAAACTGATGACGGTCGTTTCGTCTTATATAGTGCAGGAATAGGTTCCTCTACAGATAGCAACACAGACAACGGAACAGTAGATGATTTTTTCGAACTATAACAATGTAATGTCTTATATAATTTCGTTTTGTTCGCCCTGAGTAGAGCAAACAAATAAATAATAAATAAAAATAACAAATTTATAAAGAATTTCCTTGCTCATTTCTAAATATAATTATTAATTTATAACTAATGGTAGTTTATAAGACAGCTGTATGATATATGGAACCGACCGGAAAAAGGAATTAACCAACAATTTTATTGGTTAGTCGAGACGGCCACTGATACTGCTCAAACATATATATGTATATCGGAAATTTGGAAATTTATTATGGAAATGCAATAGCATTTTAAATCGTGAAGAATGAAGTGTCTACTTCATATTATTTAAAATGGAGCATTGGTGTTATTCCCCCTTTTTAAATTTACTTCACGCGAGCAAATATGCTGATTTTCTGTTTTTACGAATATATGGGCAGCTGTAGATAATACTTGTTTCAACTGAATAATATAAAGACAGCGAGTTGATAATCTTATCAGTGTTTTAATTTGAAACTACTCTACATCGAATACCCTATATTGGGCTTAAAATGTTTTTAATACGCACCCACGCTCTACAATTTGAAAATACTTATATATTTAACAGTTTAGATTTATAGTCATTCAAATATCGATTGACAAAACTAAGAAGAATTAATTTGTATGGTTAGCAAAAATCACAAAATTCGAAATATCCCACATTTGCAAGCTCAATTTGGCAAACTTGGAATGTACACTACTAGAAATCTTCCGCTAAATTAGTAATTACATTCATCTCCTCCACCGAAAATCGCTTTTTCATCTCTCTCAGCATATGATTAATATTGTTGAGATGCATCTGCTTGTGCTATATAAAACGAGCTCAGCCTGAGGCAAAGCTAGTCTACTTTTCAATCTCGCAATGTTCGGAATGTTAAAAGGTTTTCTTCTGGGACTAGCTTTTTGGCCCCTATTACAGGGCGTAAGTGCTGCGTGTGATTTACGTTTAATGTTGCCTCGTCCACAAGTGGTTAACAAATTTGGATCAAAATATTTGGTGGCAGAATCTACTTCGCAGTTACGAGGAGAATCCGGTGAAAACGTAGATCTATTTTGTGCATATGGTTTCGATTTCGGTATAGGGTGTGTAGAGCCTAGTTCTGTTTAAGACTATGTATATAAATATATACATAAATTATCCAAAATTCAGATACGTGGGAACACATAACCTAATCGACCACCAAATCAAATTACAATGCAATTACAACAACGTTTGGAGATTTAAAGATTACGAAGTTTATTCAGATGAAGGAATTTCTTGCTTGGGATTCCAAGTATCTGAAATGTATGAAAGTCGTTTGGCTATGCCAGATTGCGCCAAGCACATGAGTCTCGTTGTTGGCCAGAGCTTTGGGGATCTTGGCTCAGTGAAAAGCGTCGCAATGTGCTATGACATCGTCCAGCAGCAGCTCAAGTATGCCAGCTACACGGCATATCCTTCCAAACTCAAGGTCATTGAACAGGTACGAGTAAAATTATCGGCATCTGTCGAATATTCTTTAAATTAATGCATCCCAATTACAGACTCAGGTTGGCCAGTTAAATCGATTGGGTCTGGACATCAACGTGGCCTATAGCAAGAGCCTTTTCGGGAGTGTTGAGTAAGCGATAAGCGAAAAGTTTGCGAAGTTTTGAAAACTTTCTAAATCAAATAAATTTACTAATGTTAAATATTCAAAACTCTTGCAGTTCGGCGATGATAAAGGAAAAATTCGTAAAAGACAACCAATTAAAGACTCTGTTTGGAGATGAAACTTACGAGTATACCGGATTGATACAGGACGAAGCATTTGCCTCTGATCTCGGGGACTTCAAGGAGATGCTCGGCATTGTTTGGCTGCGCGCCCTTCGCTCTGGAAACTGGCGTCATCTGCTAAATGCGCTGCAGTTCGCCAGTCTGACTGCCAAATACGATGTTAACGTCGGTGTTTCCGGGACCGTTGCTCTGCCACCCCTAAACTCCTGCAATGAGACGCGATCTCTCACCATCGATCTGGACTCGGGAAATACTCTGTCGGTGCCAGCTTACATCTGGGCACATATACGAGCGGTGAAGCCAACTTTAACTGGAACGGATGAGATCGTTGTGATTGGCCATAATTCGCCTTTTGTAAGTGTTTTATTGCCATTTTCCTGCTATCGCCATTTATAGACATAAAAGAGTTTACATACGTAAATAGGAATCTTGACTAATCTGATTATTTCTCCATTTCACATTGCACAGTTCACCAGCAGTGAAAGGGATGGTTTGTGCAGGAGCATGTGCGAGGAGGTCACCTGGCTGAAAAACAGTCTGTTTTTCAAATTGCGCCTCTATCCTACTTATGGAGTCGTCCAGTGCTGCCGCGTTTCGGATGTGGAAAACAAATTGGATAATTTCCCCAAGAATATCGTACAGCCAACGCTCAACGAAACTGAACCAATCACCGAACAATCAATTGAAATGAGTTGTTGATTTGTTGATTTATACAAGTTCATATAGGAAAACAGAAAGTAGGGGCATTTAATCAATCAACTAATATGCGCTGGCTGGCGATTTTGTTCAGCAATTGTTTGTTGATTGGATGCCTTGAATTTGAGTCATTCGGAATGGGCAAGCTGAATTTGTTGCTTTGAAATTGAGTATGTTGGCGATAAGGTTGTGTGTGACTGAAGGCGATTGAATTGCGATAAGCCACAAGCCAGCAGCTGATCAACAAACATAAAGAACGCAATGTGCTGAATGTTCTTTGCTCTATCTTAGGCAGATGCCACCTAATGCAATCATTCTCACTTTGCTGGGCGTTGTAATACATTATACCCCAGTCTATGTATTACAGGGTGCCTGCCTTAGCTTCACTGGACTGCAATTTATGGACTTTTGCCACGCCCATACAAAAGCAAATGTAGAAATGGAAAAAGCATGGCTAATGCTAGTATTTTGACCGAAAATGGCAAATAAAAAAAATAACAAAAAAAAAAAATATGGCAGGTCTAAAACTAATCGTGAGACGCAGATCATGCATAAGTATGTACGAGGGTGGTTTGATGAGTACCTGACCTTGACGCCAGATGGCGCCACTATTGCAATATGACGTGACTATCGTATAGTACATAAACCTAAACAGCCACAGTGAAAATTTCAGTCAAATCGGACTTTTAGTTTTGTTTTCACCACGTGTCAAAGCAGTCGTGTCCACGCATTTTAGAAAAATGGAAAAAGAGCAATATCGGTCGGTGATTCGATTCTTCTTTTTGGAGGGGAAATCACGCAGTGAAATCAAAGAACGCTTGGATACTGTGTACGGTGACTCTGCTCCTTCGATGACCACCGTCAAAAATTGGTTTAGTGAGTTTCAACGTGGTCGCACGTCCGTTTTTGATGAGCCACGACCAGGTGGCCCGAAAACAGCAACCACGGAGGATAAAGTGAAGAAAATACATGATCTGGTATTGTCAGACCGCCGGTTGAAGGTGCGCGAGTTAGCTGAGACAGTAGGCATCTCAACAGAACGAGTGTTTCATGTCCTACATGAAATATTGGGTATGAGAAAGCTATCGCCGCGATGGGTGCCGCTTTTGCTCACACCAGACAATAAGCGCAACCGCGTGACCACTTCGGAGCATGGTTTGGCGCTGTTAAAGCGTAATCCGAAGGAATTTTTGCGTCGATTCGTGACTGTTGACGAAACATGGATTCACTGGTACACACCAGAGACCAAAGAACAGTCGAAACAGTGGACTTCACCTGGCGAATCTGCCCCGAAGAAGGCGAAAACTGTTCCATCGGCCGGAAAGGTGATGGCCACGGTTTTCTGGGATTCGAAAGGTATTATCCTCATAGATTACCTAGAGAAGGGAAGAACGATTACAGGGCTCTACTATGCCGAACTATTGGGAAGATTTGACGCCGAGTTGAAGAAGAAACGGCCCCATTTGGTGAAGAAGAAAGTGCTCTTCCACCATGATAACGCTCCCGCTCACACCTCCGGCGTCGCCCAGGCCAAATTGGTCGAATTACGCTACGAACTGCTGCCCCATCCACCTTATTCTCCGGATTTGGCCCCTTGCGACTTTTTCTTGTTCCCAAATTTGAAAAAGTCAATCGCTGGGCAGAAATTTCGGTCGAACGAGGAGGTTATTGCCACTACGGAGACGTATTTTGCGGATCTACAGAAATCATATTTTTTAGAGGGGATAAAAAAGTTGGAGCATCGCTGGAATAAATGTGTAGAGCTGAAAGGGGATTATATTGAAAAATAAAAAATAATTTTTCCAAAAATTTTCGTTTTTCTTATGTAGGTCAGGTACTCATCAAACCACCCTCGTATATATATATATATATATATAAATATAAATATATATATATATATATAAATATAAATATATATATATATATATAAATATATATGCATTATATATATATACATATATACATACAGTGGCTCACATATTGTTTTGCCCAGTGCATAGCACCAATTTTCATTGCCTGCCATAAAGTAATTATGTAATATTTTTCCAAAATTCCAAAGACCCATGGCAGGTACATATATTAACCACAAAAATTAATATATGACCCTAAAAAACTGGGACTTCCCCACCCGCTAGGTCGGGTTATGTAAAAAAGTACCTAAGGTTATGGTCACAAACATTCTGCCCAGGTACTTTATGGACACCTGGGTGCCATAAAACCCGGATTTTTTTTACCTAAAATTGAATTTTTTCGGTATAAATAGACCAATCCTTTATAGTCAGTTTAGTTTTTTCCTGCAATTCGGGTGCATCAAGCCAACAAGGACCATGGGCAAACTGACTACCATTCAGCAAAGGAAACTCATCCTGGAACACTTAAAAATCGGATATTCATATCGCCAAATAGTTCAAATGATCAATCCAAACACCTCAACTGTATTCTGCATCGTTTGGAGTATCGTCGACGAAAATTGGACAGAGGACAAGGGCGGAATGACACCAAACCCGATTTTCACCGAGCAGGACGAGCTAAGGATCATCAAGATTTCAAGGGGAAATCTTAAGCTATCGGCTCAAAAACTGACTCAATAGGTGCAGGATGAAATAAGGAAAAAGTTCAGTATGGGAACTGTGCTCCAAGTTCTGCGCAACCATGACTTTAAGGCCCGAGTACAACGGAAAATTCAATTTACAAGCGCCAAAACTAGAGGCTCTAGGATTAGGCTCGTCAAAATCCACTTGTGCAAGGATTTGGCGTTCTGGAACAAAGTCGTATTTGAATATGAGTACAAATTCAAAATTATTTGCCCGGAAGGACGGAATTATGTGTGGCGACACTCCAATACTGAGCTGTGTCCCAAAAACTTAAAGACAACAGTCAAGCATTGCGGAGGAAGTGTCATGGCTTGGGCCTGTATCTCGGCAGCCGGTGGCGGAAATTTTGTGATTATTGAAACAACAATGGACAGGAATGTGTACTTCGATATACAAAAGGAAAATTTACTCTAAAGTGCCAAGAAGCTAGGAATCCGACTACCTTTCCGGTTCTACCAGGATAACGACCCCAAGCATAAGGCCGGAATAGTACAGTCCTGGCTTATCTGGAACTGCCCCCACGTGAATTCCACCGGGACAGTCTTCAGATTTAAATGTTCTTGAAAATTTGTGGGCTCAGTTGGAAAATAACATCCGGAAACACAACATATCCTGCAAACAGGATCTCCAAAATGCTCTGCAGGAGGAGTGGAGCAGGATCAGTCCAGAAACTACCCGGAAGCTGGTATCTTCTATGAATAATAGGTTAAGGGAAGTTGTTAAGGCTAAAGGATATCATACTAAGTATTATCATCCTTATTTAAGCTTTTGTTCGCCAAAAATGTAACTTTTTTAAGACTGCTCGAACTCTACTTCGATATTTATTTTGGATATCTTTCTAATTTTTGATTTATTTTAATTAATTAATTATTATTTTAATAAAAACTAAAGTTCCTTTTCAAAAGTGATATAACATTAAACAAATTGGCATTTAAGCATTTTGCGTTTTTTTCTTTGTTTAAACTTTATAGCACTTTAAATTTTTTGCTAGGCACTGCTCGAATCTCGCTTCGAGCCACTGTATATATATACGTATAAGTTAATAATAATATTGTACGAATTCATCCTAATACGAGGGTGGTTTGATGAGTACCTGACCTACATAAGAAAAACGAAAATTTTTGGAAAAATTATTTTTTATTTTTCAATATAATCCCCTTTCAGCTCTACACATTTATTCCAGCGATGCTCCAACTTTTTTATCCCCTCTAAAAAATATGATTTCTGTAGATCCGCAAAATACGTCTCCGTAGTGGCAATAACCTCCTCGTTCGACCGAAATTTCTGCCCAGCGATTGACTTTTTCAAATTTGGGAACAAGAAAAAGTCGCAAGGGGCCAAATCCGGAGAATAAGGTGGATGGGGCAGCAGTTCGTAGCGTAATTCGACCAATTTGGCCTGGGCGACGCCGGAGGTGTGAGCGGGAGCGTTATCATGGTGGAAGAGCACTTTCTTCTTCACCAAATGGGGCCGTTTCTTCTTCAACTCGGCGTCAAATCTTCCCAATAGTTCGGCATAGTAGAGCCCTGTAATCGTTCTTCCCTTCTCTAGGTAATCTATGAGGATAATACCTTTCGAATCCCAGAAAACCGTGGCCATCACCTTTCCGGCCGATGGAACAGTTTTCGCCTTCTTCGGGGCAGATTCGCCAGGTGAAGTCCACTGTTTCGACTGTTCTTTGGTCTCTGGTGTCAACCAGTGAATCCATGTTTCGTCAACAGTCACGAATCGACGCAAAAATTCCTTCGGATTACGCTTTAACAGCGCCAAACCATGCTCCGAAGTGGTCACGCGGTTGCGCTTATTGTCTGGTGTGAGCAAAAGCGGCACCCATCGCGGCGATAGCTTTCTCATACCCAATATTTCATGTAGGACATGAAACACTCGTTCTGTTGAGATGCCTACTGTCTCAGCTAACTCGCGCACCTTCAACCGGCGGTCTGACAATACCAGATCATGTATTTTCTTCACTTTATCCTCCGTGGTTGCTGTTTTCGGGCCACCTGGTCGTGGCTCATCAAAAACGGACGTGCGACCACGTTGAAACTCACTAAACCAATTTTTGACGGTGGTCATCGAAGGAGCAGAGTCACCGTACACAGTATCCAAGCGTTCTTTGATTTCACTGCGTGATTTCCCCTCCAAAAAGAAGAATCGAATCACCGACCGATATTGCTCTTTTTCCATTTTTCTAAAATGCGTGGACACGACTGCTTTGACACGTGGTGAAAACAAAACTAAAAGTCCGATTTGACTGAAATTTTCACTGTGGCTGTTTAGGTTTATGTACTATACGATAGTCACGTCATATTGCAATAGTGGCGCCATCTGGCGTCAAGGTCAGGTACTCATCAAACCACCCTCGTATGTGTGTTAGATTGTTTCAACCGATTTGATTCGCATTTCTCTGTTGAAATGAATATGTCAATATTAATGTAAAATTCACGAAACTATTGTTTAAATAAATTAGTTGTAATAATAAAAATAGTGAATGCGAGCCCTTGGTTTTCTCGTACAATTTAACATCTGTCTTTAGGGTTTAGGCTCTCGTAGTCGAGCTCATTTGATTGATTTTTGAAATACTTAAATAAATTATGAATTGATAACAGAAGATAACTGTCGCGATTATTGGAATGCTTATCGCTTTGTTTTTGAATTATTCAAAAATTTACCCGAAACTAGAGTATTTTAGAAATAATTTAAACAAATAATAATTAATAAAATGAGATTAAAAGCTGAACTATAATTTATAAAGAATTTTCATGCTCTTTTTTAAATATAATTTGTTATTTATAATAACTTGCCATTCTAATGATAGTTTGTAAGACAGCTATATGATATATGGAACCGATCTAGCCAAATCCGACTTTTGTGGAATGTGAAGAGGATAGACGAATTAAGCAAAAATTGTATCGGTTAATCGAGACAGCCACTGATACTGCTCAAACATACATATATCGGAAATTTGGAAATTTATTATGGAAATGCAATAGCTTTTAAATCGTGAAGAATGAAGTGTCTACTTCATATTATTTAAAATGGAGCATTGGTGTTATTCTCCCTTTTTAAATTTACTGATTTTTTGCGTTTACGTATATATGGGCAGCTGTAGATAATACTTGTTTCAACTGAATAATATTAAGACAGCGAGTTGATAATCTTATCAGTGTTTTAATTTGAAACTACTCTTCATCGAATACCCTATATTGGGCTTAAAATGTTTTTAATACGCACCCACGCTCTACAATTTGAAAATACTTATATATTTAACAGTTTAGATTTATAGTCATTCAAATATCGATAGCCAAAAAAAAGAAAAAATAATATGTTTATTTCGCAAAAATCACAAAATCCGAAATATCCCATATTTGCAAGCTTAATTTGGCAAACTTGGAATGTAGACTACTAGAAATCTTCCGCTAAATTAGTAAAAACATTCATCTCCTCCCCCGAAAATCGCTTTTTATAAACTTTACAATGTACTTTATAATAATTTTTCAATCAAGTCAATGCACACTTCTTTACTATCGGCTAGAAATTGGTATCCGACTGGTTTTAGAGTATTCCACAGTCTGCTAAGCCCGACTGTACTGATTTCATTACGGTTACGTACTCATAAATCACATAGTTCAAAAATAGATTAGCTTATCATGCCTGCAAAAGTTCATCTCTCTCAACATATGATTAATATTGTTGAGATGCATCTGCTTGTGCTATATAAAACGAGCTCAGCCTGAGGCAAAGCTAGTCTACTTTTCAATCTCGCAATGTTCGGAATGTTAAAAGGTTTTCTTCTGGGACTAGCTTTTTGGCCCCTATTACAGGGCGTAAGTGCTGCGTGTGATTTACAGTTAATGTCGCCTCGTCCACAAGTGGTTAACAATTTTGGATCAAAATATTTGGTGGCAGAATCTACTTCGCAGTTACGACGAGAATCCGGTGAAAACGTATATCTATTTTGTGCAAATGGTTTCAGAAACACTGGAGGGTGTGTAGAGCCTAGTTCTGGTTAAGACTATGTACATCAATATATACATAAATTATCTTAAATTTAGATACGAGGGAACACGAACCCTAAACGACCACCAAATCAAATTAAACTGTGATTACAACAATATTTGGAGTTATTCAAATAAAAACGTTAGATCAAATCAACAAATGTCTTGCTTGGGAAACCAAGTATCTGAAATGTATGAGAGTCGTTTGGCTATGCCAGATTGCGCCAAGCACATGAGTCTCGTTGTTGGCCAGAGCTTTGGGGATCTTGGCTCAGTGAAAAGCGTCGCAATGTGCTATGACATCGTCCAGCAGCAGCTCAAGTATGCCAGCTACACGGCATATCCTTCCAAACTCAAGGTCATTGAACAGGTACGAGTAAAATTATCGGCATCTGTCGAATATTCTTTAAATTAAAGCATCCCAATTACAGACTCAGGTTGGCCAGTTAAATCGATTGGGTCTGGACATCAACGTGGCCTATAGCAAGAGCCTTTTCGGGAGTGTTGAGTAAGCGATAAGTGAAAAGTTTGCGAAGTTTTGAAAACTTTTTAAATCAAATAAATTTACTAATGTTAAATATTCAAAACTCTTGCAGTTCGGCGATGATAAAGGAAAAATTCGTAAAAGACAACCAATTAAAGACTCTGTTTGGAGATGAAACTTACGAGTATACCGGATTGATACAGGACGAAGCATTTGCCTCTGATCTCGGGGACTTCAAGGAGATGCTCGGCATTGTTTGGCTGCGCGCCCTTCGCTCTGGAAACTGGCGTCATCTGCTAAATGCGCTGCAGTTCGCCAGTCTGACTGCCAAATACGATGTTAACGTCGGTGTTTCAGGGATCGTTGCACTGCCAACCCTACACTCCTGCAACGAGACTCGATTTCTCACCATCGATCTAGACTCGGGCAATACTCTGCCGGTGCCAGCTTACATCTGGGCACATATACGAGCGGTGGAGCCAACTTTAACTGGAACGGATGAGATCGTCGTGATTGGCCATAATTCGCCTTTTGTAAGTGTTTTATTGCCATTTTCCTGCTATCGCCATTTATAGACATAAAAGAGTTTACATACGTAAATAGGAATCTTGACTAATCTGATTATTTCTCCATTTCACATTGCACAGTTCACCAGCAGTGAAAGGGATGGTTTGTGCAGGAGCATGTGCGAGGAGGTCACCTGGCTGAAAAACAGTCTGTTTTTCAAATTGCGCCTCTATCCTACTTATGGAGTCGTCCAGTGCTGCCGCGTTTCGGATGTGGAAAACAAATTGGATAATTTCCCCAAGAATATCGTACAGCCAACGCTCAACGAAACTGAACCAATCACCGAACAATCAATTGAAATTACTTCTGAAACTAACTAGGTATCGTTGATCTTAACAATTGCTCATTATTAAATTGCTCATCCGAAAAAAATTGGGCATGCTTTTATAAAATCACTAACATACATAGATCCATTTTATTTACTCTTTGATCAAACTCTCAATAAAGTTTAATTCATAATACTCTTAATCCCGTTAAGTCGCAATCCAAGAATCCAAGAAAATTGTAATATAGTATTTGACTTCTTGGCCAAACTGATCTGTCAATAAAACTAGTCTGACCGAATTTACCAAAAATTTCCGCATTTTGCTTTGTTGTTATTCTTTTAACTGCGTCAAAAATTGAGTTGTTGATTTATACAAGTTCATATAGGAAAACAGAAAGTAGGGGACTTTAATCAATCAACTAATATGCGCTGGCTGGCGATTTTGTTCAGCAATTGTTTGTTGATTGGATGCCTTGAATTTGAGTCATTCGGAATGGGCAAGCTGAATTTGTTGCTTTGAAATTGAGTATGTTGGCGATAAGGTTGTGTGTGACTGAAGGCGATTGAATTGCGATAAGCCACAAAGCTGAACCGACACAAATGTGCCGTTTGGTTTCCAAACCTCAACCCAAAACCAAACCAAGCCAACTTAGGCCACCCAGCCTTGGTTAAATTTATGATATTAGTTTCATTTAACTGAAAGCGAATGAATGCCTCTTTAAGGCAACAGTTTACAGTTAATGCCCTTAATTGCTTTTGGGCAACTGGCCAGCGCGACTGATGCGTCAAAGTTCACAATGTTCTAACCGATAACCAACCAGCAGCAAACATATCAGGCGACGCCCAATAATTTATATGGTTTTTAATTAATTTTCAAGCCACACTGAAAAGCAACCAAAGGACTTTTAAAAAAAATCCCAAACCATTTTTGCGTTTGTGTTTTTTTTGTTTGTTTTTTTTTTGTGATGACGACGTTCCTCTGAAGGGTTGTCTTTTTGTCATATTTACCAAGATATTTGGATCAAAGTATGCTAGTTTTACACACTTTTACATCGAACTATGTGAACTATATTTCAATGCTATCTTAATGGAACTTGGCATATATCCGTATCTCTGGTACATGCAATGCATACGTGGAAAGCGGTCGGATCAGATTACCATATCATATAGCTGTCATATCAGTAAACGATTGAAAGATGATTTCCGGTATGAAAAACTATGTTTAACCATGTTATTCTAATTAAACTCACCAGAAATTCATTTTGAGCGGTCTACTATCCCCTATATGTAGCTCTCATAGGAAGAATAGGTCGGTTTTTTTTTTATGTTTGCAGGTTGACCCCGTTCTAGATATGATTTCCTAAAATAGCTATCTTAACTTGTAAAGTGTGAGATTCACGATTTCAAGGAAATATGGCATTAATATTAATTGAATAGTTAATAAGGTAATTTCCTTCGTGTGACTAGTTCATAAATGTGTAATTCAGATAATACAGATATTGAATATTTTTCTTTTCCTCTCTTAACGTTTTTCATTTTTGTTTATTGTTGGCCTAATTGGGTCTTTCACGGCTTTCGCCAATCCATTTAGTAAACATTTTCACATTTTATCTATATTTTTTCGCTTTAATTTTACATTTTTAATTTAATTTCACCCTTTCCATTTTGTATAATTTTATTTGCAAACTTGAATTTTAAATGGTTGTTATATATAAAAACTTTTTAAAAACTCTTGACTTTTTTTTAGACAACACTAAATAAATAAAGGATTACAAATAAAATAGACATAAATTCAATAGCTACAGCTATTGTTTTTCTCAGTGTAAGCAACGCCTAGACGTTTATTAAATTCTTTCTTTTATTATTGTCGTAGACTGCTGTGGGTTTTGTTATTGTTGCTTTCCTTGTTTTATTTCAATTCTTTCTCAGTTCTTGGATGTTGGTTCTTGGTTCTTGGTTCCTGGTTCCTGGTTCTCGGTTTGATTTGGTTTGTTTTCTTTGTTTATTTACTTTAATGCTTGATTTATGCGTCGCAGCTAAATGAGAAATCACTTAGGCAACGCGTCCTGTTTGTTCCATTCTGTTTCTGTGTTGCTTTTGTTGTCCTGACCCGGTTCCGGTTGTCGGCACTTGTGCATAATTTAAATGCCTCAAGTTTATGGTAGGCTCGCAGCGGTGGGGGTGTGAAGAACTGGATGGCTTTGTAGGGATGCCAGCTTAATCAAACGTACTTGTAATTCCAACAATATAACTTTAACAATTTGTTTTTTCCCTCTCATTTTTTGTTTACCATTGAATTCTCAAACAAACATACACACACTAAATGCACAGATAGAGAGAGAGAGAGAGTAGTAGGGGTGTATGTGTGTGCGTGTGTGTGTGTTTTCGGGGATTCGACGTTTTACGACTTCATTTGGCGTTACGTGATATTGCAAATAATGAAAACCCGTAGCGGCAACTAAAAAGCAACAGCGTAAAACTGTTGAAAAAGCGGAAAGTAAAGAAGGGGGAATGTTGCGTGAAGGGCGGGGGGGTGATAGTGGGTAGTGTTGGGATGTTGTACGCTTCCGGGCAATGGTGCTCTTGTTGTTGTTCTTGTTGGGGTGTCAAGAGGGTCGCGGTCGGATGTGTTGAGGCCGGTTAAAGGGAATTTAAGTAAAACATAAACGCAAACGGAAATAAACAACAAAAAAAAATTGCGATTTTTGGCACGCGATTTTACACGCAGGTAACAACAACACAGCTTGGGGTGCACATATATATATATATATATATATATATATATATATATATATATATATATCATATATATACATATATGTGTGTGTGTGTCTAGCAAACTGACAAACTAACAGGCTGCACAGCAGTAGAGGCAACAGCAACAAAAGCCCAAACACAAACAAAAAGCGCACATGAAATACAGTGACAAAAAAAACCAAAAAAAATACCGAAAAAAGAAAAGCAGTCTCCAAACTACTCAGCAAGAAAATCAAAATGTTGAAAATATATATTAAAAAAATCGTAGTTTTTTCTTTTAGTTATATAAAGCAATTAATATTGATATAAAAGAGAACTGTTTCACATGTAATATGACTCGGAGATTGGATCATTTGAGGAATATATGGGAGTGAGAATTTTAACTTTGTTCTCTGTGCTCTCCGTGGTTGTAGCAATAGCAGAGCACAGCGAGAGCAAATCAGCCGAATGCGATTACTTATAATTGATTTGCTATTTTGTTCTGTGAGATGTTACTTGAAGGCTCGAAATCTGTAGCCATAGCAGAGCAATATTTCCATTACTCTTGGTGCTATGGAGTAGCAATTCAAACATTGTTTTTCACTAGTAGGGATGATATTTTACATTCGATGACGCCCGGCATCATTATTTCAGTTTTTCCTTATTATTGCTGTTTTCAAGGATATTATTAATATATTTGTACTTTTATTGAACCGTGAGTTTGTGTGTGTGTGTGTGTGTGTGTGTGTGTGCGCGTGTGTGTGTGCAAACAGAAAGAAGGAGCAGCAGGGGTGCCAAAATCAAATGAAATCAAATAACCGAAAACAGTTGGGGCTCAATTGAGATAGGTCCTGAAATAGTCTATCGGTTATCGGTGCAATCGAAACGTCCAAGCAAATTTGCAAAGTCTGCGATACAATGTTACTTGATCTGGCTTATCGATAAATTGGCATTTTCCCCTACAGCACATGGAAATAAATTGAACAAACTTAACATATACAAATGTGGGCATAAGAATCTAATTGTTACATTGTTATCAATTCATTATTGATAATTAATGTCTACTATTAGTTGAACATATATCAAATTTAATTAGGACACTCTACAGAGTGGTTGTGATAAAATTGGCACATTGAATGAATATATTTATTTTGACGCAGTTCTTTTTTTCGATAGTTGCTACTGTTGTTGCACATAGATTTTGACTTTGCTCGGCTACAAATTGCGTCTAGGCTGGAAAAGTCACGGTTACCGTTAATCTATTCCTGCTTTTGAACCTCCTCACTCATCCCCCACCCTCGCAGAAAAAAAGAAACAACAAAGTAAGAAAAGAAAAATACGAAAATCATTGGAATTTTGGCTTTGCAGCACCTGGCACTGTGGAGCCTGGGGAACCTGGGCGGGGCTAAGCGCCTCCCCACCCATCACGCCCGCAACGTAAAGCGGCGCGTGCTCAACTGCAACAGCAACAACAACAAGGAAGTACAAATACACTTACAATCCCACACAGAAAGTAGGTAAACGCGATACAGGATTCATGATGTTTTCTGTTTTCCTTCTTCTTCGTGGGGTTGTCCGAGGGAATTCAGGGGAAAGGGGAGAGGGGGATGTTGGAGGGGAGAGGCGCTCAGTATTCTTTTGTTGTTTTCTTCCCTTTTTTTTGGGAGAGTAGGACACATGTACCGCTATTTTCATTCGTATTCAGCTGTGAAAGGTATTAAAGCGTAAAAACACGTTGCACATCGATGTATTCCCTGTTGGATCCCTTACACTTACCTTGCCATTCCCATGCCCATCCCCAGCCCCACTTCACCCACAGCCACATCTGCGTGTCCAGCTTCAGCTTCAACTGTGGCACGTGAATTTACGTGATGTCGCCGATGCGAACGTTGGCGGCATCCGCTGCTTGCCACCTGAGTGACCAATACGGCCGTGTGGCAACAAAAGCGACGATTGTAAGGGGATGCTGCAGGGGCTGATAGTCAGTTGAAGAAAAGTCACCAAAAATCAAATCACCCTATAGTCGAGTCTAAAAGATACTCGCCTAGAGAAATTTAGTAAAATCAAATACCCGCAATACAAAATCATCCTGAAAGTTGACAAATCACCCCAAAAATTCCAGACTCGAATAGAGTTTATCATTTAAATTTCAGTAATTGTTTGAAGCCTAATAACATTTGTATATCGAAACAAGATAGAACGTTGCAGTCGGACGTAACCAACAGCGAAATACTATGATACCATATTTTGTCTGCAGCCAAGAAATACTGTCCATCTTGCCTTTCAGATTGAGGTAGATATAAGATAGTAACCCTTCTTCGAAGTTTGGGCATAGGTCGTACCTTCAAAAAGCCATAACTACGTCAAAACTCAACGCATTTTCAAAAGCAATGGCGTTTTAGTCATATTTTGACCTCTAGATCATTCGAACATTTAAAGCTGAAAACGTGATTTTGGGTCGGAACATACTATACGAATATACTATTATACCGCCGATATCATAGTATAAAAAATGAATGTTCACATCTTAGTAAATAAAAAAGTTGTCCACTCAAGATTGATTTTTCAACTAATTAGTCGTATTTCGGCTATCAGAAAAAGTTACACGATCTGGCTGTCATATATGTACTTTCTGCAGGTTAAAGTCGAATATGTTCCAAGTTTCCTGAAGATATGTAAGCACACCTCACTAGGAAATTATAATACCCCATGTAATGAAAGAGCGCAGCGGAGAAATTAGTTAATTAATATTAAATTCAATTTGAAGGCCACTCAGCTCTGGACTTGGTACTGCAATTAGTTTATCAAATGAGCGCCTCGAGTCCAAGTCCAAGTCAAAGTTGACGTCGGTCGTTTCGCACGTGACACCATTAAAATAACCGCAGGTCATTCGGGTCCATGGAGCATTTGCATATATCATGAGAGAAAATGGCTACGATTTAAGATCTCTTGACTTAAAACTTAGATAAAAATTCAATTATTGAGACGTTCATCTCGCAGATGAGAAATATGTTGGAAAAATGAATAAATGCAGCTTGCTTTTGCTGTTTATCATTTTTTGAGTGAAATTTCAAAAATTATATTGGCGTTTTCGAAAACTTCACTACACGTTGTGAAATTAGCAGATTAGTTGTTCAAAAAGTAAAATCAACAAATAAAAAAATAAATTAAAATCATGTCGTTTTCATTCATTAACAGAATCTGTGTGAAAGTTATTTGCAAATAAATAAAAATACAATGTCGAAATTAAGTACCTCCTACACGTATATATTTAAATTTAAGTAATACAATATATTCTCGGTCAACAGCACTATTTGAGTGGACGGGATCTGATATGTCACATTTAAAACATTATAAGGGTATAAATAGTTAATAGTTAAGAGATTAAATTTAATTTCATTTCATTTTCTCAAGTTAAAGTTGTCGACTCTGTGTAAGAATTTTTTAATTTGTTAAATATATATTGCCTTGAGCCGACAAATTACCTATGTACACACATACATACATACATTTGCAGACACATATACATATGTATACATTCAACTAATACATCGCATTTGTTGTTGGTAATCCATCAACATCAACATCAGCAATCAATCAAAAGACAAATTGCAACTGCATCGCCTTCTAATCGTGGAACCCTTCCGGTGGCAGGTCGCCCCCTCTCAATTTACATTTATTTAAGCTGCCTGCTCTGCATTCGGCTTAAGCCATTTGTGTATGGCCTATCCCCATGGCAACACCTCTGGGTCCATCCGCATCCTTGGTCTCTTAATTTCATTTGCAGCTCAGCTGCTGCGTACATTTAGCAATTTTACATACACTTTACGATAATATTCAAGCATGCACATTCCAAATTAAAATCCTTAACAACACAATTAACAGTGAGACAGACAGAGAAAGAGTGGCAGAGACAGAGAGAGAGAAAGAGAGAGCTCAACTACAGAATACCCTTTAACCCTGTACACTGCTTTGTTCATTATAAATAAACGATTTCTTAAACAATTTTGGTTTTTTTTTTTTTGGCCTATCAATTTACAAACTGTATATTTAATTTAGCAGATTTAATTGCTCTTGCTTATCGATTTCTATCGATAACTGCGTATGGTATTCTCCATTTAAGGTCTGTAGCTCTGAAAACCTCCGCAAACAGAGTGATTCTATATAAACTGACAAACAGATCAAATCGAACCTGCATCAGAATTATGCGAATTTAATTATTTAATATACAGCACAAGTAAAATCCAGGGTAAACGAGCTCAAATTGAATGAACCAACAAGAGAAACCGCAAATTCGAGTGGTGGCTACATCGAAAGCGATTTTCATAAAATAGCCAGCAAACATGCATGTATTTTTCCGGAATTCGAAGTAAAATGCTAACTGCAATTTATACCTCTTATGTGGGGGAGGGAGCATCAGCCAGGCAGTTAGCACAGCCAGTTGGCCACAGTTGACCAGATACCAATGCCACATGAGAAAGGTAATACAGCTTTTGTCATCGAGTTGGCAACGCACAAAAATCAGTTTGCAGATGATTTGATTTGAGTTTACAGAATGAAAGTTGTTTTAAACTGGTTTCCGACTCAAAATAATTGCCTCTAATGAGTTAATAGCTAAAGTGTGGGTTTTAACGAGATACTGGTTAGTCATGGATTAAGGGCAGCTAAAACGTGGTTTACACTTAGTAAAACAGATTTCATAATTAAATAATAGGAGTTTAGCATATCTGAAGAATCTGAAGACCAAATTCAGTAACATTAATTTACATAAATTGACAAAAACTTGTTGGGACTAAAGAGTATTTAACTGTCGACCAAGATTTTGCGTCTATTTGTTGTTTTATAATTTTCTTAGAGCCTGCAATGCACTTGCAACAACAACTGTTGCAAGTGACACTTAACTGTGTCTATTTGTATTGTTGTTGTGTATGCAATATTTAGTTTAGGAGATATTTGCAAAGAACAAAAATAAAAACAAATACAAACAAACAAAATTCTACGTTTGTTCACTTCTGTATTATTTATTGTTGCTGCTGCTGCAGTTGTTGTAGTCGTAGTTGTTGTTGCTGTTGTTGTTATTGTTGTTGATATTGCAATGAATATTTGTTGCTCAATTTTATTGTAAAACTAAAGCAAGCAGACTTTGCTGCTACGTTTGAAAATGCAACGGGATAATCAAGGGGATTTGCGCTGCATGCACACGAAACTATGTCCTCCGAGTGTGTGACACACACACACACACACACACACACCCACACACACACAACTGCATTCCGTTGTATTTACTTACCATACATACATATTTTAGTTTCATTTTCAAACGTTGCATTACAAATATTAAGAGGAAACTGCCACAGAAACATACGAATACCATATCCAATTATAGCAATTGACAGGCGTGACTATCGTATTGAAATCAGTCTTTGAAATTACTGCTCCGTAGCAATAGCAATATTGTTCTGCAATTGCTATTGCTGCGATCCTAAACAGAGTAACAGCGTAGTCAATAGCAGAAGAGTATGTTATATATACTCTGTTCTGACATTTGCCAGAGCAAAAGCAGTAGCAAGAGCAACAAACATTCAATTGTGCTCTCTGTAGTTGTAGCAATAGCTACATAAAAAAGTTCATCAGAAATTACCTAGCGGAATAGTAATAGCTTCTTAGGTAGCTGTTCTGGTGGCGCCTTCTGTAGCAGCTACGAGGAATGAGAGAGCAAATCAAATATGCGAATACAATAGCAGTAGCACAAATTGAACTATTCTGCTCATGTTGCTTCTGCTATTTTTTTTTTTTTTGCACTTGCTACTACTATTGCTGTTGCAAATTACAGAGCAAACAAAGTGGAGGAGCATTTCTGTAAGTTTTTGGCTATACTATTATGCTGTGAATGTGCGTAAGCTATGAAGAGCAACATTTAAATAAATATACATATAGATAACTTGGCAAAGGTTGTGCCATGTTATTTTAAATGACTGTAATCAAAAATATATTTGTCATAAATAAAATGAAAGAATTGTGCTAGGCAGGAAACTTAAATGGCTTTCCAAATATCACCAAATATTGTCTATGCCTAAAATAGAAATAACAAATTAAAAAGTAGATTTTAGTTCGGTTTCGACCATTTTACTAAAATGTAGAATTCTTTAGACATTTTAACAATTGCAATTCAGGAATAATTAAAAGAAGTTGATTTCTTATCAAAAAATGTGCTGATAAAAATGCAGTCTGAGAACGGCATAAAATGTTTTTAAGCGTTACAATATGTTTGTGTCAAGCAAGCAGATTTCGATAGCAATCAAGACAATCCTCACCAACATCAATTAGCAGACTGAAACTATCGTATATGTTATGAATATTATTTGGTATTCAGAGTTGTGGCAAAGAAATAAGTAAGAGTAACAACAAAATGCATTCTCTATTCACAGATATACATATTTGTCAATGCGAATTTTAGATTTCGTTTACAAATTGCACAACAAACCCAATTGGCCAAAACATATGTATGTCTCTTGGCCCTTGCAATGTACCATAAAAAATATTGAGCTTATTGCCGTTCAGAGCCTGGAGGAGATTAAATAAGAGTTCAGATTTTGTTTACCTATTTGTGTGGTAAAGTTTTGTATTGAGTGTGCGTGTGTGTGTTCGTGTGTGTGTGTGTGTCTGTGTGTGTGTGTGTGTGTGTGTGTATTGCTTCAATATTTATTTGGTATTATTGGTTACTTTTGGCTATTTTTCGCACTGTTGCTTGGCAATGTTTATTTTACATTCGACCTTCTGCACTTGTGCTCTTTAATTACTCTCCAAGCTGCAATTATGTATATTTGCCAAATAAATATTTTGTAAATTTTATTTTATTTATTTGTTTTTATTTTTTTTTACAAATATTCACTGTTTATATTCAACAGTATTTAAATAAAATATTTTATTTACAATGCATGCCTTCGAATTGTGTCATAGAATGTGTGTAAAAATGGACTATGCATGTGTGTAAAATAAAGTGTCAAATATGTATGCATTCCCAACACGTTGGATTATCATCTGTGAGATATCAATCATAGATTAGTTGAACTCTTTCCACTAAGATTCCAGCTCTTTAATTTTCAATGCCAGTTTTTAGTTTGTTAAACATTAGTTTACGTTTAGTATAACCTAATCAGTATCATCAATAATATAATAAAATATATATAAGTATACGTATGAGTATATATATATAAGTATACATAAATATGAATGTATTTGTTGACACATACATGTCTTCAACATGATTACACACATTTTCACAGCTTGAATGGGTTCAGTGTATAATTGAAATCAGTGTTGTTAAGTATCATAAATAGCTAGTCAAGTAGAACATTTCCGTTTAGATAAATATTATAAATTTTTGTGATTTTTTTTTTTTATTTTTGTATCATTTTTGATGTTGAGTTTGTTGTGGAAGTGGGGGCATGTTGCATGGTATGAGTAACGTGTAGAATGCATTTGATTATTGTGCATGTTAAATGTGCACTTTCGTATTTATGCATTTATGCATACAGTTGTTGGCTTGTTGTTATTAGTGTTGCTGTTGTTGCTGTTGCCATTGCCGTTGCAACTTAAGTGCATAAATAAACACATTTTAATTAAATTAAAATAAAATGCATATCGCATGCATTTATTATCGATGTCCACATCCGACAGCTTCGACATCCGACGATGAGCTGAATGCCATTTTACAATGAATAAATTTATGTGTGTGTCGTGTGTGTGTGTGTGTGTGTGTGTGTTTTTCCATGGCTGCCTACTACTCCTCCCTCTCAGCCACAAAATACTCCAATTGGTTTTGGCTATAGTTCTCTAAACCGAATTAGACCCAAGGGTCGAATTGTGCAACATTTTCGAAAGTGGTGCGCTTAGGGACAAGTTGAACTCATTTGTTTGTTTAGTCAAAATTCTAGTTTTTGGTCTTTTTGGGCTAATAACCAAACAGTCAATGCCAGTTGGCCTCCACTGACATAAACAATCAACATGCCAGCTCAATCAATCGTTTGATCAGCCCTAATCTATGGTTATACATACGAGCAGACATGCATATGTTTCACATTCTCCGGCTGCTATATAGACACATATAGACAGATGTGTTCACATATCACTGGAGCAAAGTTCATCAATGTAACATCAAAAAGAGATTTGTGTCGATTTTGACCACCCAAATCAAACGCATCATGGCTCAAATCTTAGTTTTTGTTCTGAATTTCAATTTTATGCATTTGGATAGCAGCCAAATTCTTTTATCAAATTTAAATTATAACATTTTTCCAGATGTCTAATAGTTATTTAAGGTGGAAAGACTGCAAATAATTTTAATAAAATTTAAATATTCCGAAATCTATATTATAAACATAAGAATTCACATAATTATGCATAAAGTTGCTGTATTTTGATAATAATGAGATATATATCAGAATATATATATGTACAGTTGATCTTAGTGCATATAAAATATATAATAAGACTTTGTCCTTAATGCGTTTGCTTTGATTGATATCAAAAATCGATATATATCGGTATTTTCGAAGCTGCGGCAGTTATCAGTCAACTGAAGCAAACTTGATCTGTCCGGGGTCTACAAGAACTCATGTTAAAAATTTAAAATAAAATATAGAAATGACAAATATATATATATATATATATATATTTTTTGTCATAATGAATTTCAATGTTTAAAATATGAAAACTTAAGCTATTTTTGATTTAATTATGCATATGATATGATGCCGTTTTAAAATATTTAATTTAATAATGATTTTTTTCTTGTAATATACCTGATCGCTTCAAAAGGCAAACGTGCTTCAATTAAGTGTCTCTAATCTGTTGTTTCTTCACCCACTTTGCGAGAGGCTTCACGATCCGGATACTGGGTTTATTTGCAGATTAAGCACACACTTCAAGACACACACTCAACACTGTGCAGTGGCCAATGGAATTATGAAATGCTATTTCCATCACTGATAATTTATTATACATATATATGTTCATATATAAATATATATATATTTATATATATATATATGTATATCTATATTTGTTGCAATTTGGGTGCCAGCTCTCGTGTGCGTTGGAAAACCAAAACAAAAATTCCAAAAAAAAAAAGAAAACTAAATATTTTGAAGAAGCGCGAAAAACGCCGAATGTGATGTGGCTTTGGAAATCACAACAACAAACAGGCAGCACGCGGGCGGCAGTTGAGCGCTCGTAAAGTTCGTAGCCCGGCGTCAGAACAAACAAAAATGGGAAACACTCCGTAAATGGAAATGGCGTAACGCAATTGACGACACGATATCGTCGCGGCCCGGCTCATTGGGTCACTGAAGCAGCCAGTTGCACGGCCAGCCAGCGAGACCTGCTGCCACTTTCAATCAAACACGTTCGCCACACACTCGCACACACACACACACACAACACAACAAAACACACACACACACACAAGCAAACTCGCGAGCGTGCGGGAGAGGACAACGTTGTCCGCTGCAAATACCGACACAGACTGCATCCGACAATGTTTTCGTCAGCGAATTTAACACGACGCACACACATACACAGACAGGGAACGCATGGGACGCACAGGACGCGAGGACGAGCAGCGCACACGAAGCGAATCGAAACGAAAGGAACTTTGAACCACGACCAACGACAACCAACAACCGACAACCGACAACCTACGACGGCGACAACGACAACGAAACGAAGAAAACGAACGCACGAGCAGCCGACCAGCTGTTTTAAGTTGCGCATGACCCGTGAGCAGAGCGAAGACGAAGGACACGCAACACCAGCAACAGCAACACCAGCAAAACCAGCAGCAACAGCAGCAACAGCAACAGCAACAGCAACAGCAGCAGCCAACAGGCCACAAAATTGGCGCGCAATTTCAATTAGTTAATGTCCTGTCGTCTTGCCACTCGTCTCTGTCTCCGTCTCTGTCTCCGTCTGTGTCTCAGTTGCGTCTCGGCCATCAATTTCTTAACGACAGTCGCCCCGCTACTTCTTGGCCAACGCTGAAGTTCACGGACCGGTGCTCGGCTTAATTTGGCATTCAAAGTGTCCATGTCCGGGCACGATGGAAAGGCCAACAAAAATCTGATCGGAGGACAACACTTGATGGACAACCAGAAGGGAGAACAAACATTGCGCACACCTATTTGTATAGTCGGCCCAATATTGTTATATATATGAATAAGCTATCGACTAATGTCATTTATTCCAGATTCCAAATTGAACAGGCCTCTATATCTCTCACTCTATCATTCGATATCCACATCACTCTATATCTAAGCTTAACAATTTTGATATGCATTTCTTTCTGGGTTTTCCTAATATTTGCAATCGTCGATTCTTCAAAATCATAGTTTTTTCCCTTTCCTCTCAAAGATAAACATTATTAATTTTTTTTGTTTTGATTTGTTTTTTTAATTTTAATTCAATTTTTCTTTTTGATTTAAATTCAATTTGAATTGAAAATTTCTATTATTTATTTTAAAATTCTTTGTAAACTTTGTGGACTCTCTTTATTTTCATATTTAAAAAAAAATTTTTCCGTTTCTAATTAAAATTTGAATTCAAATGCCATTTAAAACGACTTCTTTAAGAAGAAGACCAATTGACATTAGCAACGAGACGTTGACACACTTAACCATTTGTGGTCGACGTCAATGTTTGATTAAGAACACATTCAACCCTCTCTGCATTCAATGCCGAGTTCCAATAATGAAAAATTGCTACTAATAGCCTTAGTTGTTTGTGTGTGTGTGTGTGTGTGTGTGTGTGTGTGTGTGCGAGGGCTCTAAAGAAGTCGCGAGTGGGTTAAAACAACAGACAAGTTATCTGGCTGGCTGGCTGGCTGGCAATCAGGCAACAAGACCACAAACAATGCCTTTCAGCTGGAGTAGGTAGCTCTCGGCTGGGTCATTGACAAGAAGGGGGAGGGCCTTGAATACAGATGGTGGAAGAGGGAGGGGTGTCTATCCGAACCGAAGGCTAAAACAAAGGAGCCACTGTGACGACAACAATGACGAGAAGGCAACTGCTACAAAAAAAAAACGAAAAAACAAAAAAAGGCGAACAACGAGCACAATGGAAATCCCCCCCTCCTCCTTCCCCGCACTGTCCCCTCCCCCTTCGCCTTTCCTGCTTCACGACTCGCAGCATGCTGCAAGTGTGAAATGTGGCATTAAAATAAAGGAACACTCTAATAAGACTGCCTTTTGTTATCAATGCAAAAAAGGCAAACGAAAAAAAAATCGGAAAAAAACTAAAAAAAAAAATCTGGCAAGCAACTGCAGCAAAGGCACCTTTTAGGAGCCTTAGGTGAAGCCCAAAGCTCTCCCTCTCCCCTCCGCCAATCCCCTTGCATTAGGCAGCGGCAAGTGTGAAGAGTGTGAATGAAAAAAATTGTAATTTCCGGCGAAATTGTGAACGAATCTGCGTTTTTTTAATATCATCTGGCAGCTGGGCTTCATCGGACCGGCAGCTACAGGAAACTAACCCTATGAAATAGGAGCAGCAGTTATTTTGGTAATATTAGTGGCAGAAATCGAATTGATTAGCATACTATTTGAGAGAGATTTATTGCCATCAATTAAAAGTACTAGCACGCACGCTCTTAAATAGTATCTGACAGATGCATTTCCTAAGCTGACAGACAAATTTTCCTGTGCCAAAAGATCAACTTTAACAAATTAAATTTAACAAAGTTTGGAATCGACCCATCCTGCGAGTCCATAAACTAAATATGTATTTTCATTGACATAATTATGAAGCGTTGATAATGCTTTGCGAACAATTCGCATTTAACGATTATTGATAAATATTAATTTAAATACATATCGATTTCCGATATCAATAAATCTACAATTTGAACGACAGCGGCTTCTTATGGATAATAATAAATATTTATAAGAATAATAATAATAATAGTAATAAATATTTAAGACTAAGAGAGTCCAATTCATTTTAAAAGTTATATTTAAGTTATATATATTAATAAGTCTCCTACACCTAAACTCTAACGAAACCAGGATCGATTAGAAATCAGCTGAATTGCTTAAAGGACACAGAAGCAACTGTCAACTCTTGGATGAGACAAAAACCATTTAGCCGTCTAAAGAAATGGCCCAGAACAGCGATCAGCCGACCCTGCTAGAATTAGCCATTTCATCGATAGCAATTATCGATGGATTCGTGCACACGATGCCCTTTTGGAATCGCCAGTGTTGCATAATCAAAATATGCACATGTGGCAATAACAATACAAGCTTGGCCTCTACTCAATAGGTGCGAATTTGGTGACTAGCTGAATGACAGCCTCTAAGCAGCTTATGACCACGCCCAAACACCGCACCCTGACTGGCATTGCAAATAGCATGACACACACACACACACACAAAGAGAGAGGGGGATAAGGGGAGAGAGAGAGAGAGAGAGAAACTGCGACTGAGGTATGCCAATATTTCAATAACATTGCCGGCTGTTTGTTGAGAGAGGAGTGGGCAGAAGTCAATATTCAAATGTTAATGGCAACATGCAAGTGGCTCCTAAGACAAAGACCTTTGCTGTCTGGTGTTAATGCGCTTACGTGTCTAAGCCACACACACACACAGACACACACACATATTTACACTCCAATGCGACCTGAAGATTGAATGCGAGTCGCGTATTTCACTGAATTCTCATAACACTCGACCAAAACTAATAAGCATTTATGCGTCTCTGGCTGTTCAGCTAGTTGTGTGTGCAGGCATTTCGTGTGTGTGTGTGTGTGTATGTGTGTGTGTGTGTGCATGTGTATGTGTGAGAATTTCAAAAGTACCAGCAAAAATCTACAGTTGAAATTTCTTGCACCTTACTGGTTATTTTAAAATTTAATTAAAGCCAAAAACATTTAATTCCTGCCTTGTTGCGAGAAGTTGCCAGAGAACAAAAGAACCATAACGCTATAAATGTTGAAACAATTGATATATATATAATATATATACACATATATATAAATTCTTGATAAAATAAATGAGCTTTTCTCAGAGTTCTTGAATACTAATCGCAGATTAAGTATATTTGCCGCCGCATTGCGAATATCGATACAAATCGATTTCCGATTGCAATTTAAACCATAATTGTAAAGATTTAATCTTTCAATTAATATATAACTGTGGAATCTTCATTAATATTGGATAAGAGCACTGATATTGTTAAACTTATCAAATTTTCATATTTTCCAAATATTTTCCAAATTTTCATATATTCCAGACGAGCTTTCTCGACTAGAGTATTCTAATTTGTTGTTAACTTACAGTTAATCAGCTTTAGTTATTATCCACTTAGTTGTGAAAGTGATAAGTTGATTTATCACATTTTACAGCTTACGATGAATTGATCTAATAATCAGTTTGTAACCAACATAGAAATAATATCCGTATAATCTTTCAAAAACTAGCCGAATTAGGCAGGCTGTTCAGCTAATCTGTTTAATATAGATTTTAGACATATTTAAATGATAAATATACGATTGTATAAGTGAGACTGAAGTCTTTTAGAATGAGTGTGTGTGTGTGTGTGTGTGTGAAGCTATCTCACTGAAAGAAATTCATCGTTTAAAGTCAAATTTTAAGACATACTATTATTTATGTAAGGTCAAGTTAAGATTAAGTTCTTAATTTAAGAAGTTAAATGCTTAACTCATTAATTTTTTAAGTTTAATTTTGATGATGATTTGTGTATACATTTAAGAACTTTAACACTTTAAAAAACTGAATATTTAATTCAAGGCAATTCAATTATTGTTTTAAGAACTGACTAGTCTCCAAATGAGAACCACAAAACTCACTCGAGGCAATCAAATTGTTGTATTAAATATTGTTGAGAACCGTACTTAAGTTATCCAGCAACGTTTTCCATTTGTGGAGTATTTTTCTCGACCTTGAACATGTCTGTACTTGATTTCAGTATTGCTCTTTATACTGAGTGTGTGTGTGTGTGTGTGTTTGGACTTTATTCCCTATAGTTGCAGAGTCAAAATTACATTTTATTAACGCACGCACACACACAGAGAAAGAGACACACACACACACACAGACAGAGAAAGACACGAACCCAGTCTCGACACTCGTCGTGAAGTTGGCAACACTTTCACTAACCACCCACACACCCACACACCCTCGCATACACACACGCACACGCAGACTATACACATGCTATCTCTTTCCCGCTAAACATTTATTTGGCTTGTTATTTCGTTGCCGCCTGCTTCCCAACACTTTATTGCGATTTAAATTCTCATTATCTCGCTCGATGCGTGTGAATGTGTGTGTATGTGTGAGTGTGTGTGTGTGTGTGTGTGTGTGTTGCATGTGAGTGTGTTGCAAGTGGGAAAGGTGCTGGGTGGCGAGGGTGAGGGGTGCTTTCGGTGGGTATGGTGATAAGTGGAATATTGGCCAACTTTTGCCCAACTAATGATAAGCTATCTAATCCGCTTACATGTCGCCGCACAAAATAATTTAATTATTAAATAAAAAATGTGCAAAGCGAGATTCAGTTTTATTTATGGGCAGCAGCAGCTTTTGTTGCAAGTTCAGCCTGCGTTGGTTGCCTCACAATGTAATTAAAAGTATCGCAGTTACAGTTGTTCTTAACGCATTATATAATAGTTTCAAGCATCGTCTGCCTTACACTAATTAATGACGTAAAATATTTGTACTCCATCATCATTATCATTATCATTATCATTATCATCAACAGAGTCAGGAGAGAGGAGACGGAAAACGGGAGACAGGAGAGACAGTTAAACATTTTTGCATGTTCTCAATTATGAAAACTTTTTTAGCACGCTCTCAACTTGTGTGTGTGTGTGTGTGAGTGTGAGTGTGTGTGTGTGTGTATGTGAGTGTGTGTGTGTGTGTGTGTGTGTGTGTGTGTGTGTGTTTGTCTCTTAGCTGGCAGACAACTCGTTAGTTGCTGCCCAGGCGATGATGCTCAACAAGTAGTAGACAAGCGGCGAGCTGCAGGAGCAGCGGCACACAGGGCGCATACTTGATCTTATCTGAAGCAATGCAATACCCTTACCTATACACTAACAGTGGCATACAACATTTTTCTAACAATAATAATAAAAAACTTAAAAAACTCATAAGTAAAACAATTATGATAATTAAAACAAATTCCGTTAAAAATTTGGATGTTTTATATAAATGTATATAGACATAGTATCAACATTTGTATCCCATTTCAGTCGGTATTCGATTCCGTTAGTTCTGTTAAGTTCAGTTAGGGTTCCTTGAACTCAAAAACTTTTTCTCTAGAAATCCGTAACAAATAATGCATTTTATTCATCGAGGGTATTTCAATTTCGGCACACCAGAAAAGAGGAGGATAAAAGCGAAATTCCTTCGCGCTCTTTCAGCATGTGTGAAAATTGTATTTTGTTAATTTTTTTCTTGTTTTGGCCAATTCAGCATTTTCATCTATATTTTGCTCCACTTTTTTTTTCTTTGCCAGCTAATCACCGAGTGCCGGCAGTGAAATTTACTTGCCTCATAGTTAATACCACCTCTGATCCCCATAAGCTAGCTGGCAAAGTGATTGGCGAGCCGTGGCTCCCATGTGATTCCCGGGGATTACTTTCGCTGAGCCAAATGATGTTGACGTCTCAACTTGGATTTCGGCTGGCTCCAGCCAGTAGATGGCAAAGGAATCGCCATGAGAGACTATGTATGGACAAAATATTTGGTGATCATTGGCAGATATTTCTGCAGAAAATCCAACTTACGAAACAGAAAAAAATTATATGAAAAAAACATCGACAAAATTATAAAAGAATTTTACGTTAAGACTGAAATAAATTGTTAAAATTGTATTTTCTGGCCAAGGAATACGATTTCATTGATTAGGTGAAGTATTTTGTCAAAAATGATCGCTAGGCATCCAAATAAAACATTTCAATCTCTGACAGTTGGTTAACTTGGCAAAACACTTGCCAGGATTTCTAACGCCTTAATCAAAACTAAACTAAACTAATCTCAAACTGAGTGATACTCAAATATTTTTACGTAGCTCTAAGCGTTTCCAGGTAAAGCAAGGGGGCTGCATATAAGTGTATAGATACATATATATATATGTATATATATATTGTGGCAGACATAACTGTTGTTTTTGGCACTGAAGCATAACCGCACGTATGTGGCAAGTAAACGTAATCATAAATGTAACTGTTTGCCATATTAACTTGTATAATTGTATAGATGCCGTACAAATACTTTATATAACTACGTGCGTGTGTGCTGTGTGTGTGTGTATGCATGTGTGTGAAAGTGTGTGTCCGTGTGTGTTGCCAAAGGCAATAGCTAAGCTGATGCTCAAGCTGATGCTGAAGCCAAGTCATCATCAGATGAAATCATTTCACACTTTTGCTGTTTACTTAAGCGTAAGTCAACTTTATGAATGCTCAACGCTGCCAGCATTGAGAAACCACTAAGACAAATACCAAATAAAGTTACACACACGCATATACATATATACACACACACACACACACACACACACACACACACTGGGTGTGTGCACAAGTGCACGTCGGCAAAGTCACAAAATTGCAATAATTTTTGGGGTAAAATTCGTCCCCAAAAACCGCAACGAACGACAATTTTGGCATTTTCACAATTTATGGCGGCTGCTGCAAGGGTGTGTGTGCATGTGTGTGTGTGTGTGTGTTTGTGTTTGATGAGGGGAGGGGAAAGATTAAGGCAGGCATAGCCAGCATATCGAGACTTGGCATAACTAGTGCTTGTGCAATATATATTGCACAATATAGACTTAAATGCTATCTGAGATTTTCACATGGATGATTTAGTCTTCTAGTTTTGGAGTCAAAAAAAGTTAGAGAGGAACAGAGAGAGCAAGAGACAGTGAGGGAGGGAGAGAGAGAGAGAGAGTGGAAAGCAACAGAGAGTATAAAATTCAGGAACTTGACAACTTTGAAAATCAAAAACTTGTTAAAAGCAATAAAAACTAGCAATGCAATCAATATAAAAATCAGAAACCTAATAGAAATGTTAAATGCAAAAGAGGAAAGAAAGTAAACTTTCGCCAACACCCCCCCCCCCCCCCTTCTATCTAACCCCTTTCCTGGAAAATTCAGTTTTTTTTGCGACTATGCGAGTGAGTCAGCAAAAGCTATCAAGTAAAAAAGAAAGGCGAACTCATCATAACTAAGGACACATGTATTTGTATTTGTATCTGTATCTGCATTTGTATCTGTATCTGTATCTGTACATGTAGCTATGCACTACATTTGCTCTTCATCGTCAACACACACTTTCTCCCATACACACACACACACACACGTATCAGAAATCTTCTGCTAATCAAATCTACCGCCAAAATTGTTGCCATTGTTCGAATACATTGCAAGAAAAAAATGAGGAGAAAAAATAAACAGCTGAGGGCTGATTTCTGTAGCTATTTTTTTACTTTTGTCGATACTCTTACTTTGAGGGTAGTGAACTTATTCAAACAGTTTGACAATCTACAGAATTAGACGAATCGAATAAATGTCAGGTCAAAACTATACTTTTTAAATGACATTGACTTTTTCTTGGTTTTATTTTGTAAAAAAACCTGACTTTGATAAGATTTTGTTAGCAAATTTTATATTATAGCAACTGTATATTTTTATTATTATTGGCTATTTATAATTTGAAAATGTCTTCAGCTGGCGCCAAGTTAATTCTATTTTTTTATTATTTGAAATAAACTTGAAACAATTTAGCTGAATAGTATTGAAAGTATTTGTCAGTGTATTCAATATTCGTACCAAATATAATCAAATTTTCCTGTGACCACAAAATAGGTCAATCGCTAGACAAATGCCACAAATACACTCAAGCACACTTACACTCAGTGTGAACTGCATGAAATTGAATGTGATTGAATGTAGGCACACACACATACATACACACACACACACAATCACACACACGCACAAAGCACACGCACACACACCTGACAGCAAACATCCCACAAGCAATGACAAGAAAAAATTGCCTTAAATATATATTTTGAATGAAAAGTATGCAAACAAAATTGGCATAAGGATAGAGAAAAAGAGTGGTGGAGAGAGAGGGAGTGGGAGAGCGAGAGGGGTAAGTCGAAAATACCTAAGCATCTCCCAATAATATCTGGCCCCCAATCACACAACACACACTCACCCACACCACATACATATTTCATCTTGTGTTAGCGCCTTTCAAACACATGATCGATCTTTGGACAGATGCAGATGCCACGTAGAAGCGTGTACGGAATGAAATAAAATGGGAAATGGGAGAACTCTAGGCGTTATAGTGATAAGGGGAATATAGTGTGTGTGTGTGTGTGTGTGGTAGAGACTGTGGGACAAGGAGTAGGGGGGCCGTGTGGTGAGGGTTAGAACAAGTGGATAACACATACGCTCAGGTGTCTTTTGGACCAAGTTTTGCGTGCCAAAGTTTGCACAGCACAAACATCAAATGCTGCGCCAAACTCACACCTTAAGTGTTCCCTCTCTATCTCTCTCTTCCTCTCTGTCTCTCTTTGTCTCACTCCCTCTGTTTCGCCTCCTGCAAATTTGGGTGTGAGAGAGACATGGAATTGAATACGCTTTCATATCCTGTAATATAAACAAATTGATTGAATATGCGTCTCAGCTGTACTGAAGCTAGTCTACAGAGATCGATGTCTATATAGAATATATATATATATATATATATATATATAAATGATAAATTACCTAGTAATTTAGCTACACTTTTTGGTATTTAGAGAACAAAATTCTAAGTAATAAGAAAATTATCGACTTACAAAAGACTATTTTTATTTTTTAAAAATGTTTCCTATTATTAAAATATAAATTTCAAAAAAGGTAAAATGAAAATTTAGAATAATAATTTAGGTAAAAAAAACAAAAACAAATTGAAAATTAGACATATTTTTTCGAAATTCTAGAAATATCAAGAAAAGAAAATACAATATTGCTTATTAGAAATATTAAAATACACACGAGATGGCGAGCTGTTCTTGTCTCAAAAAGTATAGTGATTTTCCAAATATCAGGGAAATTTATTTTTTCCTATTGACACACACCACTTATAAGGAAAACTCACAATTTAATCAATGGCAAAATGAATCCTACATTTTGGGGAGAAACTTAACCCCCACAAATCTATATTAGACTAAGACATTCCAGGGTATCTTGCATGTGAACAACTCCCTTTTCTGGTTGTTGTTGTTGTTCTTATTGGACACACACACACACACACACACACATACTGATGTAGATATGTATGTGTGCAGCACTTGGGCCGCTTTTTGTGTTGGTTGTTTGGCTGTTTTGTTTGTTTGGCTGTTTGTTTGTTTGTTTGAGTTGCTGTTAGAATTATTTTTTCCACTAACATAAAGCCGCGCTGCACACACACAACCACATTCACAGGCACACACACACACACACACACACACACACACACAGAGTCGCTCTCGCAGACACAGTGACAGCTGTTGGTTGCACATGTGACGCTCATCCTGGTGTGTCCTTGTTTGCAAATACATATGAAAAACAAACAAGCATAGATTTAATGCAGCTCAGTTTTTCTTCATTTTTTTATTATGTTTTTTTTTTGTTTTTTGTTCTCTGTTTGTCTATCTGCCTGTCTGCGTCTCTCTTAGACGTTCGTTGTCTCCGTCCTTCGTCCTCTATCCGAACATCCTTTGAACAATTTTTGACAATCGCAGAGCTTCCTTCCTTAAGCCCATGTCTCTGAGTCTGTCTCTCTGTTTCTTTGTATGTGTGTGTGTGTGTGTGTGTGTATATTGTGAATGGGGTCTGTGACCTGACTGCAAGCAAGCCCCTTTAAGATTTCAAATATTAGCCCACTTACGTCTCGCCAAATACTAATTTCTTAATGGATTTTTCTGTTATCTTCGAGTCACATTTTTAATTCATTGAAATATTGTTTACTTTTTGCTGACCTCTTTTAATAATGTGACTTAAATGACACTGTGAATGACTCCCTGAATCCCAGCGGGATTCGAAATATAGAATAAGAAACAAGTAAGATGCTGTAGTCGAGTTAACTCGACTGTAATATACCCATTACCCAGTTGTTAAATATATTCTAGTTTTCTTGGCAAATTTCCCTTTAAGATGATTTGCACTCAAATGCCCAAACTGAATTGAGACAAACACATGCATATACATACATAAATACACACATATGCACGTACAAAAAATAGTAATTATCGGGGCTCTGCAGAATACACACAAATATATTGACGCTAGCGTCGATTATCATGCCACCTCTTTCTCACACATGCGCTCGCCTATTTATATGTATACAGAAAATGCTTGCGACTGCTGATAGAAATGAGATCAATATGAGAATATTATTTCGACTACAACTTTGGTGTTTCTTATCCGATCTTAATGAAATTTTGGCAATTGATCAATAAATAATATGTATAAGCTTATTATATATAAAATATAAGCCTCTGCCCGGTATTAAAGCGAACGATGAGTATTCCAATTCTGTGCTTCCCCAGGAATATTGATCGATGGAATCGTTATTGATTATAGCCGGTCAATAGTTATTCGACTTGTCTGCCACCGTTGGTTGTGTTCAACTCGATTGTCTCTTTGGTTATGCCACAATAGAAAGAAAGAAAGAACTCTCCTCTCTGCTTTAATTCATAAAGGAAAAACTCCAAGTGGTATAAATTCCCTTATGTATTTGTTACTGGCCGACGCCACCAGAAAGATCGAATTCCTGACTGTCCAAAAATCGATAATCAATCGAAAGACCTTATGCATTTCGATATCTATCCAAATCTATCAAACATAAAATATAAACTATTTTGGTGAGGAGTTTTATATGTGGACAGACAAGATATGATCACTTGATCTTACTGATCACAACTTTTACTCTTATCTACAGTCTGCTTCTACTTTTGTTTATTTATATCCTTTTTTTTAACTTATAATTTTGTGTGTGTTTTTTAGCCATCTCTTAAAGCAAAATAATAAGAGTAGTGGATAATAAATTCTTAAACTACAAAATAAATATAAATACAAGTTCTGTCTTTGTGCTTTCGGCCTTCACCCATTTGTTAATTAAAATCAATTATTGTGCTGCTGAGAATGTGACGTCAAACTTAAAATTAGATTATCATATTGACAAAAGCTACAAATTTTCCTTTTAAGCAAAATGAAACAGGATTTCCAAAATTGCTTAGCTGTAATTCAATTAAATTTGATATTGTTGGTTAAAACACCTCTGTAGGTGTGTGTGTGTGTGTGTGCGTATCTAGTGTGATGGCAGCTTGTCTTATGCATGCATATGCATACAGTGCCTGTCAAATGTCACCTGACACACACACTCACCCACACACACACACTCACACACACACACACACACACATGGAATAATAGGCGTCAGCCAGCCACATCGAACACTATGCAACGCTCTTCTGCAGGTCGTTTAAAGTTTACATGTCGTTGTCGACGCCCCGGACATGGACATGGATCTCAACTCACACACACACACACACACACACACACACACACACACACGCACACGCACACCAGCATACACACACTCACAAACGTCACATTTGGCTTGACTGATATATAAAGTTGCGAGAGCCACGCTGAGGTGCTGGTTGAATGATATAAACTTAATTGCGGAAATTGGGTTAAAAAACTTTGACACATGTGCGGGTTATACAAATTTATACCTCTATATGCGTACACTCAGAAAAATAAAACACCATCTACTATATACCATATATGTACAAAATACACTCAAATAAATGCGATGAAATCTAATAAAATGTTTAGGGTTTTCGTAGTAATTTCTAAATAGATGTTAAAATATTTCTTTTAAACTATTTTCAATCTTGTTTTTTAAATGTTTTCTATGATGAAAAGAGAAATTTGCAAAAGTACAAATTAATAATACCGAAGTTGGAAGTGAATTTTTTTCTTAGTGGGTTCAGCACCTATCCTAGAAACCTAGAGACTTACGCCGAATCTGATTTAGTAAGAAATCGGCCAACTTTAATTGATATTGATTTAAATACTTGATTACTTCAATTAACCAAGGGACTTAGTTCAGTATGATTGATTTGGTAAATAAAACTGATTCTGAAACAGTTTTAAACTTCAGACAATTTCTATAACTCAAAAATAAACGTTTTTGTAAAACTAATTTTGTATTCAGGAAGTTTGACCTTGACGACGTCTGCACTCTCATTTTTTAAAGTGTAAATACATGCACATTTAAATATTTATATATATCTATATATATTTTTTTTATTTATATATATATATATATATATATATGTGTGGCCTGTCGTTGACTTTACTTAAGCCAGCACTTCGCAGAGAGCACTGTAAAAACTGGTGGTATGCCGAAAGTTTTTGTCCCACACGTGGCACCCCCGTTCCCCCCTTTCACCTATATATGCCCTCACACCCACAATGACTACCGCTTTCACCTAAGCTAGGGGCAAGAAGCGCCCTTGAAGCATTCACACTCCCCGTTTTGTGCCCGTTGTAATGCAATTTTATTTCATTTCATTGAAGGCAAAGTTTTCTCTTCGAATTCTTTTACTTTACTTTGGTTTTCACTCTGTGCGTGTGTGTGTGTGTGTGTGGTATAACATTATATATATGTATACGCATTTTTTTCATTTCTTATTTCCTTTTTGTTTTCCATGTACCTCCCCCTTTCGGGTAGTTCTCTTTCGCTCTTGGGGCCCTGTCTTATATGCTTGGATTGCTGTAGTTGGAGCAATGACAAATTTGTCTTAAATCGCATACGCCTAACCGGAAAACTCCAATTCCCCCCCCCCCCCTCCCTCACCACCATGACCACACCTCCTCTACACGCGCGCACACACACACACACACACAAACAATATATGCAAATCTGTAATGTAAGTAACAATTTCCTTCCCCTATGCAAGGAAAACTTTCGTATTGTAAATTATGAGCGTGCGAATATTGCTTTCAGCATTGAAAACCAAGAAAAGAAGAACAAATCTGAGAATTGAAAAGTCTCGCTACTCGACTCTGATTTAATTATGTATGTGAGTTAGCATGTCGAAAAATGTATATAATTCTATAACAAAATATAATATCGAGAGTATCAAAATTATTCTATATTTTGATTTTGTGCCAAATACGTGATGCTGTCTGTCCGTCTCTGGGACAACGTTCCTACATTTGTTGAAGAGGCCTGTAAAATCAGAGCTTTGAATATACATATATACATACGTCTATATACGTATTTAAGTCAATAAGACCACATATCTTTTAGACTTTCAAAGCTGAATCGTCAAAGTTGCAGTTTAGATAGCTAATGAGTTTAAATGTGTTATTAAACCATGATTAAGAAGCCATCGACGGATCTTCATTGAAATGTTATGACTTCGCAAAGTTTTGAAGCATCTTCTTTTACATAAATCAAGCCTTAAACTTTGAATGTGGTATTATTCTAGAAGTCAAACTATGACTAAGAAATCCTAGTTTTTGAATATCGGAAGGAGTAATTTGAATATGTCATTTGGACATTTGGGTTAAGGCCATAATTAGATATTCTTAGCTTGCGACTTCCATCAGCTCTGAACAATACATTGAATGCGTCTTCTATCTTGGGCACACCCTACTTTCAAATACCCTACCAATGCCTGCATTTTGAATTGCTTTAAACGATGGCGCAACAGAAATAAAAACAAAAAAAAAAATAGGGGGGAAAACTAATTGCAATTTGAAACAAGTAGCGAGGGCACTCGAATGTTTGCTGCACTCAAAAAAAATTCATATTGATTTTCAGCAATTCGACATCTTTTTGTCTTTTCATTATTCATAAAGTACATTTCTAAAATGTATGATGGCTTCTTTAAATTTCGGGGTTTGCATTTCTGAATATTAAAAATATCCAGACATTAGCTTTTTGTTACTTATATTAATTATTAATTAGAATACTTTAAGATTTCACATATTATAGAAATACACTTTAGCTCATAATTTGGAAAATTTCACGATTTTGGCTCACAAGCTACTTGACGATAATAAACTTTAATATACCAGTGGAGATACATTAATTTTATTACAATTTTCTGAATTTCCGAAAATATATATTCGAAGAATCATCGTTTGCTTTTCTAGTCTTAGAAATTCACAATTTCTGCATTTCTCAATATTAGAAAATATTAAAAAAAAAAAAAAAAAACACCATATATTTGGGATTGTTTATATGGAATACGGCTTTCTAATTTTAATTCCAATATTTTCTTATATTTACAAATTATATATTAAATCAAGAAAAACTTTGTAATTTTTTTGGGCGAAATTTTTTTTTTTTTTTTCTCTGAGTGTGGATTGCAGTGCGGTGGTAGCTAGGACTCACAGGACTCGGGACTCAGGCGACTCTCTGCTGTCAAGTGGCAGCAAGGCTCCTCTCAGACTGCTAGGCTCCTGCCGGAGCCCTGCCGAAGCCCTGCCGGATCCCTGCCTGCCATGCATGGCATGTGCCCGTGGACATTTTCGCACTCGCACAACTTTCGACAGGATTTTTGCAGCATTACAATTAACTGCCTAGTTGCAAGTAGTTGTGGCAGGGGTGCTGCATAGCAAGCAATCGAGTCGCGATGACGTCTCCTGCTGTTGCTGCTTTTGCTACTGCTGCTGCTGCTGCGGGGTACTGGCCTAAAAGTAGGCGTGGCACAGTGTGTAAGTGTGTGTGTGTGTGCAAAATTTGTTCCATTTTACGCTCTCTACACAAAAACAATAAATCGCTCACAGCGTCACGTCAACTTTCCTAATGCATGAAGGGGGTGCAGCCTAGGGTGCAGCTGGCAGGTGGCTGGGTGGCAGGGTGGAGGGGAGGGAGAATTGTGGTTGGGGCAGCTCTTGGGATTGCCGGATGCAGCAATTGAGGCTGAAGCCATTTTAACTGCCACTTGAATGCTAAAAACAATGAGCACACAGCAACTAAATACACACACACACACTCACAAACACATAGGCTACCACACACACACACACACACACATACACATTGCAAACAAAGCAACTGTAAATTGTAATTTAAAAACTTTTAGTGGCTGCCCTTGCAATAAATGCGCCACGTAAATCAGCCCATGATGGAGTTGATGATAAAAGGTAAGAGCCATTTTGTGTGTATTTATCTCTGTCTCTCTCTCTCCCTCTCTCTCTCTCTCTCTCTCCCTCTGGTTGTCGTTACGTGTCTGCCTGCTGCTTTCTACACACACAAAGACACACCTTTTGTTTGATTTTCTGCATTCCACAAAATTAATTGGTGTTGACTATCTGCGCCACAAATATTTTGTTCTCTAATTGCTTAAGCCAAGCAGGACCCACTTGCCACATCCCACTTCCAACTTGCCACATTTTAGTCACAGCTCGTTCAAGCGTTTGTATTCTACATTCAAAATTGATGCACTTAATAGCAGATTGCAATTTAACAGGGAATAATTAATCTCGTACGAATGAAAGGAGCTTTAATTCAACATAATACAAAATCGGAAGGAAGACCTGGGACAGTCATTTAATAATATAATAATAATAATAATATTGTTAATAATTTATATATTTAATTTATTTAGTACGAGTAACATCGATGTACTTGGGATGAGAATAATAACAAAATAATAATGATTTTTTTATTTTTTATATAAGAATTAGCCACTCAGAGCTGATAGTCCTATTAAAGAAACTATATATATATAGTTATATATATGTATATATATATATATATATATATATAGTCTTTGGCATCTCTGCTGGTCTCTTCTGCGCATTTAGATAGCAAAGATAAATATTGAAATTACTTCGGTTAGGTTAATGTCGTTTTTACACTCAAAATCACAACAGAAATCATCAGTTTGGTTTTTTTATCTTCTCTTCTTTTTTCCCCCCGTGACACTTGCGAACACACGATTTTTGTCTATGTTGCTTCGCAGATGTTCTTGTTGTTGCTGTTGGTGCTACAGCAACTACACCTTTTGCATCACACTCGCAGACACACACACACACACACACACACACATTTGCATGAATAAATACGTATGTTAAGCAAAAGTGAGGAAACGTGATTGAAATTTTATCTTTGGCAAAAAATCGAAGAAATATGTGAATTGGGCTTTAGCTGCCGCACAGCTGCCCAGGCTTTCAATATGCATGTGTGTAGCTGTGTGTGTGTGTGTGTGTACGAGTGTGTAAATAGCTGTGTGTGTGCGTTTGACTTTTAAATTCCTGAACGTTGGCGTTAACCGTTGCTGTGGCTCTGTGTGTTATTTGCATTGAAATGTTGAGTAATTGGAAAACCAATCTGGAGCATCTGCACTTCATGTTTTGCATACCTGACTGACTGACTGACTGACTGACTGACTGACTAACTGACTGACTGAATGACAGACGCCAAAAAACGCGACGCTTCCCATTTTTTCTACATTCTCTCTCTGTTCTCGCTTTCATTTTTTGTTGCATATTTTTTATTTTTTTAGCTGAAAATCAAGAACAAATACCACCACACAAACACACACAAAACACACAACACACACACACACACACACACAAAACACACAACACACATGCAGCGCGACAGGTTGATTCCGCTTCTGGCAAGGCAGTTGTTAAAAATAAATTGTTTTTAAATAGCTCTCACAACGCTCCCGCGGCACAATGTTGCACGTCCGTGTGTGTGTGAATGTGTGTGAGTGAGTGAGAGAGGGAGGTATTGAGTTGAAGCTACCCTGTTCTTTCGTCGTAAAGGGAATACTAACTACCTACGGTAAAAGTTTTCAAACTACCAATTTTGTTTTTCTTTGTTGTAGCTTGAAATATCAAAAAAGGATTCTTTCAGCTTAGTTAGGGGACTTATCAAGTGAGTTATCCGTACATCTTCCAATTACCGAATCATGTCTTATTTCAATTAACAATAGTCAAATATTTCCCTAATCAGTTTTGGGCATAGGATACTTTTAGCATATGTTCTTCTTCAAAGGAAGTTACCAACATCGCATTTTAAATTTATCTCAGAAACCCATTAATTATTAAACTCCCTCAATGTATTCTTCTATTTGCAGTTTATAACCATATCTTGGGTTTACTTTATATGTATATCTTAATTAATGTTGCAGTTTAAATGAATCAAAAACTGCCTCAAATTGATACTCTCCTATTTGCAGGGTATAACAACAACAACAACAAACAGAGTCAAACGACAGAAGCCAACAATCAACGCTGGCGCTTCCGATGGTGCTTCCTGGTTCCTGAACTTATTTGTTTTCAATTTTATTATGTTTTTGTTCCCATTCCTTTTCCCTCAGTTTAGTCTTGGCTATGCTTTGGTTTTTCTTCCTCATCTTTTTTGTTAGCCATTTTGTAGCAGTTGGCTCAAATAATTTTGCATTTATTCAATTGTCTTATGACACACAGCAGAAAAGGAAGCCCCACGCCCCAGTCTCCGTCCCCATCCCCATCGATTACACTTGGGACAGGGTATATTGCCTCAATATAGCAAAGTTATTGACAATTTGAACAAAAATTCAGGGCAAGGAATCGAAGAGGAAACAGCAAATGCAAAGCGGATGGAAGCACTTTCCACTGGTTGCTGTTGTGTGTAAAGTGGGCGGATGTGCCCATAACGCAATTAACGTAAACTTCCTTGCCAAATGCACATCCTTGGGCGAGAGGATCGAAGTAGGAAATGCAAAGAAGTCAACACAAAAAGGAAGGATGCAACTGCAAATGACAAAACTCGAAACAGTTGGGAATATCCTCATAACAATTATGATTACATTTGTTGCTTCTTGCCCTGTTATCCATCTATTATCCTTTCACGATTTTCGTATTCTTAATTTCCGCTATTTGCTGCACTTCAAGAAAAAATTGCCACAAAATGTAGAGAATCGCCAAAGACAGCTACACTTATTTTTCAGAGAGTATTTTTCGAAATTCTATATTCTTTCTAATTTGAGTCTTGGTTCTTTCAACATTTAATTCCCACCCTCCATTTAAATCCCTCCATAATATAAATAATAACATCTTCTGAATTTTGGCAAGTATTTATTTTAAAAAATAGTTGATGACATTTCTACATTTTAATTTATGTTTTTATCGTAAATTTTTAAAATCAGAAAATGCTTAAGGTATTTTCTATATAGTTGAAGAATTCATTATTTGAGTGCGATTTTATTTTGTTTTCAATTTACTTTGAATTTATTATGTACTCCAGTTTTCGATTAAATTTGAAAGCATAAATGCAGATCAATGTGAATAAAACGCTTTATAGCGGGAATTGATTGCCATTATTATTGATTATTGGTCTTTCTGAACTTTGGATTGCATTGGATTGACCGAATCTCTTCTTCATTTGATGTTTGCGGCGATGGCGTCGAATTGACCAGCTCATCGAATGGCGCATAATTATCCATGGAGTCAAAGCCGTGAAAGGTCTCGTTGGGTCCACTGGGGGCAGCATTAGATTCACATTGATCCGGCTGCTGTGTGGACTGATAGGAGGGACCATAGCTCGGCTCACTGATGTCCGTGAGAAACCTTATCGATTGCTCCGTCGCACTGATGCCCATACTCTCGTAGGCCGGCATCGAAATATCCTCAATATTTGGCTGATTCTGGAAATTATTTTTGGTATCTTCAGCGTTCACATTATTAGCCGAAAAGGAGCGTTTGACCTCAACCTTGACAGGCTCTTGGGCTTGGCTATTGTTTTGTAGAGATTGATCACTTTCATTGCTCAGTTGATGGGATTGTTTGTTGATCTCGGGACATCTTGCCCCTGACTGCTCCAAGTTTGATATTTTGTTGTAATTGGTCGGTATCACTTCGTTTAACTCCGTACAACTCGAGTTCGGAGCCATCGTTGTGGACATTTCATCAGTATTTCCCAACGAGGATCCATTAAATAGAAACGATGGATTTGTTATATTATCGATGTTCTCATTTGACGTACTGACGTTCTTGAAAATCGGATCTCTTAATCCGCTCTGGTTTATGGTAGACAGATTTGTTGTGCCGCAATAAGAAGGGGCGCTTTGATTTTCTAGCATCTCGCTTGGATAGGATACATCAGCAGGGCAGGGACTCTGACCAATTCTGGAGTCAGTGCTGGGGCTGGAACCGGGGGGAAACTCGTACATTGGTGGCACTGTTATGTCATCAATCTGTTGTTGACTGGCTATGGCCGGTAAACTATGGACGCGTCGAGGCGATATTCCTGACTGCATATCTATCAAATCTTCGCTGCTTAAATTCGGCAACTGACTTCGATTTGAAGGGACGTGAATGCTTTTTCCACAGCTGGCAGGAGTCACATCATCAAGCCACTCGGTGCGGTTAGTCGACTCGAAGCGTGGTCGTAGTTGATTAGTCCGCCGATTAGAAATAGCACCTGAAACGCCACCAAGCGAAGTCATTGTTTCCTTTTCTAAGCATTCGTTTGCCAATTGACTCCTGCCAGAGTTTGAAAAATAAGCAGATGAGCATTTTTGATGTCGGGGCTTTGCTTCTTGCGACAAGCTTCGCACAGGATGCTTCTTCGATGCACCAGATGGCATTGTTCCTGGACCACGCCGACTTCTTCCAAATGATGGAGCACTTATGTCACAAATATTCTTTTGCTGTTGACATTTCGGAGTTCTTCCTCTGGCAGCTCCTGATACTCCGCCGAAGGTAGGCATGCTGACATCCTTTAAGAACTCATTATTAGGGGGCCGTCGACGAGAGACCATATTTGCAGCAATGATTTCCCAGACGGAAAATGTTTTCTGTTGACGTGTAGGAGTTGTTTCTCTAGAAGCTACCGATCTTTCCGCAAAATAAGCCATGCTGACATCCTCTGAGAACTCATTACTAGGGGGTCTTCGACCTGAGCGGGTCATTGGACCAACTCCGGTACTTCCAAATGAAGGAGCGGAAATGTCACAGATATTCTGAGATGGCATTGTTTGCTGTTGACGTGTAGGAGTTCTTCCTCTGGAAGCTCCCGATCTTTCCGCAAAAGAAGGCATGCTGACATCCTCTAAGAACACATTATTAGAGGGTTCTCGCCCTGAGCTGGTCATTGGACCAAGTCCGGTACTTCCGAATGAAGGAGCGGAAATGTCACAGATATTCTGAGATGGCATTGTTTGCTGTTGACGTGTAGGAGTTCTTCCTCTGGAAGCTCCCGATACTCCCCCAAAGGAAGGCATGCTGACATCCTCTAAGATCTCATTATTTGGGGGTCCCCGCCGTGAGCTGGTCATTGGACCAAGTTCAGTAGTTCCGAATGAAGGAGCGGAAATGTCACAGATATTCTGAGATGGCATTGTTTGCTGTTGACGTGTAGGAGTTCTTCCTCTGGAAACTCGCGATACTCCGCCAAAGGAAGGCGTGCTGACATCCTCTAAGAACTCACTACTAGGGGGTATTCGACCTGAGCTGGTCATTGGACCAACTCCGGTACTTCCGAACGAAGGAGCAGAAATATCACAGATATTCTGTTGATTCTGTTGATGTGTAGGAGTTCTTCCTCTAGAAGCTCCCAATCTTTCCGCTAAAGAAGGCATGCTGACATCCTCTAAGAACTCATTATTAGGGGGCCCTTGACCTGAGCTGGTCATTGGTCCAGTACTTCCGAATGAAGGAGCGGAAATTTCACAGATATTCAGAGATGGCATTGTTTGCTGTTGACGTGTAGGAGTTCTTTCTCTGGAAGCTCCCGATACTCCCCCGAAGGAGGGCATGCTAACATCCTTTAAGAACTCATTATTAGGGAGTCTTCGAACTGTGCTGGTCACTGGACCAACTCCGGTACTTCCGAATGAAGGAGCGGAATCGTCACAGATATTCTGGGATGGCATTGCCTGCTGTTGACGTGTAGGAGTTCTTTCTCTGGAAGCTCCCGATACTCCCCCGAAGGAAGGCATGCTGACATCCTCTAAGATCTCATTGTTAGGGGGTCCTCGCCGAGAGCTGGTCATTGGATCAAGTTCAGTAGTTCCGAATGAAGGAGCGGAAATGTCACAGATATTCTGGGATGGCATTGTTTGCTGTTGACGTGTAGGAGATCTTCCTCTGGAAGCTCCCGATACTCCCCCGAAGGAAGGCATGCTGATATCCTCTAAGATCTCATTATTAGGGGGTTCTCGCCGTGAGCTGGTCATTGGACCATGTTCAGTAGTTCCGAATGAAGGAGCGGAAATATCACAGATATTCTGAGATGGCATTGTTTGCTGTTGACGTGTAGGAGTTCTTCCTCTGGAAGCTCCCGATACTCCCCCGAAGGAAGGCATGCTGACATCCTCTAAGATCTCATTATTTGGGGGTCCTCGCCGTGAGCTGGTCATTGGACCAAGTTCAGTAGTTCCGAATGAAGGAGCGGATATGTCACAGAGATTCTGAGATGGTATTGTTTGCTGTTGACGTGTAGGAGTTCTTCCTCTGGAAGATTCCGATACTCCCCCAAAGGATGGCATGCTGACATCCTCTAAGATCTCATTATTTGGGGGTCCTCGCCGTGAGCTGGTCATTGGACCAAGTTCAGTAGTTCCGAATGAAGGAGCGGAAATGTCGCAGATATTCTGAGATGGCATTGTTTGCTGTTGACGTGTAGGAGTTCTTCCTCTGGAGGCTCCCGATGCACCCCCAAAGGAAGGCAGGCTGACATCCTCTAAGATCTCATTATTAGGGGGTCCTAGCCGTGATCTTGTCATTGGACCAAGTTCAGTAGTTCCGAATGAAGGAGCAGAAATGTCACAGATATTCTGGGATGGCATTGTTTGCTGTTGACGTGTAGGAGATCTTCCTCTGGAAGCTCCCGATACTCCCCCGAAGGAAGGCATGCTGACATCCTCTAAGATCTCATTATTAGGGGGTCCTCGCCGTGAGCTGGTCATTGGACCATGTTCAGTAGTTCCGAATGAAGGAGCGGAAATGTCACAGATATTCTGGGATGGCATTGTTTGCTGTTGACGTGTACGAGTTCTTCCTCTGGAAGCTCCCGATGCTCCCCCGAAGTAAGGCATGCTGACATCCTCTAAGATATCATTATTTGGGGGTCCTCGCCGTGACCTGGTCATTTGACCAAGTTCAGTAGTTCCGAATGAAGGAGCGGAAATGTCACAGATATTCTGAGATGGCATTGTTTGCTGTTGACGTGTAGGAGTTCTTGCTCTGGAAGATCTCGATACTCCCCCGAAGGAAGGCATGCTGACATCCTCTAAGATCTCATTATTAGGGGGTCCTCGCCGTGAGCTGGTCATTGGACCAAGTTCAGTAGTTCCGAATGAAGGAGCAGAAATGTCACAGATATTCTGGGATGGCATTGTTTGCTGTTGACGTGTAGGAGATCTTCCTCTGGAAGCTCCCGATACTCCCCCGAAGGAAGGCATGCTGACATCCTCTAAGATCTCATTATTAGGGGGTCCTCGCCGTGAGCTGGTCATTGGACCATGTTCAGTAGTTCCGAATGAAGGAGCGGAAATGTCACAGATATTCTGGGATGGCATTGTTTGCTGTTGACGTGTACGAGTTCTTCCTCTGGAAGCTCCCGATGCTCCCCCGAAGTAAGGCATGCTGACATCCTCTAAGATATCATTATTTGGGGGTCCTCGCCGTGACCTGGTCATTTGACCAAGTTCAGTAGTTCCGAATGAAGGAGCGGAAATGTCACAGATATTCTGAGATGGCATTGTTTGCTGTTGACGTGTAGGAGTTCCTCCTCTGGAAGCTCCCGATACTCCCCCAAAGGAAGGCATGCTGACATCCTCTAAGATCTCATTATTAGGGGGCCCTTGACCTAAGCTGGTTATTGGATCAAGTTCAGTAGTTCCGAATGAAGGAGCGGAAATGTCACAGATATTCTGGGATGGCATTGTTTGCTGTTGACGTGTACGAGTTTTTCCTCTGGAAGCTCCCGATGCTCCCCCGAAGGAAGGCATGCTGACATCCTCTAAGATCTCATTATTAGGTCGTCCTCGCCGTGAGCTAGTCATTGGACCAAGTTCAGTAGTTCCGAATGAAGGAGCGGAAATGTCACAGATATTCTGGGATGGCATTGTTTGCTGTTGACTTGTTGGAGTTCTTCCTCTGGAAGTTCCCGATACTCCCCCGAAGGAAGGCATGCTGACATCCTCTAAGAACTCATTATTAGAGTGTACCCCACCTGAGCTGGTCATTGGACCAACTCCGGTACTTCCGAATGAAGGAGCGGAAATGTCACAGATATTCTGGGATGGCATTATTTGCTGTTGACGTATTGAAGTTCTTCCTCTGGAGGCTCCTGATACTCCCCCGAAGGAAGGCATGCTGACATCCTCTAAGATCTCATTATTAGGGGGTCCTCGCCGTGAGCTGGTCATTGGACCAAGTTCAGTAGTTTCGAATAAAGGAGCGGAAATGTCACAGATATTCTGGGACGGCATTGTTTGCTGTTGACTTGTTGAAGTTCTTCCTCTGGAAGCTCCCGATACTCCCCCGAAGGAAGGCATGCTGACATCCTCTAAGAACTCATTATTAGGGGGCCCTTGACCTGAGCTGGTCATTGGACCAAGTCCGGTACTTCCGAATGAAGGTGCGGGAATGTCACAGATATTCTGGGATGGCATTGTTTGCTGATGTCTTGCCGGAGTTCTTCGTCTGGAAGCCGCAGATGCATCTGCGAAGGAAGGCATGCTGATTTCCTCCAGAGCAGCTGTGTTATACTTGCGTTGAGACCCCACGGACCTTCCTTGATGTTGAGCTGATCTATTGTGCAACGTTGAGCAATTTAAGAATGGAGGACTTACGCTGTTCAGGCATTCACTGTTCATATAGTTGACTTGTCCAGGCGTAGCTCCCCTTCCTGCTCCCGAAACACCTGCAAACGATGGCATTGTCAGATTGTCTAAGCACTCATTGGACAAGGGTGTCGCTTGTCGATCCATAGCTCCTGTCGTTCCGTAAGCGCCAGACTGCAAGGATATATCATTCAGGTATTCACTGTGGGGTCTGGTGTTGTAGCTATGGGGAAAGACTGACGCACTGACATCTTTCAGGTACATTTTGTTGCTGATAGATGGCGGTATGATGTTGCTAACATTGTTGGGTGGTGCATTCAATCGGCGATCCGTCGAGTCCGCAAAAAAAGAGGGAGCACGTTGGTCCGCCAAGCATTCACTTGCCATGCTCTGAGCCGCAGCAATCCGCGTACTCATCGCAGGCATCGATATGTCTTGGAAGGATGGCATCAAAATATCGTTCAACTGTTCCGGCATCGGAAAGTGCAGACGACGAACGGGTGCAGCCGTACAATCCATCACGGGCAATGGGTCACAGGTTGCATTGGACACTGTGCTGGTCTCCTCCACCCGACTTGTAATATTTCCGCTCTGATCGCGATGGGTGGTTACCTTGCGATGCGTTGTTTGCACACTGTTCTTCTGCGGATGGGATAAGCTATCAATAATATAACAAGTAAGAAGGCTGTAGTCGAGAGAGCTCGACCACATAGATTCAAATCTTAAATCTGTATTTTGTGCTACGCTTTGGTTTACAAATTAAAATATATATATATTTTATGTATATACATCTATAGCATTGCAATATCCTTAAAATTGGCGAAATAAACGATGTTTTTAGTTATCGTTATTGTTCTGATAGAAAGATGTAAAAGACTCCACTCAGAAAACTAATCGGCGTAAATTTTAGAAATATTTTCGGCGATAAGTGTCTCTCATCCTTTAATGCAGAAACCACAGTTCTAAATATGATGGTTGTGTACAGACAGCACTTCTTAATTTCAGGATGGTTTTTTTTTTTAAATGTAGAAAAATATGTACAATTTCCGTCTGTCGTTTTCTATTTGTAGTTATAAAAGAATTCGTATATTAGTAATTTAAATAGTATCTGAAGATTTCACATATCCCAGTCAAGAGAGAATATTTCATTACTATTTTATCTGAGGCAAGAATGTTTCTAAGAATCTGGGTTTTTCGTTTCTACATTTCTTAATGATACTCACAATGGATGTAGCAGTATCTCCGCGCTGGTAGACGCTATCCGGATGTTTGCTCGACTCCTTTTCTGTATCGGCCATATCTGGGGGCGATATATTGGCCAGATACTCATCATCCGATCTGGACAGCTGTGAGGGCATGGTTATATTGAAAGCTGGTGCCGAGATTTCCGCCAGTTGTTCCATCGGCAGATTGCTCAGATTCAGGGACTCCAGTGGAATATGTCTGGCTTCTCGCTGCTGCTGCTGCTGCTGCTGCTGCTGCTGATGATAGGCCTCAGCGTCAGTCTCATCTGCAATTAAGTTGGGGTTGGTCAGAATGCTAGACAGTTGCACAGCTACTACAAACATGTTAAGTTGCGAAAGAGGCGTGGATGACGCCACTCCTCGTTGCCCGTCAGTCCAAAAAGACGGGGATCGTATTGTCGCACAGGCTGCTGTCCACTGAAACCGGGTCGCAGATGTTCCGGCGTATTGTTCAAATCATTTTGTGGCGACTGACCGCCGTTCGGCGTTTGATTCTGTTTCTTATGCATGCTTGGACAAAAAAAAAAAAAATTTTGAATTTAACCCAATTTATACTTATATGTGTTGGAAAAAAAAAATAAATATTTTCTGCCTGTTTACTGTTGCCAAATGAAAATGGAAATGAATGTTGTGAGTCGGTTGGGAGCGAGGCCTGCTTCATAATTCAATCTGCTTTGAAAATCATTCCTCAATCCATTCAATTAGAGACCTGAGTTTTGAGAGCAAAAAGCGCTTCAAGCTAATTTTACACCCCGAAAAAAATCACACTGAAATGGCGAAAAATCGCCATGAAATGAAAATCGCTCTGAAAAAATTTGTTTTTAAAATAATTTCTAAATATACGATTGAAAAACGTATTTTATTACAAGAAAGGCTTTTTTAATTTTCTAGATATATGTACATTTCTTAATTGTGTAATATTTTTAATAAATGCAAATATAAAATTAAAGTGACGAATTAAATGAAGAAAAAATGCACACATAGATTTTAAATGAAATATATTAAAAGAAAATAAGTAATTAATATGTTAAATATAAATGCAAGCACTTCGTAAAAAAAAACTAAAATTATATATTCTAAATTTAATAAAAATCAACACTGGAAATTGAATTAAGAAAATCCCTGGTTTTTAGAAAGACCCAACTGTGCAAATAAAACTTCTGAATAATAAGTTGAGTTACTCTTCCCGATTGCCATAAATGTAGAGCGAACATTTTCTCTGAGTGTAGCATGCTGCATGCACTTCCGCTTCGTGCCACCAAATACAATTAACACAAGCGCATAGTTTTTAATTTACAGTTTTACTTCTGCTTCATTGGCTTTTGAGATGGCTGACTAGCAACTCGCAATTCTTAAGAGCTGCTGTCTGCCTCAGGTGTGTGAGTCTGTGTGTGTGTGTGTGTGTGTGTGACGTTGTGGTCGACTTAGGGGCTGGCAAGTCGTCACACGAAACCGCTTTCATTTCCGCCAAACACAATTGCATCATTAGCGATGCAATCTCCGTTACTTAACGTAACCGCAACATGCCGGAAATGAAATCCGAGGCAAGCTGGCGCGCCCAGTTCTAAGCTGCTGGTGAACGACTCGACAAGTGACTCGCCGAGCTAAATTCAAAAAAAAAAAAAAAAAAAAAAACTCCAGCACAAAAACCAAAACCTGCACAAGAAAAAAGAAAAGGCAGCCAAGTCTCAGCAATGCCGAAGATTGCATACCCTTTCCAAGGCGAAGACAACAAATTGGAGAGGTATACGATATCGTAATCCGATCAAGAAGATAAAAAAGTGAGTTAAAAATGTATGATCCACGAGTTTGAGTCCCCAAAAGACTGTGCAGATCTAAAAAAAATTACACTCAGCAAAAAAAGTGTACTAAGTACATCCATAAAAAAAACCAAACTGGCTTTTGGAGCAAGGCCAGAAAACTAAAAAAATTGTGTGGTTTTAGAATTCATTTCTAAAAAGTAAATAATAAATTATATCTTAATTTTGTTCAGCTGTTTATTATATGTGATGAGTCTGTAAAATCGTAAAATACAATTGCTTATAAATAAGTGAAGTAATTAAAAACTAATTGAAGGTATTCTGTGTAAACATATAAAAATTACACCCAAAGATGAGGCATCTATTTTTTACATTTAAAAAAAAACATTTGTGGAATCGTGAGATAGAAATTCTTAAAAATAAATAACCTATACAAATACAACATTGCAAATTAAAAATTTTGTTATCTAAAATGCCGTTTTTACAAATTCGGTTACTGAATAATAATAATAAATAAATTTAATATCTTATAATGATAATAATATATAAAACTAACTTTCAGTTCGATGGACAAATGCCATGTTTAAAAACTGCAGCATCAAATCAAATAGATGTGTGCGGCTCCTACAAGGGGCACAACAAAATGCGTATGCTTCTGGGCCAGGGTAGAAAAGCAGAAAAGTCGCATTGCAAAGGAAATATGACGTCGCCGTGTGGCACACAGTCAAAGAGGAGTCGCGTCCAGGAGGCAGTCGCCCAGTCGCCAAGGATAAAGGAAAACAACCGGAAAGCAAACGAAATGATGCTGCTGCGCACAAATAATCGAATAAAGCCGCAGCTGAACCGTAGCCCCATGACTCTGTGTGTGTGAGTGTGTGTGTGTGTGGTGTGTGTGTGTATGCGGACAAGCGAACAGCAGCAGGTGAAGCCACGCCCCGTTTCGCCCGGTTCCCCGGTTAGCCAAAGTTAGAATCCCGCTGACAGTGTGGCGGACATTGAAGCTCTTCCTTCCCCTCCCCTGCTCCACCTGCTCCACCTGCTCCTCACATTCCCTCTTCTTCTATTCGTACTACTCCTTCACCTTCTCCCTTTGCTCCTGCTCCCCATTTATTGCATTAGTGCGTCCCAAGGATGCAAGGACAAATGATTACGCGGTGTCGCTTCATTTAGCTTGCTGCCATTCTGCTGGGCAACTCTGCCACTCTGCCACAAATATTTGACTTAAGCTTTAGCAAACACACATGCGAGGGTCAACTGAACAGTTCACGCAGCACTCGTCCAGCTTCGTGAAGCAGACCAGATGAGTCATGACTAGAAAAGCTGTGCTTGAGTATGCCTCAGGCAGTTGCAAGCAACTCCGACCCCATCAAAAGACATGTAGATCTAGCTATAACTGGAGACTTGAAATTCAGAATTTAAATTCTTTTATAAAGATTATTTGTATTACGAACAAAAATTAAAGAAAAGATCGTATTTATGGCAAAGTTTATAGTGGACTTATATAAAACTTTCCACAGCCATAAATTGGTCAAAAGCGAAACGATTTTGTTCTGGTTGCACGTTGGACAAGTTGACAAACTCAACGAACAGCCTTCGCACACGTGTGTGCCCAGCTTCAAATGGAATGTTTGAGATATGTGCAGGCAATCAACCAGCTATTTGCATATGTCTTGCTCCCTCTCTCCCTCTCTTTCTCTCTGTCTGTCTCTCTTTCAACTCTGCACCTTTTGGCACGAACGAGCGTCTTCAGAGACTCTAGGGCGATTCACCTTTCCCCCCTCAGAGTACAAACGCCTCCCCCCCCACCTATATGCTCCCAAGTTGTCATTTTTCGCGACGCTTTGTGCCGCATTAATGTGCATATTAAAATGGACGACGAGGCAGCCAGACGAACTAATGTTGCCTACATCAGGCTGACTGAGTGACTAACTGACAACATCATATTCGTGTAGGGGTAGCTCGAGGGGCGAGGTGTGGGGGAAGGTTTGGTTATGCTTGGCTTTACAAAAGAGTTTTGCCAGTCAGCCTTCAGGCGACACAGACTTTTGGGGAGCATACACAAGAAAATAAGAAGAAGCAGAAGCAGAAGAAGAGGAAGAGGAAGACCAAGTAGGGTGACACAAAGTTCGGGGAACGTTTAGCTTGCTTACTTTTCAATTTGGCTAGGGTGGGTTTTTTTTATTTATTTTTTTTTTTTTAGGGGTTAGCGTGTTCTTGAGTGTGCAGAGCTAACGGTGCCTAACGGTTTCGGGGGCGGCATAATGCAATGCATCATCACAAAGAGCGGGGGGAGGAGAGCTTGTTGCGGGTAATTGTACCAAAGTTGATGGAATTTCTCATCAATGGCGTTTCTTTGTGTATGTGTGTTTACTGTACTTGATACTTGCTGTTGTTGTTGTTGTTATTAATCCTTCATTAATTTATAATCACGGCTAAGCCTTTGCATTAATCGCCATTTGGGCTGATCTGCAGTTCCGAAATGTAGAAATATTTTCTGCAACGATATATTTATGTGGTGAATCTCGACTTGAAGATACCCTGTACTTGAAATAATATTCTGACGTGGATAAAACAGACACTTTTTTAAATGGCAGCAATTTGAACATGAATATTGAGTCCGATTCGCGTTTTCAATGTAGTTTTTTTTTTTAGAAGTGTCATTATGAAGTAGCCCTGGTTTTTAAAAATCTCCAATATTTTTAACAATCATAAGATTGTGGATTCAAAGTTGCAAGTTTTGGCATATGTTCAAAATTTGTTGGTCAGTATTTTGAAATTGCTTAAGCTTTTCTATGTTAATACTCAAGAAAGAACAAAAAGTATTTTTTTTTTAATTTATACGCATTATAAACATATAATTAATTATACTGACTTTCACTAGTGTTTTCCATTTTATCATTTCCTCACAGTACTCATAATTAAACAATTTCCAGATTTGAATCGGCTAAGATAATGGGATTCCTTAAATAAAAAAATTCCCAATGTTGTATAGTTTGAAGGCAATCAATTTATACCCATACGGTGCTAAATGGTATTTTTTAAAAGCCCGTTTTTCGAATTTGTTGGGACATTCAAAAAGCGCCATCTAGCGGCAACGTCAGGCAACAAACATTGCGAACGCAGCTTTATCGAAATCTAGGCAGCTGTTAACTAACAGCAACTATTTGCTAACAGGCACTGATGACTAACAGCTTTCTGTTATGCTTAACATAATATCAGCTTTTTTTAACTAAAACGTTTTCTTTTCGAATTGTATTGAAAAGAAAATGCCCTTAAAAAATGTATACAAATTCATATTAACTGTTTTTAACAGCGACAAAGTTGCCTAGCGATGCCAACCACAAAATTGACCAAAACACAAAAAGCACGCTTGTTGCCAATGGCAACCAAAAAGTCAGCTGTGGCAAATGAGTTGCTTGTAAACAAAAAAAGTGAAAGAAACATGTACAAAGAACTGAAGTTGATTAAACATATTTGCCAACATATTTAAACGAGATGTGCTTCTGAATGGGTCTGCGATGCGCTAAGCTGCGCCGCTGCTCCTGGTGCGCCAGCTCCTGGTGCGCCAGCTCCTGGTGCTGCTGCTGTTCTGAGCCCGCTGCCACGGAGCGTTTCAAGGTGCTGCTGTTGGGTGCCGCTGGCAGCGGCAAGACCAACTTGGGGCATCTGCTCAGCGGAGAGGAGCGCGACGCTGCCGATTTGGGGCCCACAAATGGGGTGCGCTGCTATCGCTGCCAACCGGACGCCGCCTGCCTGCTGCTCCTCACCGAGGTGACATCATCTACAAAATAACAAATAAATATGTGATAATAAATAAATGTGTTCGATTTACAGGTGGGCGGCAGCGAGGATATGCAGCGGATCTGGCCACATTACTATGCCAGCTGCCACGCGCTCATCTTTTGCTACGAGCTGAGCGACAGCTACGAGGAGCTTCTGGTTAGCTTTCGGCTGTTGCAGCGCTGCCTGGAGCATCGCGAGCTGCGTGGCAAGCCGGTGTTGCTGGTCGCGTGGCGCCTTTGCGATGGCGTGCAGCTCTACGATGTGGCGCATGCCTTCCGGCTCGAGCAGCTAGCTAACGATTGTGGCTGTCCGTTGCACATGTGTCATCTGGGGCACGAACAAGATGTGTGGCACGGCTTGGCCTGGCTGCAACGTCAGCTGCACGCTCGAGCGCCGGCCTTGGCGCAGCGCATCAAATATGATCTCAATATGCAGGTATATATATATATATATACACATATATACGCAAACTGACATTGACTGTAAAATTATTAACAACATTTAAATTATCAAAATCGTTAAATTTATCACAAACAAGCCTGTCAAAATTATAGTTGTGGATTAGTTTTGAAGATTCCTTTGCTTTTCCTGTTACTAAATAATATTTCTAAAAACTAGATATGATGTGTGGATTTATATGCATAGTATTTGGTTGAGGAGCCATAATTGGAAATGAATGCCATATAATTATGAGTCCACCAAGTTCATTAAAATTACTAGAGAAATCGATTTCCAAGACTTATTCACAGGCTCCCAAGACTTAATATTGTATTCTATTACTAAATTATTATAGCTTCACACAAGAAATCCTTTATCGGGTGGAGATCCGGAGATTGTGCTGGGCATCCGATCAGCTTGACTCCATTCTGCAAAATACTTTACTTTTTGTACTTGGAGTTCTTGTCACGTTGAAATATTTAAATCAATCATACAGATCTGATCCGAGATTTCTTTAATCCAATATTGCTTCGACTGTGTGACAAGCGAAAATCGATCAAATCATTATAGACAATTATAAACTGATTTTCAGCTGGCTGATCGTCTTCAAAATAGTCAAGACCTCATATAAGTCAGACTTGGATTCGGCTTGGCACTAAATGTTCCTCCATTTCTAGAATGGCCAATTCAAATGTTCTTTTTATTGTTTTAAGCTTTTTGCCATGTTTTTTGTTAGTCTAGCTTATATTCATGGACTTTTCCTACTTTTTATTATCTCTTTCAAGAGTGACAACACTCGATGCTCCATTGGATAGATTTATTAGGTATCATTTAGGAATCGCGCGTTTCTTTTCTCAAAAGGGAAGTTTCGCTACTTTTATGTTGACCGCAACTGTGATTTTTAGAAATAATTCATAAATATGCGAAACAATTTTAATTTTTTATTAGAAAGTGTTTTCTCGTTTCAGTGCGCTGTTTTCTCTGAGTGTATGCATACCTTTCTCTCACATTCTCCATGTACACAGTGTATGAATGTGTCATCCTGTCCTTTGCTTACGCAAACATACATACGTACATATGTACATTCTTACATACATACATACATACATACATATGCATACAACCTCTTTCTCATTCCCTCCCTTGCAGTCTTGGCAGCGGCGCAAACGGACTTTGATCTCCAACGGTAAATTGGCGCAGGTGCATCGTCAGCGCTTTCGACGAGCACACAGAAAGGTGAGCCAGCACACTTCTCTCATCTCGCTCGCACTCATGCTCTCATCGCTCTCATTTTCTGTACTTACAGCTCTGGCCACTGTCACTGGCCTCTGACGTCACGCAGTCGTCGCCCCCGCGTCCACGCACTGCGCCGGCCGCCATCTTTACTGCGCGTACGCAACAATCATAAAACTGCCTCCGCAATTAACATAATTATGCAAGTGTGCCAAAAACAATGTTTTTTTTTTGCCATAATAAATCAAATGCATAACATTTTACAATTATAAATATAAATTGTTCTGTAAATTCGACCAGTTCAACATAATCGAAATTGCGAATGTCAACATTACCAGGGCTGGCAGCTGTCTTTATTTTTTGTCACTCACATCAGCCGCTGCTTTAATGAGATATTTTGAATTTATACAAATACTAAACTAAAACTAAACTGAAAATGATTGATGATCGCTGCCATAAATCATTTGTCATACATTACGGCAATACAAAATTAATTTATAGTTAGTATATGTTATTACTGTATGCACTAGTTGACATCGATAACAATGTCGTTTCGATAACAAGCAAAGCAGTCGAATTGAGCAATTTGTAAATACAAATTTCCATTTTATCCAGTTAAAAATTGCATCTTAAAGTTCTCAACGAAATGGCGATTTTTGCTTCAATTTTCTTGTGGGAATGAACGGGAGGAAACGTTATGAGGGGGTGGGGGGAGGTAGAATGACGCTATAGTTAAGCTCCACTACAGAGTCTACCGTTTGCCCAGCCTCTCCCCCCTGCAGCATCAGCCTGGCGATAACTGCCAGCCGATGATGTATTGCAGAATAGCAATAAGTAAACCACAACAACACCTCGCAAACACACACACACACACACACACACACAGGCAAACATATGCACATGCATGTTTGGATATACAAACAATTACCAACACTAACAGAGTTTGCCATGCCAATCTTTCCCTCTCTCTCACACACACACACACACACACACGTTGGCTGCTGACATTGATGATTGCGACTGTTGTTGTTGTTGTTGTTGTTGTCATCGTCTGGAGACGCTTGAACGTGTGCCTCGTAATAATCCCAATATATAAGCCAGCCAAAAATCCCAACACACACACACACACACACACACACATGCATAAATAAACATGTGTCGCCGTGTGTTGTAACGTAAAGTGTAAAATAAGCATCAATCATCGCTTATTCGAGTTGTCATCAATCACACACACGTTGCACACACACAGCAAAAAGTACAACTACAACAGCAACGTGGAAGCAACAAGCACCGTTATCCTTGGTGGTTAGTTTTGCACCCTACCCCTGTCACCCTACCCTTGCCACTCACCATTCACCCTGCCGCAAAGCATTTACAAGCTTGCCGTCTTTAAATTTTGCAGCCCCTGCTGCCGGTTAGAAACTGGACGCGAAATTCAACCCTGCTCTTGTAATCAGGATTTGCCAGTTATTAAATCATCAGGTTGCACGATCAGGCAGCACGCCTCAAACCGCTGTCACATGTCTGTCAACACTCCAAATTTAGGATGAGGAGGCAAAACCAAAAACAGCAAGAAAATTATCAACCGACTGAGCAATACTCTGTTCTGTTCTCAATCACACAAGCAGTTTATAACATGTAAAAAGGATGGCAACGCTGCTCGAAGGTGCATAGCAGGCAGCTAGACAGAGCTAGCGCTGCCAGACTGTGCAAAAGTAAGTACTGTATTCGGTCTACATTTAAATATACAAATTATTATATTATTAAAATATTATTCCAAGGCAGAGACACAGACACAACGAAAAAATAACTGAAGTGTAACTAAATATTCTGAACCCCTCCACTGCCCCCTTTGCTGCCCACTGGGAATGTTGCGTGCGTCAGGGCAGAAAAGAAAGATTTAATCGCCATTTATGTATGTATTTGTAGGTTTTTATGATAATGCCCGTCGTAATCGCCTTTTTTTTATTTTTCTTAAATATTATTTTTTTTAAATGGAACCTAACGAGTTGTTAAACGAGTCCTTTCGCTTAACAAATTGGAATGGGAATTTGTCGTCCCTTAAAGAGCTCTCTGCTCGAGTCAAAAGAAATACATAAAAATATTAATTGCATTTGATTAATGAGTCGAAATGTGCGCTGGCATAAATTTAACTATAATTATTTTTAATATCACTAAAACTTGCACTATTCCTGCGGAAGAAAGTACACAAAACAAACACAGAGAGAACAGTTACGGGTAACTGTAATTTGTCCATTTAGTTGTTGGTTGCGAATGGACAGACTAAAGGATATGACGATGCTGAGAGCAGGCGAAAAGAGCGTGGAAAAGTCGCAGGCCTAAAGAGGTGCAAGAAATCGGATCCGAAAGAAGGACGCAGAGTTGTATTTGATGTGGTTGTTGTTTTTGCTAAGGAGCATTTTCATTTTGCGGACATAACATAAAATGAATAGGCGGGCAACCCTGCCTATGGCTTGAACTATTTACTACAGTTAGAGATATATTCTGTCAGCTATTTTAAACCTGGCTACTCATCTTCACAAATTATATTGCACATGCATGTTAAGCCTATGTTAGTTGACGATCTGCAGGGCGCTGTTAATGTTAATTGTTAATGTTAATAGTTAATGTTAATTGCATTGCGTTATTTGCTTTGCTTTGAATACTTTGCCTGCCACATAACTCAACTCCGAACTCCGGATTCTGAATGAGAACAAGTGAAATGTAGTAAAGTTGAGCACAAAGCGCCTCACAACTATCAACACAGAATGAATAAAATAAGACTGGCAACAGTGGACAGCGATCAAATCATAACAACAACAACGACAACAACGTCAAAAGCGAATCTAATTTCAATTTTCGACAAATAGCTTGTTATGCTGAAATGGAACTACTGTTTTTGTATAATTTCGAAACGATTCTAAAAACGAAAACTGAAACCACATTCAAACAATCGGACAGACAATTAAATGAAAGTCACGCCGCTTTAACATTTTGCGGTCAGACGAGCGAAAGAAGGCGAGAGCTCGGCCGAAGGGGGTGCAAAGGGAATACAACGTGCCTTGCCCCAAAACCTGACACACAGCCAGGCGAGCAGACAGACAGACTATAGAGTGGAGTGGAGTACACTTGGCAAAAATAGTAGTCCTATATTTAAAAGTTCCTTTTGGCGACTATGTTTATTATTCAGAAAAGGTATATATGTATAATCATTATTATTTAAATATATATGCATTTAATAAATTAATAAATATTATAATTACATTCGTTTTTTTATTTCTTGCTGAAACATTTTTTCAAATAATTGTTAAATAACAGAAAGCATTTGTAAATAATAAAAAAAGTCGGTCTATTTTATGATTACTTTTCCGTTTAATGAAAAATTATTTCTAAAACCAGAACATTTTTAAAGTATTTGGGTTCATTTTAATTTTAAGGCGATTATACAAATTTAAATATTTAAGTTTTCTGAATAACTTTTTTGATTGATTTTCTTATGCTACTCAGATTTAAACTAAAAAAACATCGGACTACTATATCTTATATCTGAAATTTAGAAATTGAAAGCGGTATTCATAATATACAGTATTTAAAAGATAAGCAAAAGAAATGAATTATTCCTTTGAGGTGCACAATCTTTTTTGTCAGTGTCAGCTGGTTGGAAACAGACTTGCAGCGAAATTAATTTGCAACACTGTGCGCTTTTAATCCACACATGATACAACACTCTGTAGACCCCACCTCGCTTCCCCCACCACCACCCCTTCTGCCTATCCCCCGCTACCCCCTTCATCTAACGGTGTGTGCGACTGCAACGAAAATCAGAAAGCGGATTAAACGTATCCGTGAGAACTCGTCAACGATTTCGCACCTGTTTGACGGCCATACCCCACTACCTCCTCCCCTGCTCAACCCTATCGCTGTTTGTGGCAGAGTGGGCGTGGTCCGTGGGCATAAAATGCCAATTAGAATTTCAAGTTCGCAGTCCGTTGAAGCCGCCGAGCGTGTAAATAGAGACAGAGACACAGAGAGTGAGAGAGAGAGAAAGAGATAAAGCACACCTCGGGGCAACACACACACACACAACACGACATCAATGGAGAATCACCCTTAACCCCATTGCAAGTTTTTTACGCCAACGCAAATTGTTTATCGCCTTCGGGGCGCTTTATTAACTTTACGGCTGACCGAATCAAGAATGGGCGCCATTCTGGAGGGTACACGGGAGGGGAAGGGGAAGGGGCAGGGCATGTGTGTGAGTGTGTGTAAGTCTCTCAACACTCACACCGACCTGAACGGAACGGCGTACTGAAATTGAGCCCACGGCTCTTTTGGCCAGGCGCCTTTTAACGGACTCTCGATTTTCAGGTGTTTCTTTTTTGTTGTTATCGATTACCCATTGAAAATGGCTAAAGAGGGTATCTTGAAGTTAGACTTATGTATAATCGATCTAGGCATATGAACTACCGATCTCAGAGTGTATGAAATGCGCAACAAAAGATCTCGATTATCATGAGCACATCGAGTTTCTTGCATTCGTCGAAATCGATAACAGTCACTATCGATAAGAATCGATTTCGTATTGCAATGAAATTCACAACTCACTTTTCACATTTCTCTCTCTCTCTCTCTCGTCCAATCGTCCATTATAAACGCACACACACACACACACCCGCACACACACACACTCCTCTAGCACCTTGCTTTACGGCTTCTGACGGCTTCCGGGTGTTTTTTTTTTTTTCGTTTGTGGAACGCGGAAATGCACTCAAAATATTAAATGCTTCAGTTGTTTGCAATTATTGTGCGCTGGCCTTGTGCTTAATTTATAATACGGCCGTGGGATTTCAGTTAACAGCCTGTCCAGCTGCTCTCTCTCTCTTTCTCTTTCCTACAGCGTCTCTCTCTTGACCGCGAGATGTGGATGGAGTGGAAAGAGTTGGTACCCCATTTTCAGTTGCAGTCGTAATTAATATTTCAGCATTTCTCATTTGGTGTCTTTAAAAGTTTTTGGCATTTCGGACGCAGTAAATACATAAGCACATATGTATATATATATACATATATGTATATATATATATATAATGAATATTTCGCAGTCAAGATGATCTCATTTGTGATTTAAATTTTTTCTATGTATGTTTTCTAATTTATTTATTTTTTTTACTGCTACTGATTTGCAACTCAATTCATAATTTGTGCAACTTGTTGTCTGCATGTGCTTGTGTTTGATGGAGGAGGAGGGGGGGGGGGGGGGAAGCGGGTGATAAACTAGTTAATTCAAATTCCTTGATTTTCTATGCAGAAATCAAGAGAGATGACTTCACAGCCTTATGCAAAACTGAAAAAAATAGGACAACTGGGGTCATGTGTCTATGTCCATGTCATTACTCCTTTTTCTCTCTTTCTCACTCACTCTCTCTCTCTCTCTCTCTCTCTTTCTGACCCCCTGTTGATTTCCCTTCGCGTTCTTAGTGCTGGTCTTCGTCTGTTTGTGTCCTTTCAATGCCCGCTGCTTGACTTCATAAATATGCCAAACGGACTCTATCAAAATACTACTTGCTCTCTCTCCCTCTCCCTCTCCGCTCCCTCTCTCTATCACTATTTCGCCCGCCTTCCCTCTTTCTCTCTCTTTGAGGGGAGACAGATTGAATGAAGAAAAGCGCCGCCAGTTGAACATAAACCAAGCGAGTAAATTGAGACACGACGGACACGTGAGTTTGATAGATTGAAGCATATATAGAGAAGGCACACACACACACAAACAGATGTCGATATGTATGTATGTGTGTGTGTGTGTGTGTGTGTGTTTGTGCTTTGTGTTGTTGTGTGCGTATTTCATTAACGTCGCCTTTGAAAATCCATTCATTTATCAAAAGCAAACTTCAAACACGCACTACATATCGCTGTGTGTGTGTGTGTGTGTGTGTGTGTGTGTGTGTGCAAGTGGTTGTGTAAGTGTGCGTCAGATACTGCAACAATTTGGCAAGGATGTGGTGCGAATCTGGATGTGGGTGGTGGGTAAATCGTAAAAGTCGTTGCGGCCAAAATGGGATCAATGAAGTATGCCTAGGAATCTGTCATTTATGACACATGACATACTTTACGAGGCAAACACCACACTGAATCATCCACACCCCACCAATCGCTCGCCACAACCCCACCACCACACACACACACACTAGCATTAATAAATAAGATATCGCACAGCAAACTTGACCAAAATTGCAATTGAAATCGATGCGACTTTTGCTTCAATCATTGTCTCAATCGGCTCGTAAATTTCATAGCCAAGTTCGTTTCCCTTCCGCTTCAATAATCGTCTCGTACATATTTTGTATACGTAATACCCATTTGATTCTTGCTGTACAACTTCAGTTTGCTCTAAATGAGAATGGGGCATGGCCTTGACTCTGATACCGAAGTTATAATTTCCTCCGTCCATCTGTTTATCCGCCCGTCATTGTAATATTTAACAGAACTTAATGATCTGGAGTACAGTATTATATATATATATATATATTGTATATGTCATATATATAATATATACCGCTATGAATATTTATCTTTTGCATACCTTTGAATTTTGTTGCCGGTTTTTTTAACTTTCTACTTTGGAAGATCAACAATTTTATTGGGTCACGACCACTGCAATGTTCTCACTTGCTTATTGGTAATATAGTTTATTTAATTTAGAGCAAAATGCATGCAACAACAACTAAATGCTTGCTGCATGTCAACGATATCGATTACCGATTAACGATTAACATTCGCTGCTTGTCAGCTGTAAACAAAAGATGGCCTAGCAAAATGCACTTGACACTTGGCCTTACCCACTTAAAATCTCTACACTTTCTCTCTCTCTCTCTGACTCTCTCTCTCTCTCTCTCTCTGTCTCTGGCTGTCTCTCGTTTGTTCTCGAGGGCAATCGAAAAATACTTAGCATCGCACGTCAAATGTCACTAAATAATGCAAAGAACCAATTACCAAAGGACCAAAACCGAAGCCAAGTGATCCACTTGCAACTGTTATTGTTGCTGTTGTTGTTGTGCTTGGCTCTGAAAAGTATGCCACATAGAATCGAACTGCAAAGCAAAAGCAGCAAGCAAAATCAGCAAGAAGCAAGAAGCAAGAAGCAAGAAGCAAACGCATTAAAAGCAACTTAATAATTCAGATCGAAATCACCAATCAGCGCCGCTGACATGTTGACAAACGACGCCGCCAGCAGCATAAGAAAGGGCGCGTAGCGGTGGTGCCAGGGGGAGGGAGGGGGGGGGGTGCAGGCATTGAGTGGGTGGTTGGGTGGCTCTGGGGCACGTGAATGGTGAACAAGAGATTTACATTTTGAAAATCGAATGGCGACATAAGCCACCGCAAAGCAAAAGACACGCAACCACAAAGCCATAATAAAATCCATGATAAACAAGATAAGCGAACACAACAAAATCTATATTTATATATATATAACTGTTTGTGTGTGTGTGTGTACATAAATATATGCAAGAATAGTGTATACTCTATTCATATTATTTTTTATTCATTTATATATACATATTCTTAGATTTGTATCTTTCATTGCTAGCGCCGATCGATTTGTATCGATATTCGCGAGGACAGTTATCGGTAAACTTGATCAACCTGTGGTATACGAGAAATGATATTCCAATATTATATTATATTTTAGGTCTCTACTGATCATGAATATGAATACTCTAACTTTTAAGTATATTGTTGTATATTAATTTAATTATATTATTTATTATAGCTAAAAGAGCTCAATGGGGAATACAATTAAAACAACTGTTAAATTAAAAATCTGTGCCGATCTTGAATAAAAGTTGTGTATATCTCTGCATATTATATATCCATATATAGTCTAGCTAAATTATCAAATAAGATAGTGAAGATCAGTAATTTGAAATCGCTTTGAAACATTTAGATTTTAATAAATTTATCGATTGAATTAACTATTTATGAAATTATTTCTTATCATATATTTTGTTGTGCTACGGCAGGTTGTGAGGCTGCCTCTGCAAGTGGCAATGCCCGCTGCTATTAAGGGTATTCCCGTGCGAAGAGCAAGTGAATCTCTCTGGCAAGGAGTATATCTATTTCAGTTCCAACAACAGTTGCTGCTTTCGCATATCGGCTAGCAACCACTTACAGCATACTGGCAACCACCAACAACATGCTGATACCAGCCCACCTCCCCACCCACCAACACAGACACAGACACAGACACAACCACCCCCTCCTTATCAAGCAACCCCCTCTCCCCCTTCAGCTGATTCAGCGGCTCATCTTCGTTCGTTTGTTGAACGTTGTCAACGTTGTCTTCGATGTCTTCGTTTGCAATCAATGAAAGATTTATGACAACACGCTCCATAGACGTATGTATGTATGTGCACACACACTCACACACACACACACACACAGAGCCTTTTTTTATGTCACATCATTATTTTTATTACGACGCTGCCGGCGGCAACAACAACAATAGCAACAACAACAACAACAACATCGGCCCGTTATTTGAGAGTGATTAGTGACTAAAAATGACAACAATAATAATTGCATTGTGTGCCCGATATGTGTGTGTGTGTGCGTGTGTGTGTGTGTGTGTGTGTGTGTGCGCGTGCTGAGTGTATGTGTGTACGTTTGTGTGGGTCTTTGTATAATGGTTGTCGTTTCTAACGATTGTTGATATTTGATATGATTCACAAATAAGTACAAATATTTATTATTTTACTCGTACCTCGTGCACCCTGTTAGAAGTGAAGCACCCTCTGACGCATTCGACTAAAACCCGATCGAAAAACTATGCTTGTATTCTTGTAATATTAGAATTGAAAATATACATTATTCAAAAATATCGGGCCTTAAGTAGCTGTTATTTGCTGCTCTTATTCGGTTCCACAGTTAATTCTGGCATAACTGGTTCCAGGTTCAGTTGGAGCTGTGCACTTGAACCAGTTCGCAACTAAGATTGATATGATTTTGGGTACGATTCATTCAATTTTGTTAACGGTTCAGAATGGGTTTGTAGTCTTGGTCTAAACTCAAAGAGACGCATTTCACACATGTAGTTTGTTGTTGTTGTTGTTTCTGTTACTTTTTTAAAACAATTTGTAACTCCACTTGGGAATTTTCGAAAATATTCATTCTATCTCTCTCTCTTTCTCTCTCTCTCTGTGTGCTCTCTGCTGCTGCTTCTAACTCACATTTGACACTAACTGCATTTTGTAGACGACTTTTTAGCCATTCCCATGCCCCTTTAAATTTGCGTTGCATCCCCTTGGCCCCCTTGGCAACCCCCTCTGCTGCCCTCTGCCCGTGTGTCACTGTAAGTGAAATCTTTCAGTGCGTGTAAAATGCCGTTGCTCGGTTTTTGGGTGCCACGCCCATACACTTGCTCCTGCAATCCGCCCACCCGTCCAGCAGGAGCAGCAGCAGCAGCTAGTTGGACAACAATGAAATGCTTTTAGCATCGCAGCTCTGGCAGCGCCAAGCGAAAATTAAGTTAACAACACAGTAGCAGCAGCAGCAGCAGCAGCAGCAAAGACAAAAACAATGACAAAAACAAAAACAACAGCAACAAATAAAAAAAAAAAACAAAAAAAAAAACGATGTAACAAAAAGAAGAAAGTTTAGTGCACTGTTTTTATTGAAAATTGAGTTAAAAAACTGAAAGTGTCAGACAAGAGAGTCGTTTTCGGCTTGTAGTATTTTTATTTGCCAACATGCTTTTCTCCTCTCCCCCTTCCCCTCTCTGTTCGCCTACCTCTTCCTCTTCTGCTGCGACTTCCTCGTTTTGCTATTGTTGTTGCGCCTCCCGCCTCCCGCCTCCCGCCCCGCCCACAAGCTACGGAAGTGCAATCACATCAAATCTGTAGTTCTTTGTTAGCTTTGACTATAAACACAAATTTTCAACAATTTAAAATACAAAAACTCAAATTTTTATATTTAAAAAAGAAAAAAATAAATAATAATAATTTTAGTTTATTTTTGAATAACATTTTTAAATGTTTTACGCAAGTCATTTTCTTTCTTTTCGGAATTCTTTGAGAAATTGTAATATTTGAAGTATCAGAATTGGAATCGGAAACTAACTAAAACTAACTTATAAATGTAACATTGGGTTAGCTATGGAATATTACAGGGTATTTGTGGGGGGACTCTCACCAATCTCAACAGCATATTGATTTCAGGAGCTCCTCTATTTTCGAGGCTCAGTTGCTGAGTTTCAGATTCCGTCACCATTTGTGAACCACAGTAAGCTGATCTTGTGGGTTTTGTTTTGTGATACCGTCTAAATGTCTGCATCTTTGGTAAAAGCAAATCTGGCTTAACCAGATTTAAAAAAAAAAAAACAGTTGTGTTTTCAATATTATATGTTACGTAATACTTCCTTAAATAAATAAAAAAATGTGTAATTAATTTTGAATCCATTTAAATTTGGCAACATGATTTTAGTCCACAATTCCTCGGGAAATATGCTTTCGGCCGCTTCTCTCATTTTTTGAGATGAAAACAAATTAGTTTTGTTAGCGTTTCGCTCGAATCTCAGTTTAAGTTTGATCTATGCGTTCTAATTAAAAGAAATGTTGCCAGATTTGCTAAATGGCCAAAAGTCATTGGCCAAACAGGCAGCAAACTTGGCACAGCTGCCAAAATCAGCTGCTGGCAGCGGAGGATGGATGGTGTGGCGGGTGGGTGGTGGTCGGTGGTCGGTGGGCGGAGGGCGGAGGGAGCTGGAGGGGTGGCATAAAAGGGAAAATGGGAAGTGGTAGACAAAGTTGAAGCTCGAAGGTGCTCAAGGAATTCAATAAAAGTTCTCGACACACGCACAGAGAGAGAAAGAGACAGAGAGAGAGACAGAGAATGAGAGAGAGAGAGAGAGACTGCCAAATCAGCGCAAAGATCACACAGACAGCTAATACACACATGTGTGTGTGTGTGTGTGTGAGCATACAATTTATAAATTATTGAATCTATGAGAAAATGAACATCACGTACGCGACAACGAAGATGGGCAGGACGAACTATTTAGTAGATACATTTACACAGATACAAATATAGATATAGCTACAGCTAATGCTATGGCAAAAGCTATAGCTATTGATACAGATTTGGATATAGATATACATAAATATAGATATAGTTAAAGATATAGATACATTAACAGATTTTCACAAGACAACCGCAGAAAACGAACAGTTATGAACAAACAAGCAAAACCTGTGTGTGAGTGCGTGTGTGTGTGTGTGTGTGTGTGTGTGTGTGTGTGTGTGTGTGTGTGTGTGTGTGCGTGTGTGCGTACGTCAGAATATGCACAGAATTTCATTACGCTGCCTGGCGTTCGTCGCTGCGTTTTGAATACCCTGTTCCCATTAAGAATATGTAAAAGGGATATGCGCAAATTGTCGACAACTTGGAGAATTGCTAAAGTAAATATTGATATATATATATATATATATATATATGCGATCAAATGCGATCAACATACGAGTCAATTAAGCCAAGTCCAAATTAAATATATTGACTGGTATCGATAACCTTCTCCGATGTTATCGATTTTCATTCTTTAGGTTTAATTTTAGTTTAATATCCAAATTGAAAACTAAAATAAACCTTGCTTTTGCAGGGTATCTTACTTGTGAGTCTGCCGCACTCTGACTTGTAATAAATAAATAAGTTGGTATTCTCAGTCTGTCTGTGTATGTTTTTTTTTTGTTTGTTTGTTGGTTTGTTTGTTTGTTTGTTTGTTTGTTAAAGTTTGTTCATCTATTTCGTCGCGTTCGACGTGCTCAACATTATTGGCGGCTTCGCTGCCTGCCGCCTGCTGACTGCTGGCTGGGAGTCCTCTTAAGCATACCCTATTCACGATGCGGATGCCACTGGATGAGTGGATGTGGATGCTGGAGGAGGGGGGAGGCGGGGTGAACGCTTCAGGCACCCCACTCACTATCTTAAGCATAGTTTGAACGGAGTCTCTTGCCTAGCAGCAGTAACGGTGCCAACTAGAAAACTTTTCTAATAATTCCTTTGATGAATTTCTTTTCCACAACGCAACACAAAAAAAAGGAAAGCTGGAAAAAAAAAAATTGAGCTTAAGAAAATCAAATAAGTGTCTTTACATACATGCAGTTTCTGCAATTAATACACAGCGAGAATAAGTGTTAAACTTGAACAAATATTGAATTGAGCCATTTTTATGGAGGCGAATAGGATAAAGGATTCCGTCCAAATCGCGCGGAAGGACCAAATATCATCAGACAATGTAAGTAAATAAGGCAAAGGAGGAATTTACAAGGAGGTTCAGCAAAGTACCTTCATCAGTTGTAAATGTAAATTGGGTGTAAAATTAGTAGTGGAATTTGTAGATGGAAAAAACTCAGCTTGATAATTTTTTGCTTTTATATCTGCAACAAAGGAAAACCAGGAAGTGTGGCAACCAAGTCGACTTGCTTTAATTTTCACAAGTGGCAAGGATCTTGTGCAAATTACAGCCTGCAGCAGTTGATCAGGAAGGGAATCAGGAAATCAGTTAAAACTGGTATTAAATAATTATATGACAGGAGTACAATTGTGCAGAGTAATCAGTACCAAGGATTAATTGATTAAGTTAACAACAATTGGTTGGTTCCGATGTTTCCAGTTCTGTAATCAAAACAAGTACATTTTATAAAGATTAAAGATATATCTACTCGTATATTAACCAGCAGTTAGCAGATTAGCTGTTGACATAATAACAAACATGGGAATATGCAATAAATATAGTCAAAATGTGCAGTTCTTATATAGTTATATTTCTCTCTCTCTCTCTATATATATATATATATATATGTATATATGTATATGTTTATATGTATATGCCTAGGGGACTTATGTTTTGGGAGCAAGGAAAAGCATGCAACGCTTAAGTTGCGTGTCCAACAGCGGCACTTTTGGCGCGCATGCAATGAAAATGAAAATGGAAATGGAAATTGACAAGTGGACACAACAAAAAGCAGAAGCGAGAAGCGAGAAGCAGCAGCAGCAGCAGAAGATAAGCGACGACGACGTGCAGCAGCCAGGAACAGCAAGGAAAACGCATTCATATGTGAAATGGAAAAAATTATAATCCAAATAAGAGAATGCAAACCGAACGGGACAGCAACCTTACTGTCTGGGTGGGTGTGTGTGTGTGTGTGTGTGAGTGGGTGGGGGTTGGTGGTGGATTGGTGTTGCGGCTAAGTGGAATCGATGACGGATATGTGTTGATGGCTCAGCAGTCGCTAGCCAGTCAGTCAGTCAGCCAAACGAACCAACGAACGAGCCAAGACCCACCAGAGATTGTGCGCTGGCTACTTCTGTAACCAATTTTTTGAAAATTTCTTAAAATTCAATAAATATTTATGAGTTGATAATGCCAAAGCGAACCATACACACACACACACACACACACACACACACGCACAGACAGCAGACACGCTTGCGTGGCTGAATTAAATAGATTACGTATACGAGTTGGGGCACAAATAAAGGGGCACGAACCCTAGAGACGACGGCTTAAAGACGCACACAGACAGCACATGTGTGCGTGTGTGTGTGTGTATGTATGTGTGTGAGTTGTATTTAAGTAATGCGCATAATTCATATTTATTTATTGCACTTGCTCATAATAAACAGGTGAAGGACACATTGAAATATCTAACATCAAACTTTGCCCGAATAATTAAGAAATTGCACTTTTACAATAATTTTTTTGGGAAAATGCTGTTTTTTTATATCAATTTGTATACCCTTAACCCTTTAAAAATGGGTAAAAAGGGTACAATAGTTTTGTGAAAATCTATGTAACAGGCAGAAGGAAGCATCTCCGACCGCATAAAGTATATACATATATTCTTGATCGGGTTCAACAGCCGAGTCGACATAGCCTAACTCGACTACAGCATTCTTACTTGTTCTTACTGATTTTGAATTCGTTGCTTGAAACACTTCCAGTGGGACTGCAAAATTCGTTTGACTTTTGATTTCATGAACTCCAGATTTTCAGTTCTCTGCAGGATATTTGTTTATGTGTAGTATTTGATTAGAATGGCAAGTACCGATTCAAAATGGAAATTAAAATTGTGTAAAAAGAAAATGACGTTAATTTCTGAATAGGCGCTAAGAAGGATAACAGCAATATCGATAAACATCGATTACCGATACACAAAAAGAAGCACACAGTTTAGTTTTCTTTAAATATACAACTCTAATTAAAGGGTATCTACCGAAGCGTGCACTCTCACCTTTTTCACTGGGGAAATTATGAAATTACCTTTGACCCCGTGCCCTCTGCGACTGAGACTAAACTGCTCTTTGGCATTTTAATCGCATTAAACGCTGCTCACATTTCCGCTGCTCCCCCCAAATAAAAACACATATTTCAAACATTACAAAACACCCAGAAACAGTTACCAAAGCTCCTCAAATTATATGTATATATATATATATATATAAATATATATATATATATATGTATATATATATGTACATAGTACTGTTCGCACAAATGCAAAATTAACTTGTTGATGTGATGATGCGGTACAAATGATTGTGGGGCAAGGGGGGCGGTTGCATTTGTTAGAGGGTTGCCTGGGGGGGGGAGAGTTGAGGGAGTTGAGTGTTTACCCATTTGGATGGCAGCTCGAAAATCGTTACGTGTTCGAATCTTATTAGCGGTTTATAATTACAATTGTATACAGGCCAATTACGTTACGAGACAAAGCGATTGCCGACCACACACAGACACACACACACACAGAAACACACACGCACACACATGGATGAGTGTGCTGCTAATTAACCAACGCCAGAACTGGCCGTTAAGTGCCACTGCATGTGTGTGTGTGTGTGTTGCAAGTGGCTCGATAATGATGTTCATTTCGTAAGCAAATCACATAACACAAACAGACGAGCAGAGACAGAGAGGGGAGGGAGTTGCAGGGTGGAGGGTGGAAGGGTGGAAGGGGGGCAAAGTGGGGCAGCGAGATGTATTTATGCAAATGTAGATTGCAACTTATGCATATGTATTGGTTGCATAAGTGAATGCACAGCTAACCAAGTTGATAGATCTTAAGTCACTCCGAAAACCAACCCCACCCCCACCCCCTCTCCCACTCTTTGCACAGAGATGCGGCATACCGCCAATCTCTGTTCGGAAAACACAGAGTGTTTTACACTCGACAAACAAAATGTGTTTCAAATAAAAATTAGTTGCGATCATTTTAAACTAAATACATATTCAATATATAAAGAAATTTTTGTTAGAAAAACAATTTTGAATTAATATACCCGAAAAAGTTGGGTTTATCGTGGATCTTTTGTATCTTTGTAGCACATCTAAGTTGTTAAAAAAAAAAAAACATAATAGACAGATTGTAACCGTTAAGAGAAAAGATAATCGATTTAGATTCTTTTACACCCAGCAACCGAGCACTTTCCAAGACAGAGTCACCAGCATCGGAAGGAACCAAATACCGTAAAGTAATTTTTAGACGCATTCATAATCCTTGCCGGAGCATTTATACACAACATATCAGAACCGAAACCGGAACCGTTTCCATTTGACACCCAGACGGATATATGTTTAGGAATGGTTGATAATCCAAAAAAATAAATAAGAAAACAAATTCTAGCACAGAGAATTCCTACTCTGACTTAGTTATTTCTGAGAGTGTAGCAACAGTTGGGGCGGATCGGAGGTGGGCGGTGTTACAAGGAGAAGGCAGCAAGAAGGGGTCAACACTTGACTGCCGATGGACCAAAGTGTGTGACTTGTAATTGAATCCACGTCTGTGCTGCGTCTGTGGTCGATAATTTCATTTTAGGCCCCCGCACTTGGAATACAAATTACAGCACTGAATGCAGTGCAGTGAGGAGGCACGTGCCACGAGGCAGCAGCAACCGCAGCAGCAGCAACCGCAGCAGCAGCAGAATCGGCAGCAACAAGCGGATAACCCCAACCCCAAATCCTAAATCCCAAAGCTAAGCCTATTCGTATCTATTGTATATTTTCGTGATATTGTCTTGAATTAGTGTACAACATTCGTTTTTTTGGAATCTAACGTCTTCTTCTTTACACATTAATATAACAATTGGTTGGTGGATTTTTCCGTTCCCGATCTTTAAATTGGATTTTAAAAGAAAAAGCGTTCAAGTTCCGGGTTGTTAAACATATTTCATTATTCCTGATTTAATAATTGAATTTTAAGAACTTGAGTAGTTGAAGTAAGCAACTGAATGTCCAAATTAAGTTTAGCATTTTTTTTCAGTTCAGATAACAGATATTAATTTTGTTTCGAATATATATATATATGTTTAAATATCGGATAAATATGTGTATAATTTATAAAATGATATAGTTTATGTAATTAAATTCTTGAACCTCAGCTACATGTCTCAGATAAAATACTGTTACGTGGCATTTGGACTAACAGCTTGTGGCAGATGTAAGCAGACGAAAGACTTTCCGAATTGAGAAAATGTAAACTCGATGAGCATAACTGTTATACAGGCAGCTATAAAAACGCTTTCGTATTCTCTTAACCGTTCCGATTTGCGCCTGCGTCGACTGCAAAGAGTGAAAACTGTTAACTGTTAACTGGCAAATAGGCGAAGAGAGCCAGCAAAGGATATTGGTTGTGAGTTAACAGGAAAATGATGCTAATCAAATTCAACTCTGTGTCTCTTCCGTTTGTGTCTCTCTGCTCTGATGGTACTCTTATACTGGGGTGTGTGTCTCGGCTAGGCAAGCGAAAAATATTTGCAAGGATAACGGCTGTTTAAATGCGAAAAACTTAAATGAACTGCATTTGATGAACATGTTTAATTAGCTGGCAACGCATTTTAAATAATTATGATTAATTCACTTTTATAGCAGACTTTGATTTGTCATACGTATAACAGTTGCTATACATATGCTTTACAGTTAGTGAGCGCCAAGAGCGAGTTTCGCACTCTCTCCTCTCTCTTGCTGTTAACTGTTGCCTTTAACAGCAGGCAATGCTGCTTAACTGTTACATAATTGCTATCTGTTAACTGTTATACTGGAGTATTTACAGGACATGTGCGTTTTGGGTGGTGAACTGCTCCAAAGGACCAAAGATGGGCAATAACAAGCCAATGCCAAGCAGCAAAGTCCTTGATGAAAACCAATTAACTTTCAAAATGCAGCAGCAACCAAATATTAAATAAACACTTTTTGTAAATCGACCAAAAAAAATTGAAATGATTTCAAAGGAAAATATAATTAAATGTACTGATTTATTTGTATTCATTTATATATTTACATATGTATATAAAAAAAAAAAATCACAAAAAATGCTGTTTGTTTCCATTAATTTTGGCTCAATTACAAAAATTAATACCAAAATAGAAAAAATAATTAAAATAAATAACATTTCAAATATTGGGCGGCATTTTCAACATTTATTTGCAGTCATTTGCTGTAATGAATGCATAAGAAATAGTTATAAATGATAACTTTTGAATCCCCGATGTCTGATGATTAAAAAGCAAAAAGAAAATAGCTGAAACTTGTTGAATAACTGTGAGAGTACTTCAGAACCATAAACACACCCTCAGCCTCAATTTCAGCCTCAATTTCAGCCTCAATTTCAGCCTCAGCCTCAACTCACCTTACCCCAAAATGTCGCTTAGAAATTCAATATCTTTCTCTACGTGTCTCTTTGTGGAGTGTGTGTGTGTGTGTGTGTGTGTGTGTGTGTGGCAATTGCCTCAACTGCCTGAAAAAGCAGACATAATTAGTTTACGCCGAGATTTGAACTTTTCGTCGCCTCTCTGCTAAAATGCAAAAGACTTTTGTTGCAGTGTCACTTAAATGCAGGCATCCACAAGGATATGGGCCCATTAGTCCAGGCAGAGTAATCGAATTGCAACTAGAATTTATAATGAAAATTCTCCTTAATAATGGAATACTTTGATAATATAGGCAAATTGAGAGCCAAGAAATTTAAAGTCTCTGCTAGTTCGCAAATAATAAACGAAATTGAGTTAGTTATTTTAGTTATTCTTATCCTTGAATCTGGCAGGTTTGCTAATCCTTGCATATATATTCACATAGTATATATATTTCTGATCATCATCATTAGCCAAATTAATATAATCTGTCAATGCAAACTATTGCCTCACTTTTTAAGTTAACTTGAAGAAACTTGAAGCAAATCGCTTAGTTGTAAATTTATTAAATAATTAACATTTAAGTAACAACAAAATTAGACAAGTTTCGCAACAAAAGAATTGAGTTCAAGTTCCCCAAAAGAAATAGTTGCTCAAATAATATTTTCAAAATTATTAAGAATGTTTTGCATAAATTTAAAAATTGTTATGAAAATGGCTCAATTGGGAATATAAATAGATTTTTCATAGTCATTTTTTACAGATATGTTATTCACGTGTGTAGTTATGGTTATTACTATAGGGTATCTGCAGTCGAGCACAAATGTGCACAAATTGAATTTCCCAAGCGACAAAGAAATTATTTGCAGTTTTCAGAATTTTTGAGCGGTTTCTTTTTGGGTTGTGTTGCTTTTTGTGCTGCTTTGCTTTGCTTTCGTTTCAGTTCGTTTTGTGGCATGCCTCGTGCCGCCTTTCTTTGCTTTCCTCATTTTCTTTTTCATCGGAGATTTATTAGGCTCAATAATAATTGTAAAGAATGTGCACAGATTCAAGAAAAACTGCTCACATATTTGGCTTATTCGAGCAGTTGATGTCATAAATCATTCATTTGCATTTACTCACAGTCCACAGTCCCTCCCTCTCTCTCTCTCTCTCTTCTCTCTCTCTCTCTGTCTCTCTCTATCCGCTATATTCGTTATTGATGTACACATTAAGAAAAGTGCTAAAATATTAAAGCTAATTGTATGCAAGATATGATTTTTATTCACAACGCCATCGTTTCTGTATGGGTATGTGTGTATTTTGAGTGTGTATGTTGTGTGTGAGTGTGTGTGTGTGTGTATCAGAATGTGGGTGCTTGGGAAAAATCAAAATTTTACACTTCGCTACACATTCCCAAAGGCTGCACAAAGTTACGCGCACAAAGTTTCCTACACGCAGCGAAAAATTTGTGTACAAAAACAAGTGATGAAATTTCTTAGAATTTAATTTTCGTACTTGAATTAAGTGTTCCAGAAACTGAAAAGAGTTGAAATGTTCTTGATGATGTATGTAAATTCCTAATTTAAATGGATTTCGAATCACTTTTTGAAGATGTTGCTTAATTGCCTCAGTCACTTCAAAATCATAAGATTTTCATGCTTGATTCAAGCCGATTTCAGGACTTGAGTACTTCAAATAAGCTGCTAATATTTGTCTTCAAATTCTTGAAATTAAGAAACTTAAGATTTAAATTGCTTTGAAGTTGACTTAAGCAGATAAAATCTTATATTAAGCAGCAACGTTGTCAAAATAAGAATTTCAATCGATTGAATTGTGTACAAGAAGTTTTCAATATTTTTGTTGAGTGTGCTTATGAGAGAGAGAGAGAGAAAGAGAGAGTGTGTGTGTGTGTGTGTGAGTGTGTGTATCTATGTGTGCTTAAGTGCGTGTTTATGGCGCAATAAAACAGACCCTAACAGGCGTTGCACAACACACACACGCACACACACACACACGCACACACATGTATACACTGACTGCAGCCAAATGAAGCAACCAAAAAATGAGAAACCGAAGCCAAAAGCGAACCCGGATTCACACACACCCACACACTCACCCACACACTCACCCACACACACACTCGAAACGAGCCAAAAAGAGCAGTATGTCTGTCTGGCAATCTGTCTGTCTGGCAATCTGGCAGCGTCTGGTAGTCTGGCAGAGCCTGGCAACCAGCATCTTTGGCTGAGTCTTTCCGCTTGTCTGCGGCGCATTTATGACTTCCACATACACACACACTCACACACACACACACTCACACACACACTCACTCACACACACACTCACTCACACACTGAGAGACGCTGGAGTCGCAGACTTTGGCTGCATTGCCTTTCTATAGGCGCTTAGACATATGTCTTATCACACACTTACACCCAAATTTACACACACCCCCCGACACACATACACCCACACACACACCCACACACACGCCCACACACATGCACAGAGTCGCCTTAAACCGGTCTGCTGTCAAATGCCATACTAAACCGATAATCCAATCATAAGTTATAGTCAAATGAGTTTGCTCTTCAATAAATTTTCGCCTACATCTTATTTTTTGATGCCCTTTCCAGCGAAGTGAGTATTTTTAATTGTGCACTCAATTTGCGACAAATGCACAAAGCAAATAAGTATTGCTTAATAATAATAATAATTGTTTCTTAACTCTTTTAATAATTGCAATATGCTTTTTTGCTTGCTACAAAAAAACAGCAAAATATTTGTATTAAAAAACAAATGGAAGATAAATGATATCCTGCATTCATTTTGGCCAATCCCCGATAGAATTCCAATTGAAAACTTGTTGGCAACCATGAAGATCAAGCTGCGAAATTTCCCAAAGAATACTTTGACTGGTTTATCGAGAAAAAGTTGGAAAATTTGGGACATGCCAACTTTAGAAAACTATTGTAATATTATATTATATTTCAGAGTAATGAAATAATGTTTTAATGATATTAAAGTTGAATTGTTAATCTTTAAAATCACTTCTTTTCGATTTTAAAGGTTAAAGGTTTTAAAATTAAAGGTGATAAAATTACTCTTCCAAAAAGTAAAATCTCTTTTGGGCCTCAAAGTAAATAAAAGCATCTTTCGTTATTTCAAAGCCAGTCTTGCGAAACATGGAAGATAGTTCGCTAAGAACCTTATACCAAGATTGGTAGAAATATTTTTTGGCCACACCCACTTCCGCCCCCTTTAGGGATGCAATGTGAGTCATTATCAACGTCGAATGTAAAGTTTGTTTTGCAGAAGCGCTGGTTTTCTAACCAACGTTTCATATAACACGAATCCAATTAGCCAGTTAGTGGAAAAGTTGGCAGCTACTCAAATTTAACGCACTTGCCACTTGCAGCGTGCAACACCTTGAATTCAAAACGAGCCAACGCAAATGACTGCAATTTGCACTTGGAATATGGCAAATAGCTGAAAACAGAAGCAGAAAGCTGAAAACTGAAAGCTGAAAGCTGAAAGCAGATAGCAAAAACCACCTGCCCGATAAACGGAGCTGAACTTGTGCGAGTGCAAATGGTACAATCATCTCTGCCTTACACGTGCAACGTGCAACATGCAACATGCAACACTTAACCATTTTACTATAGCCCCGCCTTCAACAACCCCCCCATCCTACAGAGTCCACCTGGAACTACAAGGGCCATAATGGGAATCGAGGCAAAATGCTGCTAAAAATAGGTCAAACGTGAACTGAACCGATCTCCGTTGCAGACCTACATTTTATGAGATGCATTCCGAACAAAGATACACTGCAAAAATAAACGACCAATATAAATCACGGCTATATGTTGAGCTGTAAAAATCTCAGACAGATGAGATTCTATTCCCTGTTTTGTTCGAGATTACAGATTTCATTGTATTTAAATTAAACAAATCACAAAAATGTATCATTTATAAACTGATATTGTTGTAATGTTGTAGTCGATATAATTTAATTTTCCAGAATCTCTTCTGGACTCTTTTCACTCCTCAGGCAGATCCTCATAAGCCCATCTTGATTGAAGTTAATATGAATCCGTCACTTTGCTGGAGGCTGTACAAATGTATTTGGCAACCGGATTGGGTTCATATAACATGTGGGACTGGGGATCGAGAAGGACGTAGAAAACATTTCAGGCCGAAGAACTTTGGAAATATTCAAAACTCTATAAATAAATTCCCAGAAATTATCATAATTTAATGAGCACTTCTGAGCACTTGTTATGTCCACAGATATATTTGTGTATATGTATATGTATCTGTGTCCATAGATGGACTGCATTACTAATTAGCTCGAAGCTATGCTTCCATCTAATGCCACAATATTTTGTTGGATTTTTTTCTTTCTGGGATTGCCTGCTCCAGAGGCCAATTTAACCAACTGGCCAACATTTTGCGCAGCAAAATTTCATAAACGTGGAAAATAAGCAAACGCATAAATATGTGTGCATGTGAATGTGTGTGTGTGTGTGTGTGATAATATCTATAAGGGTGTATCCTGTAGGGGTGCGTGTGTGGGTGTGTGTGTGTGTGTGTATGTGTGTGTGGGGGGGTGGGGATGGCTGGCTTTTATTGAAAAACATAATAAGCCCATGCCGCAGTCAACGTACATATGTCGCGGGTTTCCTTTTGTATTGTCATTGGCGTCGATGTCCTTGTTGTAGTCCTTGTTCTCCTTGTTGTTTTTCTCGATCTCGTTGCTTTTGTTGTTGTTGCTCCGTTCAGCTCGGTGTCGTTTTATGTGTATGTTGCCCTTATGCGTGTGTGTCTGTAACAACTATTAGAAAAGAGCAGCAGGAGCAGTACACTCAGAAAAACAATCGTCCTCAAAAGCTCGTCCTCTTCCCATAATTCAGAAGGTGTTTTTCTCCTTTCTGAAATCGAACATTTTCTGTTCTCAATTCCAGTTTCGAGATTTCTACGAAATTTAACAAAAACATATCTACTTTTCGGGAAGGTTTTTAATTTGTACATTGCACAAACATTTTAAGTAGTTTATTATTTTTTTTTAAATTATTTTTATTTTATTCCTGTGAATGGCTGTTTCATATCTTAGAAATTATTTCTTAAACATAAGTTATGTAAAAAAAAATAGAAAAAAAACCTTTCCAAGTTTTAAAAAATTTATTTCGCCTATATAGAAATTATTATTATTATTTATTCTCTTCAGGGCGACTTTATATTTAAGCCATTTTCCAAAATTGCTAATTTTTATTTTTTGCTGAGTGCAGAAGCAACAAGAAGCAACAGGATTGCTACTGTAGCTGCCTCTTTTACCTACCTCTCTTGCCCCCATTTCACATGCGGCTTCTTCTCCTGCTTTTTTGTGCTTTTGGTCTGACTTTTGAAGTTTGGCCCACACACTCACACACTCACACACACACACACACACACGCACACACGATTCGGTGGCTGGCTTTTTATTTTTTTCATATTTTTGGACTCTTGCCTTGCAAACGTTTATGATGTCCTGCAATTGTTCCTTTTAACAACGTGCGTGTGTGTGTGTGTGTGTGTGATGGGTGTGTGTGTGTGCATGTGTGCACTGTTCTTTTGTTACAACGATTTTTGCGCAATTTCTTTTGTGCCTGGTGCTTTGTGCGGTGCTGCGGCTCTGCCGTCATAACTATCGCTCTTTGGCTGTTGTTCAGGACGACAAGGACAACGACGATGTGGACGTGGCTGCTGCTGCTGCTGCTGCTGAGCACATGCAATTAGTGCCAAATGTTTCCATATTTTTGCACACACACTCACACGCACACACACACATTCTCACACCCATGAGCACATATACGTCCAGTGCACAGTTGACCACAGCATTCCGAGCAGAGCGTGCATGAGCATTCACTGACAAAACATCGCACGCCCTGACATCACGCCCCCCTGCCCCTTGCCCCGTGCCCCCTGTCACACCCCGTCCATCGCGACTCCCCCACCAATCATCCGCCTGTTGCAACCCTGTTGCACCCGCAACCGCAGCAATCATCCAATGGCTCGACAGTGGCAGCAGCAAAAAAGAAAAGGCAAAAAAATGAGCAACATTTTCCGTTTCATTGTTGCCACACGCTGCAGCAACATCAGCAATAGCAGTGGCAACAACAACATCAACGAATAGTTCCACATACCCACAACGCTTTAATTCTCTAAAAAAAAACACAAAAATATACGAAATTTATCAAAGATCCCAAATCGCCCCAAGATTATTTGAAGGCAGTTAAATTAAATTAAGATAAAATTATTAGTGAACATATTAAATAAATTAATTTAAAATTTCATTATTGTTTCTATGTCGTGACTTTAACATACAAAATTAACCATTTGTAATATTTTTCCAGAATTATCAATGCAATATTTAACCAGAATAGCATAGCATAGCCACGCATAGAAATCTAATTGTGCTCTTGCTGGAATCGATAATATATCGATAAGTTTCAAAGTTGATTGACTTCAAATCGATCACGATCTATATATGATAATAATGTTGTTATTTTAATTATTATTATTATATTCTTATTATTATCAAACAGCCCCAGACCTTAATTCGTTCAAGTTGAAAATCTTGCACAACAGTTATCGAACTATCGATACTTTTACGCTTTTCATCTGTCACAAAGTGTCCGCAATAGCTGAGATGCTAGTTTGTGACCCTTTTTTTTGGCTGCTGGTGTCCGGATGGAAAGTGGCCAAAGTGCCCGACCGGCTGCTTGCTGTGAAAGCGGCCAGAACATTCTGCACATATTCTTGCTGTGTGTTCGTGTATGGTTAATTATACATTTTGCATACACACACGCACACATACAAGTATATATATATATATGTATATATATATATATATATACACACATGAGTGTGTGTGTGTGTGTGTGTGCACATATCCGATTTCGTTTGGGCAACCGTCGATAACAATATGCGTTCAAAATATTTTTCTTCGTGATTTTTTTTTTTTTTTTGTTGCGCTTTTAGATGGCAAGGGGGTCGAGGGGCTGTATGGGTCAAGGGGGGGTGTGTGTGGGTGGTGTACAGGGGGTTCCTTTTGTTATATCCATCGTTCACATCATAATTTCGTAGCTATTTTTAGGCTTTTTACCGCAGGAAGTGTGCGTGACGCTTGTCCTTACAATGGATCCCCGGAACCTGTGCACTGGCCCAGTTATCTATTGTTAAGCATTCCCACACACACACTTACACACACACGCACACACAGAGATGTGCGTGTGTGTGGACAGAGTGTTTACTTGTGCCACAAACTTGAAGCTATAACGAGCACTTGTTCGTCATGTGTCGCACTCGATGGTATCATTAATTGGCCTCGAAATCTAAAACAAACCGACAACAAAGTCAGGTTGTAACAATCATATATATATATATATAAATATATATATAGATTAGCAACAGGTAGGCTTGTTTAACCAATGACTTTCAGATTAATTCAAGGATATTCTATCATCATACATTCCTGCCGTGAAAACATATTGTAAATTGTATTGTCAAAGCAATCACAAAACGTTGTCAAGGCTGAAAACAATTAAATGTTGGATTAAGCCTCGTTCGTCTGTCTGTCTGTCTGTCCGTCTTTCTGTATGGTCAAGTCGATATCAGAGACTATATGAGCTAAACAGAAGTTTGGAATAAAATTCCCCGTTTACAGATCTAGTTTATTTTATTATATCGACAACTGTTCTCGTTTCGCAAATATCGATACAAATCAATTTTCGATTGCAAGTAGAAATGCAATCGTGTAGATATAATCTGACATTTTATATATAGTATACGCTGACATATAATTACTTACCTCTGATTTCATTAGGATCGTATAGGAAATTGAACACAGATAAGATTAGACGAGCTCAACTTTAACTTATCTCTTTCTGCCTATCGACAATCGACTTCTTCTTCATCTTTTTTTTTTATTCAATCCATTTTGCATAATCTTCTGGCATGTAGTCCTTAGTGCCTTTAAACATGCTCTTCTTCCTCTTCTTCTTCTTCTCGTTCATCTTCTTCATCTTCTCGCTGCGATTGTTATTTGTTGCTGGCTTACGCTCATTATTTATGGACGCTGGTGCGATTCTTCAATTGGTTTGTTTTCAGTGGCGCCTTAGCAATAGGCCTTATTAGTCGAAGATTGCGTGTAACCCAATCACCTCCACACCTCCACACTTTTCCGATGCGCAACTGCAGTCATCCCTTGCCCCCGCCCCGCTACGCAACCACCCGCCTCTCCACCCCAACCCCCGCGATTGAGCGTTTAGTCTGCCGCATCATTTATCATGTGAAATACGCCAGACACAACAGCCAATGGACCAGCCCCAAGGACTGGCCGTGGCAGCAACACCCGTAGAAGCCAATCCTTGCCCTCGATCTGTGTCTAACTCATCTACACTTAAAAAAACAAAATAACAAAATAAAAAATTAAGTGATTCACTTGACTTTTTTGAAGCAGCATCGTCTACTTTCTTCTTAAAAAAAAAGCACTTTAAATAAATGTGGCTTGTAAATTATAAGTGCATTTTCTGGTTTTTTCACACACAAAATTGCAGTGCATGAAAAATTCACTTTCTGAATTTAAAATTCACTTGCAAATTGGATGATTTTTAATGGAATGCAGTTGGTCAATTTTCATTTCTAATCAACTGGAATTGAATTAAAGCAACTTCAATTTAATAAAAGAATGTTTAACTTGAAAATAGCAAAATGGTTGATTTTTCTCAGTGTAGGCATATGCAGACCGACAGCTGCATTCGATGTTTAGCCTGGCCGTGGCAATGGCCCTGCAACCATTGCTGCTGCCGCTGCCACTGCTGCTGCTGCTGCTGCTGCTGCTGCTGGTCTTGCGCCCTGCCTCTTGTGTCCTGTGTCCTGCGTCCTGCGTCCTGCCTTGTGTGTTGCTGGCTTTGGCTTTGGCCCCATAAAAACAAGTGCAAATGCAATTTGAAAACAACATTGAGCCAGCAACAGCAACTCGAAGGATGGCTGGGGGGAGGGGGGTGGGAAATGCGGGGCAACTTGCTAGCTGGCCATGGGCTTAACGGTATTTGGTAATTAATAGGCCATATAATGTACGATATGACTCTGTCTGCGTGTGAGTGTGTGTGGGGTGTGTGTCTGTCCGCCTCTACATCTTTCTCTCCCTCTCCCTCTCTCTATCTCTCTCTCTCTCTCTCTGTGTGTGTGTCAGGGGTTTTTATGATTTAAATTGTGCGACTGGAAATACAATAATAACTCCGGGCACTTGGCAAACAAATAAATTAATTGAGCTGCGTGAATGGAGCACTTCCCCTCTCTCGCTCTCTCTCTCACTCTCTAGCTCTCTCTCACTCTCTCGCTCTCGCTCTCTCTCACTCTCTCTCTCTCTTCATGGCAAACAAATGTGAAAGAAATATGAAGTGATAGAAATTCAAACCATAGCTACACACACACACACACACACACACACACACACACACACACACACACACAACGCTCAGTCATCCAATCGACCCGCATGCATTGAGCAAATTTAATTGAACGACCGCAGCAGGCGGTGAGTAGCAGTCGTATGGGGCAGGGTGAAGTTGCAACTGCCAAAGGATCAGACAACTATTAGCAGCATGTGTCAGTGTGTGTGTGTGTGTGGATAGGGTAACTACTAGCCAGTGTGGGTAAGTGTGTAATATCCTGTGCCTTTTTATTACAAAAATCCATCAAATATTTTTGTCGTATTTTCAAATGCAGCTGTTGCAAATTTATTTGTTGCCGTTGCTGTTTTTAGTGCTGTTACGACGTGCCACATCCATAAGTCAGCTAAATAAATCATTATACTAACTATATATAAATATATTTATATATGTACACAATCCAGTCAAGCCACAAATGCCAAAGCTTGCTGACAGTAAGGAACATGTCCTTCAACTGACGAAACTAAGAATTGGCTTTTGTCTTAGCCAACAACTAATTCAGTTATGAGCCACACAATTGTCTGTGCAGTAATAATAAAAATAAAAATAATAATTTCATCCCTTTTTTATCAAAGATTTCTGTAATGAATTACCGTAGATTCAAATACGCCGTAATCCAATCCAATTGCGATAGTTTAAGATAAGTTTAGCAGAGTTTTTGTCTTTGTTGTTGTTGTTGCTGTTGAAACCAGCTGAAAACAAGACAAATGTTTTTCTATATATTTTTATTCCGATTAATATTTATTTGAGTCACATGCATTTCGAATTGTGCAAATTTATTTTTATTTTTATCGTAGCAATTTACATTTAAACTTAATTGTCAGCTTATGCCGAAACAATTTAATATGCTTCACTTAATGATTTAATTATCATAAATATTCAGTATTCAGTTGTATTATTTATTCAACCAGAGCAATTATTTTATTTCTTGGAAATTTTGTCGTTGCACGAATTCAATTTCACAGTCAGTAACGAATAAGTTGTTAAAACTTTAATTATGGCAACACAGGTGTGTCTTACACTCAACTGTGAACCCTAATTGCATGCATATGAGTGTTTTTGTAACACACATTCCCACATTCCCACACACACACACACACACACACACACACATATATATATATATATCCTTGCTTGATAACACTGAACTATATCAAGACTGCTGTAAGGCATTTAATAAACCCACTGCGAAAGATACTCAATGGGTGCGTTTTGCAGTAGTCCCTCTTCTAAGATACTTTTACTACACATTTACTACTTTATCTATCTATCTATATATCTATCTATCTATCTATCTAAGCCATATTCCTTTTAAATAAATAAGCTCGCATCTATTTCATCGGTAGCTGCTACCATTTCACGATTATCGATATAAATCGATTTCCTAAAAATATAATCGTTCAATTACAACTGAATACTGAGTACTTATGATAATGTATAATGACTAATTATTCATAAACAATTAACATCAGATAATAAACACAGATTTTGTATACATAAAAACATATCTTGATATTAAACAAACAACTCGCTGCAAGTCTAGTATTTATTTAACACCTGGATACAGGGTAACTGCTGGTCAAGCTCTCTCGACTACAGCATTCTAATTTGCTTGATAATCTTAACTTTGTTGCCCTTCACTCAGCAAAAATATATTATTTTCTGGCATATAAACAGATTTTGAAATCAACTGCATTTGATGAACATTCAATTTTACAAATATATAAATTTTAATGCCCTTTACCACACTTGGTTGAGTTATTAAATTGAGTGTGTTTAGCAACAGTGGCAACCCTGCTCTGTGGAAGCTCATAAGATTTGCGCGCATTGCGTTTTCATTTCAATGAATTATAATTAAAGTGGAAAAACCCAAAATAATGCCAACTTTCAAGTTGTTTTAATAGTTTTCGCCCCCCACTCGAGTAATCAAATCCTGGGGAAGGGAAAGTGGTGAAGGGTGGTTACGGGTGGTTGCAGGGGATGGGGTGTAGTTTTGATGAGCCTGTGATTTGACTAGGCACAAAATGTCGTTACGCCTGCTGTTGGATAGTTTAAGCAAGGATTTCAAGGGCTTTATGATCGGCTTATATATGTATATATATTTATATATATATATACATATATATTTATATATTTATGCGTATAAATTTTAGCCGCACATAAAACGCTATTGAAAGCCGGGGCTGGCTCTTAATTAATAAGTGCGCTCGTCATTTATTGTTGCATTTTCACACCCTCGCAGCAAAAGCCGAGCACCCCATCCCCTCCCCCTTCTCCATGCTCCCCTCATCCTCATCCTGACACTCACAGCCCCTTTCACGTATTTTAGCGATTTTCATTTATTGGGCAAACATTTGCAGCCATGTGGTGCACAGAGCAAGTGTTTAGTGTATGTAGTGTGTATGTGTCTGTGTCTGTGTGTGTGTGTGTGTGTGTGTGTGTGTGCCTGAGTGTGTGTGTTCCAATAAACCCATCAAATGTTTGTAAATTAATTTTGTGCTCATCACTGCTGTTGTTATTGGCTTTTAATGCGCATTTGGCTTTGCCTTTTGCCTTTGGCCATGCTTTCGGTTCGGTTCGGGTCGGGTCGGTTTTGCCTTTGGCTTTGGTTTTGGCGTTGACTTTGATGACTTTAATCATTTGCGCCATATGCGCCCCAACAATGACGTCATAATGTTGAGTCAAGTGTTTTTTGCCCTCGTTTGTTTTCTTTCTTTTTTTTCCCAGCCAATTCAGAGACGTGGCAAAGGATTGTTTGAACTATGCAAATAATTATTGGTTTTCTACGGCGCATAAGTTAAGTGTTTGATTGCTAATCAAGGTAACAAATGGTATAAGCCACCTTTTGGCATAGCTGAACATGAATGCTTCCCCAGTTTAATTGAAAACACTTAAATTATATTTAAAAATCTAGAATTAACCATAGCCTGTCAAGAATCTGATCTAGCTACTGACAACGTTATCAAATCAGTTTAGACTCATTATCAAATCAGTTTATTTGCTTCGGATAACTCTAATCGATTTCAGTTTGTATATATCTCAAGTCCCTACATCTCTTCCAGAACAGATCTGTTTGCACGATAATTAAAGATTGATAACATATATCAAACTAGAGCCTGTTACTTGCTGTTCTCGATTGTGTAGCCTAGTCGTTGAGTAAGACATTTGAGTACAGGGTATCACGTAGTGGAACAATTGTATAGTCGCAAACATATTTATTTTTAACATATCTTTTACTTTTACTTTTGCCTATGCTCTTATTTTCATATTTTTCTGTTAATCTCTTTTTTTTTGTATTCCTTCTTAGCTTTATTTGCATCTATGTTTTTCTTGATTTTTCTTTCTGTCCTCATCTAATTTTCGGCTTACTTCTTATTACTAGTTTTCGTTTAATCTTAATTTCCTCTATCTATCTTCTCTTAGCTTTATTTTCTTATTTCTCTCTCTCTCTCTCTCTCTTTCTCTCTTTTATCGTATTCTTATTACTTACTTATTACTGCTAATTGCTATTTTACTCTGTTATAGTTGCTAAATATTATTTAATTTTACTACACTTTCTATCTCTCTCCCCTATTCACTCTTCTATAAGTTTTTACTTTCTCCACATCGGCCTCTCTCTTTCTCTATTTCCCTCTCTCTCTCTCTCTCTCTCTCACAGCTGTTGCTGCTGGTGATAATGACGTTTATGATGCATCATTAGCTTGGCTAATTTTAATTACGCCCGCGCCTAAATTGCTGCTATCGTTTTTAATAATTTGCCATGTCTCGACATGCCTCTTCTCTTTCACTCTTTCACTCTCTCTCTCTCTCTCTCCCACTATCTCTCTCTCTCTCACTCTGTTTATGCTTGGGTTTAACTTTTGCACTGGCGGCAGCTGTTGCAATCTCCTCGTGCTCGTCCTCGTTTGAGCGCTTGTCTGCCGGCACGGCCCAGCACAAAGCCAACAAATTATGCACTTATACACACACACACACACACACACACACACACACACACTCGCATAACTGTGCTGCTGTTTGAGTTATGTTGCATGTGCAGTGTGCAGGGGCACTTGACTTTTTTCTTCATTGCTCCTTTGAGGCACACAAGTGAGCTCCGCCTCTCTGTCTCTGTCCGACTGCCTCTGCCTGCCTCTGTCCGTCTGCCTGTCCCTCTGTCTCCTTGGGAGTGTCTGCCTGCCTGGCTGGCATCTTCTTCCTCTTCATCTTCTTCTTGCTCCATTTGGACGCGCTGTCGTGTTAATTTAGCGCGAAATATTTGACAAGATGACGCTTTGCTTCTTCCTCACACACAACACACACACACACACATACACACACACACAACACACACACACACATCCGCAGACTGGCTACATATTGCATTCAGGCTTCTTTGGGCCCGCTCCACCACCGAAATCGAGGCGAGACATGCAACGTCTGCTTTCTCTGTGTGTGTTTGTGAGTGTGTGTGTGTGTGTAATGATCGAAAATCGTCTGTCTAGCTATTTATACATATCTACATATGTACACATATTTATACATACATATATACATGTATCTAGCAGGTCTGTTCCAAATTGCAAACGGAATGATTTCGTTTTTAACCGTTCGAATTCATATCAAGAACTGTCTATTAACAATCAACAATAACAAATTGAACCGTTATTTATTATACTATTATACCAGAATGGTAATAATAGTATATTGGTTTTGTGCAATGTCCGTCATGCTGTCTGTCCGTCTGTCCGTCTGTCCGTCTGTCCGTCTGTCCGTCTGTCCGTCTGTATGAACGCGCGTTCCTCCGACACCCTTAGAGATAGAGACTTGAAACTTGGAACGTATATTGGAAAGTACCCTCAAAAGTTAAAGTGTCTTGGGTTTGGACCTACGTCCACCAGGGAGCTAGAAAACCGCGATAATCGATTTTATCAAATCGATAAATCCACATATCTCTTACAATTTAATGGCTACAGTCACCAATTTTGGTTGGTAGGTTGTTGGCGAGGTCCTTGAAAGATTGGCATGTGCCACGCCCACCTCCGACGCCCCCATCACCCCCGCCCCTAAAATTTTCAAATGGCTATATCTTCCGCAGTTTTTGAGTAGGGAACGTCAAATTTGGTAGGTACATTACTGGTAGTCGCCTTTAAGAACCGATAACAAATTTGTGGTGCCACGCCCACACCTGCGCCTATAATCGACAATTCCGATTATTAATCTATAATTATGTATATCTCCGAACTTTTTAAAAATAGAGTAACCAAACTTGGAAGGTAATTTGCTGGTAACCTCCTCCAAAGATTGGCATACCAATTTTTGGACCACGCCCACATCCGCCGCCCCCAGGAACTTCGTTCCTAGAAATTTAAAATGCGCATATCTGCCGTAATTTGCAAGCTAGAGTCGCAAAATTTTGCAGGTATGTTACTGGTAACTCCCCCAAAGATCGATAAAAAAAATTGGATGGCCACGCCCACTCCACCTACCTAAACCGATACACCTGTTGGTGTAAATCGATAAACCCATATATCTCACGCAATTTGAAAACTTAAGTCACCAAATTTTAAAGGTATATTGCTAGTAACACCCTTCATAAATGTAGAATAAAAATTTTGGACCACGCCCACTCCCGCCCACAAAAAACGATAAATGCCTGTATCTCCCGCAATTTACTTAACAGAATACTTAACATATGCTGTTAATTTTGGCGCAATGCTGCTTATCTTGCAATTTGGTCACTCTTAATCGAGCGCGTCAAATTGTGCCACCTCTTTTTTTATAAAATTTCTCAATTTTGTATAAAATATTAAATCTAGTAGTTCGATTCAATTTAATTGAATGAAACATAACAACAATTAAATTGAATCGAACTACTAGATTTAATATTTTATACAAAATTAAGAAATATATTATATTTATAAGAATTACATTAATTTATGTAATGGTATAATAGTATTTCGCTGTCGGTTGCGTCCGACTGCAACGTTCTATCTTGTTTTTTATCTCTTTTAATGATTTAAATTTTTTTTTTTTTAATAATTGATATTTGCACCGTTAATCGAAATAAATAATAAAAGAATACAAATAATATAGTATCCCAATTGCTAGAAAAGTTTATTCTTAAAAGAAACCATTTTCTTTATAAGTTGCTCGATTTAGTAATATTGTTATATTAACTATACCTTATGTAATGTTAATAAATATTTAAAAAACAAAAAAAATGCTTCGATTATTAGTTGTTGTCAGTAATTAATTTTTGTCATGATTGAAAACACTCAAATTTTTTTTAAAGAAATGCAAAAGAATTAAATTCAATATTTTTAATTTTTTATTCGCTTTTAAAAACAGAAAATGTTGCTCTTTCGAACGAATTCCAAATTGGGAACAAGACTATGCCTGTATGTCTATATATGTATATAGACAGGCACTCATATCGATTTATAAGTTATAGCACACACACACACACAGGCACAGTAGACACTGCTGTCATTCGATACTCGCATTGGCATCCTTTATGCTGCTCCCTGTTCCTAGCCTGCTCCCAGCCTGCTCCCAGCCAGGCAGAGTCTGTGATTGAGTTGGGCGCCCTTTAAGTGATTTGATCTCCCAGCTAATTCACAAACAACATTTCCACGATGAAAGCCGCAAGCAACTTATAACAACTTGATGCTCAGTGTAAACTGTACAGAATTGCATTTATGGCTCACTCGAAACTTGGTCGAGTCTGGCCTGCTCTGCTCCTGATTATCGCCTTGACATTGATGGAGGATTGCGATGGGTACATATATATTTTATTTATATTTTATTAATATTAATAAATATACATACTTACATATATTTTATACACATATTAACTATTTACATATGCCCTTCAATCATACTGTGCGCATTCGAATTTGAGTAACGGTTCACTTTTCAACTGAACCGGTTTAGTTAGCAATCTAGGCTCACATATTAAAAGTCATTTAGTTCATCAGTAAACCACTTTTAATTTACTTACGAACTGGTTCACTTAATCTTTTGCACACATTTAATATTGGACTCAATACACTGATCACCACTTGAATCGGTCACAAGAAAAAATAACTCAAAATATGCTTAATTAAAACAAAAGAATTTGTAACTAGCAGCATGATTAATTTACAGTTATTGGCAGACTTAAAAAAAAACATTTTCGAAACAGTTGACAAAGTTTGAATAGTTGAAAAGTGGCTCATTTATTGAGTGTAATCCGATTTCAAATGCATTCGAAATGCATTCAATTACTTAATAGATTTTTGAGTACGAGCCACCAAAGCCACAAAATAAACGGCGCCTATGTCAGCGAATCACAGAGCTAACACATACACCACACACACACACCACACACACACCACACACACACACACACACACACCACACATGAGGGAGACGGACAGACAAAGTCATTTATAAAATTTCTAACAGAACGTGTTAAATGGCGTCAATATTAAAAGTTCAAATATGACGCTGACGAGCCAAATGGAGTTGGAGCAGGATTGGGGCAAGCATGTGGGGGGGGCGAGGGGCAAGAATTGGTGCAAGTATGGGGCAAAGGATGATGCCGATGTCGATGATGATGATGATGATGCTAGCGACGACGACGACGGCGAAAGCGCAGACAAAGTAGACACCGAGAGTTGAAGCTATTATCGTTGTCGCAACATGACACACACACACACACACACATATATATATATATCTATATATATATATGTACATACATATAATGTGTTTATACACATGGCGTGTGTTGTTGTTGCTGCTGCTGCTGCTGCTGCTGCTCATCATCTTTTGGCGTTAGCAAGTGCTTCGACGGGCAACTTCTAATGGCGGCATTATGCAGCCAGGTCCTTTAGCCACCCCTTCAACACTCCCACCCCACACACAGCGCCCCCCCGCCCACACCCACATACGCTTGGAGTGTGTTTCTGGCATCGCTCTTTTGGCCAAAATGAAAATGAAACTGTTGCAAAATCCCATAAAACGGCCAAAAAGCTTTTGTAAATGACGCCAACAGCTGTCGATGGCGAAAACGACAGACAACGTCGCATACACTGAGAAAAAAATACGTATATTTTTTAATCTACATAAAGATAAGACATATGTTTAAATTCGATTTGTTATTTATAATCTGCAGCAATGTTTCCGATTAGATAAAGAAAAAGAATAAATGTGTCTAAAGGCATTTAGTTTAATAATTTGTGTTTAAAGGGTATCTGATAGTCGGACCGATGCAAATAGACGACTTTTAGCCATAGTTTTTTCGCAAGACAAACTCCAAAAATGGGAACATATTTTTTTGGCAAGTGCACAATTTAGCTGAACCGACCACTCCCCCCTCGAACATAACACCATTTGCCAACACATCTATTAACCATATCTATATATATAGATGTGTGTGAGTGTGTGTGTGAGTGTGTGTGTGTGTGTGAGTGTGTGTGTGAGTGTGTGTGTGTTTGAGTTGCTTGTCCTGCGTTTTGGCGTGTTTTAATAAAGCGACAATGACATTTTATGAATTTTCCACTTTGTTCTTGCCTCTTGCCACATTCACGTGCCACGTTCCACGTTCCACGTTTGCCGTTCATCGTTTACCGTTCACGTCCACGCCTACGCGAACCCCAATCCTCTGTGTAGCCGTGGCAACCCTCTGGCAGGACAACTTCGTCGTCATCCTCGACGGCGTCCATTGTTTGTTTGTTTGCTTAGAACCGCAGCGGGGAGTTCACTTTTTTGCTCCCAGCCACGTTGCCGGAGGGGAGGGGGTGAGGGGGGGTCCTTCTCCACCGACTGATGTCGACTGTTTCGCCAGCGGCGGCTTCAAATGAATTGTCATTATTTGTGTCTATTGGTGTGTGTTGGTGTGTGTGTTTGTGTGTGTCTGTGTGTGTGTGTGTGTTGTGCTGCCCGCGTGTTGCACAAAGGCGTGTTCCAGTCGTCTTTGATATCCGATTTCATTTATAATTAGCTGCAAGGTTTACGGTTGCCATACCTTTGCTTGTGGTTGGTGCGGCCGGGTCAAGTAATTTAGTGTCAATCGCGAACAATGGGATGGGGGGCTGGTCTCGAGAGAGAAAGAGAACAAGACAGAGAGAGAGAGAGAGGATGCTACCTACTCAAGCTAACTGCCCGACCAAGTGGCATTAAAGTTATCTCAGCACGCACAGATTACAATACAAAAAAAACAAAAAAAAAATACAGCTTTAGCAATGAGACTAATTTAAATAGTTGCATTAGTTAGTTGAGACAAATAAGTTAGAGTGTTGTAGTCGACACAGCTCGACGAGCAGATACTCTGTACCCAGCAGCTAATCACAGACTTGCTGATTGTAGTTTATTCAATGCACGTTTTGGTTAGTAAAATCTGAGATTTTCAACTGATTTTTACAGCTGATTAATAAACAAGAAGTCTGCATTCAAATAATTGTGTTTTTTCATACTATCGGAAATCGATTTGTATCGATATTCACAAATCGGGTTTAGTTATAGATAAAATTTAAAATAATAATAAAAATTCGTATATGACAAAATCAATGAAATAAATCGACTCGGCTGTTCCATTTGATAAAGAATATATATTTAGATATATGTATATTCACTAACTGCATAAATATATATATTTTTGTAGCCACTGTCCAGTGGTCACTTTTCGCAAAAGGGTCGTGCGGCAAGTTCAAGTTGAAGTGCAAAGTGGAAAGTTGAAAGTGGAAAATATTTGCGGCCCAATTGCCAACCGGCGGCCAAAATTAACAGCTAATTACGTGCGAATGCCAAATACTAAAGAATTTTAAATGGCACGTGCGCTTTTTTGGGGCAGTCCCGGAGCTGGGTTGGGGTTTGTTTGACAAGCTCCAAGTTGACGCACAAAATAATAATAGCAAAAAAGAGCTCACGTAGCCAGCAAATGCAGGGGACGAAAGCGTAACGGCAACAAAAACGTCAAACATTATTTGAATACAAAATGTCCTTGAAAAGGGTTGCCACCATATGCCAAACACCTGCAAAGTCCCCCTCCTTCTCTCTCTCTCTATCTCTGTTTATGGCGTCTCTAAGTCCAGCGCCAAAGTGACAAAAGTAAGAAATTAGTCGATGTTGCCGACACGACTGAGTAGGGGACACTGCCGACAACCGCAACCCTTGTCCCGGGCTGCTTTTTCTGTTACCAACGGCTGAGTTCAGCTTTCTATCGCAATAATTTTATGTCGAGCTAAAGAAAATGAGTAAAAGTGCGCCAGTCGGGAGAGCTCGACTAGGAGATATCCTGAAACCAGGTGTTAAGTACATAGTTGGTGGGCTATAATTTAAAAATATGTTTTGGTTAAATAATGAATTGGAAATCGATTTAAATCAATATTTGCGAAACATTTGCAGTTATCGATAAAATTAAATTAAGTGAAGTGTGGCATTCGAGAACAAATATTCCAAATTTGAATTGGAGTTTCTGTTTCCTGCCTGTTCCATACTTCATTAAACCTTTTACTTAACAATTTTCTCAATTTGTGATCGTATATGTATATATTTATATGGGAGTGTATATGTTTCAAGTCGCGCATTCCCCATTTATCGCCTTGGGTTTAGGGTATAAAAGTGTCAAGCGTTCGGCTTGAAGCGGGGTCAGCGGGGTCGATGTTGTTTTTGTCGTCGTCGCCTTCGACGCAATTAAAATTCAAAGAGCAAAATGCATTTGGCCACACATAAACAGAGATAAGGACTGGAAGAGGAAGAGATAGATAAAGACAGAGTGTGTGAGTTTGAAAGAGAGAGAGAGAGAGAGAGAGGGAGAGTTTCTGTCGACTCACAGGATTTAAAGGCATCCAAGGTTGGTATTGTAATTCAAATTCATGTTTAACACTAGTTATAGCTGTACATATCTGCACACATTCATGGATATTTATGTATATAATTATATATATATATATATATATATATATATACAATTTACATGTAGAGGGTTGTGCATAATTACATGCTAAATTGTGCGACACAAATACGTGGCATTAAATGTGGCAGAGAAAGGGAAAAACACCGTATCATACTCACCTGGAAGAAAAGTGTTAAGGATTCGCTTCCTATCCTGCCTCTTGCTCCACTTGTTTACTTCTTGTCAGGAGTCAGCGGCTGCTTTCCATATTGCTTCCATTTGTGTGCTTTCGACTGGCAACTGGCAACTGGCAACTTGCAACTTGCAACTGGCGACTGCTTCTTATCTGTGTTGGCAAATTAACGCAACAGATGTCTGGCATTTGCAGTTGCAATTTGCATTTCGTTTTTCTTCCTTGGGGCACATGTGCTGGTGGATGGGGCATGCATCAGTTGGATTATGTAAATATGTGCTAAATATATATTGTTTCATTTTCTTGTAAGCAGCTTTAAATACCTGATTTATGGGCACGTTTTGTTGGCTAAAAGTAGTCTGCCCATTCTTTAGGGTAATCCTTAATGCAAATGTTTTTGTATAACGTGATTTTATTGGCTCTTTTGAGGCTTTTGATGCGGAATTTATTTGCTTCGCAATCGTTTCTAAACTTGTATTTGGAACCCGAGTGGAACAATTTGAATTTAAAAATTTTACAAGTCTGCCATTTAATTTTTTTTTTTAAATATATATAAAAAAGCAGAGAACACTCTGTTTGCTAACGATCGATGCTAAAAGCAATATGCAATATGCTTAAAAAGTTGGCTTGTGCTTGAAATGAGAGCTTCATTTGCTTATTAATAAGCCACTTTAGTTTCATCTTAAGTGCAGCTTTTGGCTCTCTGTTTGCATAACTGTAAACAGTAACTGTAATGGCATTCCATGCCCACATTCATACACACACACACACACAGAATCAAACAATGTGTTAGATGGCAAGAGATACTCGAATTCCAAAACACTCAAAACGAACAAGGCCAAAAGGACGCAAATGCAGCGAGCCAAAAATAATGAACTCCAAATGAAGTAAAGCGAAACAAAACAAAACACACTGGAAAAAAAGAAGCGCACACAATATTAATTATTCATATTTCATTAGTGAGCAGCTCCGAACCCCTCATTACCCTCAGCAGTACCGCCTTCAAGGGAACCAAAGAAAGGCGTGTGCCGTTATATAAAATTTATAAAAATCAAAGTAATGCTGCCAGGCTGCGAGAGCGAGAGCAAACAGAAATGGCCAACCAAGGGGGTGGGGGCCTATCCAAGACTAAGACCAAGCAACAGAACATCAGCTACCTGTTCAATCTGCTACACTAAAACAAAAAAGGCAGGTAAGAATGTGCGAGTCGAGAGAGCACGACTAAAAGACACAGAAATACATAGGCTTTCTGATAAGTCACTTGATCAAAATTATGTCAGGGTATATTAAATATTAATTGGAAGAGCTTGTGCGGATTAAATTGCTATCGGAAATCGATTTGTATCGATATACGCGAAACGTGTGCAGCTGTGGATGAAATGAAATAAACTTGATCTGCATACGACATACAAGAACTGGCTGTATTCCAAAGTAGTCTCTAGTCTCTCCTATAATCTCTGAGATTGGCTTGTTCATACACCAAGAAACGGAGGGTCTTCCACTTGGATATAGTGACTTTTGATATTTTGCAACTTTAAAATTGTACGAGATATGTAATTATTTCGATTTACTCTTATCGATGTCATCGAACTTCGGTACTGGAAAATAGTAAAGATTTGACTTCAGCAAACTAAAAAAAAAAAAACAAATTGATTTCAAGGCATATCATATTTTTCAGAGTGTAGTAATTGGTCTACCTTCTGTCTGGCTGGCTGGCTGGCATCTTTGGAACCTGCTCCGTTCCATTTGGTAGACATAATCATTTGTCTTGGCTTTGCCAGCCAGTGTTTTTCGGGGGCAGCCGCGGCGCAATTGATGAATGAAGTGCGTACATTTTGCCAGCTTTTGAAAGGGCCAAAAGGCCAGGCGACATTAAAAATGCACACGCAATCAGAAAATGTTTCATGTTGGCCCAGACAGGGAAAGCCAGTTACCAGTTAACAGTTAGCCAACAGGCAGCAGAAGCACCAGCACCAGCACCAGCACCAGCAGCAGGAGCAATCCAGGTGATGGATCAACAGCGACCAGATAAGACAGCCGGGTTGAGTTGGGCCCGAGGGGTTGGCCGTGACTGGTGGGGGGTGTGTTGAAGTGGGCGGGGTAATGAGCGAGTTGAAGTGGGCCAACATATAACACACAACACACAACCGTCAACTTTTATTTTCCTTTTATGCCCTGGTTTTGTTCAAAATGGCCAAATGGGTGTATTGAAGTAGAGCTTGCTTACGTAACAGTCACAAGGAAGTCCCACCAAGTTGAAATATATTCTTGATCAGCAACAATAGTCGAAACGATTTAGACATGTCTGCCTGTCTGTCGATTAATCTAACTATCATTTTATTAATCAACTGTACAAAACTAAACAAATATTGAATAAGAAACACAGATTTGGTTAAGCAGAACCTGTTTAATAAAAAGTTTGGTTCGGCATATCTCTGATCAATCTCTGGATTAGACTAGATCATTCTGACTTGTTTTCATTGCTTTATTATTTTTGTTTAACCCTGTTCCAATTATTAACGTGCCTTATAAACATATAAAACGTTCTCTTTCTCTTGTTTTCTGACTTTATCATGTTAAATACATTTTTCCGATCCGAAGTTTTTGCATATATATATATATATATCTTCCTCACGATATTTAAAAAAATTCGGATAATGCTCTGTAATAGTATAATAAATTTGTTTAGTTAATAATTAAAATATGTAATTAGTTACGGCAAATTACAGCTATGTACAGGGTATTTTCTGGTCAAGCGTATACTATACTATATAGCACTCTGATATTTGAACTGTTCTTTCTTCAGTTGCAGGAGCCGCTTTCTTTCTTAATCCTTTGAACTGGGCATTGCCATTCAGCATTCAGGATTCGCCTTCGCCGTCGCCGTCTTCGTTGACGGCAATTTATAATTTGTTTGGGCTTTCAGCGAGCCGTCCAAGGCAATTACCGTGCTCAAGGTGCACTTTTGCCCAGCTTGCCACATCCACTAGCTCATTCCCATTTCCATTTCCATCCTCACCCCCCTTCCCATTCCTAGCGCCATCTTCATTCACATTCAGTTCGGACACCTACGCAACGAGGCATTTCGGTTTGACTTAAAGCGAACTTTTGCTCCAACTCGACCCCGCCAACTCTCTGGTCTTATCGGGTTCACTTACTGGGTCAGAGTTGTCTCCTCCCACCAACCGTCAGTATAAGCCCCTCTCCCAGTACCCCCCTCAAGTGATTTATTATGCCACCTCCTCTTCTCTTCTTTACGGAGACTATTTTCTTTGGCACGTTTGCGTTGAGAAAACAGACGCCTCGCATGGCCACACAATGTGTATATATATATATATATATTTATATATATATATATATATAAATATATATATTTATATATATATATATATATATAAATATATATATTTTTATATTATGTGTATATATATATATATATATATACTTTCTCTAACGTATAATTTTCTTAATGCATTTTTTTATATATTTATTTTATATTTTATGTTTTCGAAATGATTTTTCTAGGAACAACATATCAATCTTTTGTGGATGCTGGCAAAATTTGGCTTTAACCAATTTTGGCATCGTCATCGCTGCTTCTGCTGCTGGTGCTGCTGATACTAGGATTGATATTGTCATGGGTCATCCCCAAATTGAGGGCAGATCATTCGAGCTGCCTTCGTTGTTATCGTTCTAATTTTCCTTATTATTGTCGTCTTCTTCTACTTCTTTTATTTTTCTCCTCCGGATATGATTGCCATCAAGTGGATTTGTTGACAGGTTCTTTAGTTCGGCCAACATTTCGCGCTGCTTTTCGACCATCTTCTCAATATGAATTTTGTCCATCTTGATCAACTCATCGATCTGTATTTCGTCCATCTTTTTGGCTAATTTGAGTTCCGCAGCTTCGGAAATTGGTTCCAGGGTACTTGCCAGTTTACGGTCAATCTTTTGATTCTTCATGAATATTTTCTCAATCGCATCGTACTTTGCATTTATAGCGGCAGCCATTTGTTGTGGATCATTAGCTTTCTTCGACATGTTCGCAATTCGCATTCAACTAATTTGTGCAGCTTGCAGGACGTCAAAGTGAAAAATGGTTTGCTTTGTGATGTGCAAATCGTGTGACAATAATATCGATAACACATTGCTAATGCGATGGATCGTGTGTCAATTTCGAACACTAATCGATGGTTTGCGATTATCCTAGGGAAGTCTTAGCTGGAAACAGCCAAAGCTGGTTTTACATTTTAATTGAAAATTTTATGCTTTTAAGCTTCATTTGCAAATTGTTGCATTGCCAAAAAAAAAAAAGAATTTCTGTGAATAATTTCAATACTGCTGCAGTCGATTATTTTGAAGGCGATTTCCCTTACAAAACTAAAAAAGTTTTGTCCAAACAGTATTGCCAAATTATATATATAAATATATATATATATATATATTAAATATATATATTTTTATATTATGTGTATATATATATATATATACTTTCTCTAACGTATAATTTTCTTAATGAATTTTTTTATATATTTATTTTATATTTTATGTTTTCGAAATGATTTTTCTAGGAACAACATATCAATCTTTTGTGGATGCTGGCAAAATTTGGCTTTAACCAATTTTGGCATCGTCATCGCTGCTTCTGCTGCTGGTGCTGCTGATACTAGGATTGATATTGTCATGGGTCATCCCCAAATTGAGGGCAGATCATTCGAGCTGCCTTCGTTGTTATCGTTTTAATTTTCCTTATTATTGTCGTCTTCTTCTACTTCTTTTATTTTTCTCCTCCGGATATGATTGCCATCAAGTGGATTTGTTGACAGGTTCTTTAGTTCGGCCAACATTTCGCGCTGCTTTTCAACCATCTTCTCAATATGAATTTTGTCCATCTTGATCAACTCATCGATCTGTATTTCGTCCATCTTTTTGGCTAATTTGAGTTCCGCAGCTTCGGAAATTGGTTCCAGGGTACTTGCCAGTTTACGGTCAATCTTTTGATTCTTCATGAATATTTTCTCAATCGCATCGTACTTTGCATTTATAGCGGCAGCCATTTGTTGTGGATCATTAGCTTTCTTCGACATGTTCGCAATTCGGATTCAACTAATTTGTGCAGCTTGCAGGACGTCAAAGTGAAAAATGATTTGCTTTGTGATGTGCAAATCGTGTGACAATAATATCGATAACACATTGCTAATGCGATGGATCGTGTGTCAATTTCGAACACTAATCGATGGTTTGCGATTATCTTAGGGAAGTCTTAGCTGGAAATAGCCAACAATTTAATTGAAAATTTTATGCTTTAAGCTTCATTTGCAAATTGTTGCATTGCCAAAAAAAAAAGAATTTCTGTGAATAATTTCAATACTGCTGCAGTCGATTATTTTGAAGGCGTTTTCCCTTACAAAACTAAAAAAGTTTTGTCCAAACAGTATTGCCAAATTCCGTACAATAGAAATGTGTTGCGTTGCCAGCGTTTCAATATTTTTGTATGTTCACATATTGCTTGCTGGTATTTTCAATGGTACAAAATGTATTTTGCAGCTATCCATATTCCATTGCACATTCGCCCCGAGAATATATTCCATTTTTAATAACACAAGACTTTATCAAAATTTTATAAATAAAGGGCAAGAGAAAACGCCAGCAACAACTACAAAAATTCCCATTGCCAAACGCAGAGCTCAAAAGTCAAAGCAAACAAGGCAAAAGGGCAAAGGGCGGAGGGCAGATGCCAGATGCCGAATGAGGAGGGCTGCTCGAGGTTAAAGACTACCAACTGGGATACACAATGTTTCAAGTAGTAGCTGAAAGAGAAAGAGAGAGAAAGATATATATATAGAGAGAGAGAGAGAAAGGGAGAGCAATGGGATGAAAATAGTGGGGAGGCCAGAAATGGTTGGGCCAAAAAACAATTGAAATATGAATATTAAATATACAAGTAGAAGATTTGTTTTTTTTTTATTTCCTTTTTCTTTCTCTACGGGTGCTGATGTTGCTGCTGCCGAGAGCAGCGGTATTTGCAGGTGTTATGCAGCCAACTCCACGTCCACTCCTTACAACATCCACCCCGCCACGAACACCTCCACCAGGCGGGGAGGAGAAGTGTTGTGACAACTCCCTGCGGCGTCATTGTGTGCATTGCAAGTGGCAACAAAATAAACCGTTTGATGGCATCGCATCAACTGATTGATGTCGAGATTTGCTTGGGGTTGGAGTCTTTTGACGCTTCAAGTTCTTATCAGAGATTGGCAATCAGTTTGCCAGATGTTTTCAATACAAAAAATACCAACTTGCATATTATGAATACATACAAACATGTACATATGAATGTATGTATGTATGTATGTATTATTAGGTTGAGTGGCTTAACGCGTAGCATATTGTTGGCTGATCCAGTCTGTCAAATCTGATACATTTGCGGCTGTGGACGAGCCTTAAGCGCTTTAGCTTATTGGCTACAGTTTGGGTAATCGGCTTGTGGAATATTTGTGATGCTGTATCTAATATCCGGTTTGATAATCCTCGTTTTGGCATATATTTTAAACATCAGATTACAATATTCTGTGCACCCTTGAAATATGTGTTACATTAAATAACATAACCCACGAACTCAAAGTACTTTGATAATATTTATAAGCTGCTATAAAACAATATGATTTATTAAAGCTACAGTCAAATTGTATGTATCACTTGTTGTATATTGTGTGTGTGTGTGTGCGTGTGTGTGTGTGTGCTTGTGGGGCATGCAACGAGGCACATTAATTAAATAAAAATTGATTTTTCAAGCGCCTGAAATCCAATCAACGACCAGCTCCAAGTAGGGCCCAGCAACTACGAGTGGCTCGCATATGAAGAGGAGCTATGGCCTGGAACAGCGCATCAGTGCCCTGTTGTTGCTCCACCCCCTCCTTGCACCCACCCTTTGCTGCTGCTGTTGTCAAATGAAGTTAACAAAGTTTTACGTCTTTTTTTATTTTTTATTTATTTATTTATCTCTCTTCTTTTATACTATTATACCAAAATGGTATAATAGTATATTGGTTTTGTGCAATGTCCGTCATGCTGTCTGTCCGTCTGTCCGTCTGTATGAACGCGCGTTCCTCCGACACCCTTAGAGATAGAGACTTGAAACTTGGAACGTTTATTGGAAAGTACACTCAAAAGTTAAAGTGTCTTGGGTTTGGACCTACGTCCACTAGGGAGCTAGAAAATCGATAAATTCGATTTTAGCAAATCGATAAGTCCCCATATCTCTTACAATTTAATGAATACAGTCACCAATTTTGGTAGGTTGTTGGCGAGGTCCTTGAAAGATCGGCATGTGCCACGCCCACCTCCGACGCCCCCATCACCCCCGCCCCTAAAATTTTCAAACGGGTATATCTTCCTCAGTTTTTGAGTAGGGAACGTCAAATTTGGTAGTTATATTACTGGCCTTTAAGAACCGATAATAAATTTGTGGTGCCACGCCTATAATCGACAATTCCAATTGTAAATCGATAACTCCGTATATCTCCGACCATTTTAAAGATAGAGTAACCAAACTTGGAAGGTATTTTGCTGGTAACCTCCTCCAAAGATTGGCATACCAATTTTTTGACCACGCTCACATCCGCCGCCCCCAGGAACTTCGTCCCTAGAAATTTAAAATGCGCATATCTGCCGTAATTTGCAAGCTAGAGTCGCAAAATTTTGCAGGTATATTACTGGTAACTCCCCCAAAGATCGATAATAAAATTGGATGGCCACACCCACTCCACCTACCTAAACCGATACACCTGTTGGTGGAAATCGATAAACCTATATATCTCACGCAATTTGAAAACTTAAGTCACCAAATTTTAAAGGTATATTGCTAGTAACACCCTTCATAAAAAAAAATTTTGGACCACGCCCTCTCCCGCCCACAAAAAATGATAAATGCCTGTATCTCCCGCAATTTAAGTTAGTTAATTAAATAAATATAATTAATATAAATGAAATAATTAGTAAAGCGCTATTTTCTTATGAATGTGTTAGTTATTCAAGTACATTATATCCTTATTTTTTCATGTAATGCATTTATGAATGCATTTATAATCAAATTCACTTGCACTTTGCACTGGCAAATAAAGTTGCCAGTACAATTTGTAACAATGTAAGGTAGCAGAATACTTAACATATGCTGTTAATTTTGGCGCAATGCTGCTTATCTTGCAATTTGGTCACTCTTAATCGAGCGCGTCAAATTGTGCCACCTCTTTTTTTATCAATTTTGTATAAAATATTAATTCTAGTAGTTCGATTGTTAAAATTCAAAACTAACGGCGATATTTTTTTAACGCGATAGTTTAATCGCATGCTCACAGCAGCTCTACACGAGTCAAGGTAGCATCACAATAGATTGTTTCATTTTATAAAATTCCATTTTATAATTTATAAAATAAAACGAAACACGAGAATTTAGTCCGATTAATATGAATATAAATTTATAATTATTTAAATATATTTTATATTATATATAAATATATATATATATATTAACATATTATATTTATAAAAATTAAATTAATTTATGTAATGGTATAATAGTATTTCGCTGTCGGTTGCGTCCGACTGCAACGTTCTATCTTGTTTCCATTTTTTTTTGCGTACGCTCGACTTTCCATTTTTGTTGCTGATTTTTTTTATTTTATGGTATGCATAAGTATATATATATATATATATATATATATATATATTATGGACATGGGTCGGAGGCATCGTGTAGCTGCAGTTGGAGAGCACTATATCCGCCAATTGGTTGCATGGTTACATGATGCCACATGCGTTTTGTATCGCCTTTAACCGTTGGCCACAGTTTAATGGCCGCCGTCGTCCTTTTTGTGGAACGACGGCATTTAAACCGCAGCAAGTCATCAGGCAAATTGAATTTTCAACGTATGGTACTGGCACACTAGCACACACAAACACACTCACACACAGATACACACACACACACACACACAAAGTGTCATATACATAAGCAGTGTAGGAAACGCCCACAATTACAAGGAGCCGGCTTAAAGCTCTACTTGCTCCATTATATAGCATTTATAGTAACAGCACTACACACCCACAACACCCAACTGTCCTGCCACTACCGCAGTTTCCTATCCCCCAACCACCACCACCATCCCATCCCGTTGGCCAACACCCATTTGCCATTCGCTTCTTTCGTTTCTCGTTACAAAATTACCCACGATAAAAATTGAATTACTTCGTCGACGTTCATCGCTGGCTTTCGCATCGCATTCTAGTTTTGCCTTTGTCTCCTGGTCATGGCCCTGATTCTGGGTACGGGTCGGGGTCCTGGTCCTGGTCCTGGTCTTGGTCCTGGTCCTCGTTCTGGTTCTGAATCTGGCTGTGTTTCTCATCCTGTTATGCTTACTCTTGACGCGCCCACAGTGACGCCCACGTCTCAGCGGCACTACTTAGACGACGTTGAAACTGTCGCCGAGCCTGCTCCTGCACCCTGCACCCAACACCCTGCATCCTGCGCCCTGAACCCTGTCCATGTATGCACTACTACTCCTCTGTGTATGTGTGTGACTTCATCTAATGATAAATGAGCTGCAATGGATGACAGCGAATCAACTTAAGTGTATTGCTCTGCTTCGGTGACACTACCCCAACCAGCACTCCAGTAGTCCGCCCCCCTCTCTCTCTCTCTCTACTTCTCGACTATGTCCTGCTGGTGCCCTGTCATCCAATGCACTTTCCCTTAACGCTTTTTGCTTGTGTTTACGTTTCACTTCAAATTTCTATGCTACACTAAATATTTACATAGGAAAAACTTTGCAAGTGTAAGTGAAACTCTTTAAAGATGGTCGACGAGCAAAAAACTTGAGCAATTTGTCGCTACTCGTAAAGTTATCGGAGCTTATTCCAAAGTGCGTTGATAATTAGAGAGATTGGTATTTAATGATTGCAGCTGTGACCAGTTCTAAGCCAAACTAAAAAAATATACAAAAAAACACAAAGAAATATGGAATAAAAAGTAAAAAGCATGTTTGCAATTAGTTAAAGTGCATTTCGGCTCAATCAACAGAGTATTTAATTCAACGACTCCGATTAGCCAGAAATCAATCTGGTCAAATAGACAACAACACCAAAATGGGACACACAAGTTTCTGTTTTAGTTTTTATTTTTATTATCTAGTTATTTTATAAACTTTGTTGTTGACTTGTTTGTCTGACATTAACTTGGCCCACAACTTCCTGAGTTATTTATTTTATTATTTTATTTTTCAACTAAAATCAGTCGACAATAAAATTAATATTATAAATACATTAAAAAATAATAAAATATTTATAAGATTTCTGGGGGTCAAATACAAAATGGTCCAACATTTGTTGCATGAATTGGGGAAAAACAAGAAAAATCCAATCAGACCAAAAGTAATTAGTAAGAAAATAGTTAGTAAGAATTAGTTAAGCCCCACCAACTGTGCATGTAAAAAAGTTAAAGACATTTGCAATTGGGTTTTTAATTATACAAATGGAGGACTATGAATTGATTACATCATATAGTTTGTTATAATAATTACAGAGTTCATGCAAGGAATAGTTAGCAGTACAACGATTAAGAGAAAGCGGGAAGAAATAACGAGACCGTCTAGAAGGAATAGAACAATTTATTTGGCTCATCAATGCAACTGAGTCGATTTCAGCTTTAAGTAATTTGATTACAAATATAACTCCTAACATAACACTACGATTAGTTAAGGAGGGAAGGTTAATAAGAAGAAGCCTATTGGTGTATGGAGGTGGTACACCCCAATCAGAGCGAAGCAGAGCAAAGAGTAAGAAGCTCAGATTCCAATCTACTTTGGTGAATATGATATTGTGGAGACTATACACAAGATCCATATTCCAGAATTTAATATGCTTATCGAATTTCAGCTTGTGTTGAACAAATAAACCTAATCATCAAGAATAAACTGAGCAATTCCGAGGCGGACCGAGGGAGAGTCATTGTTATATCAACTTGGCTAGAAATGCTGATTCAGCATACATATATATTTTGTGAAGTCGGGGAAGTTTTCGGAGATGCCTTGCCCATACCATGATAAAATTGTAATACCATCTATGGTCGTCTGCCAACGCAATAGACACGAAAGTGTTTCCAAAAAGCAAATGAACACCGGACTTTATTGATTAATGCATATTTATATAAATTATATTTTTTATTTGGCAAACTAATTTTAATTGTTTAAATAAATAAGAAAAAAAAATTGCTAAGTACACATGTATGTACTATATATCATTGCTAATATCATTGAATTTATTGTGAGATTATATTGTACGAATTCTACAGTTATCGTTTCCGTTTAGTTCGTTCCGCATTTGGTTTGGTTGCATGTTTGGGATGTTGCAGCATGTGGGGTTCGTCTAGTTGCGCAGACACTTGGCGTCATTGCGAGAGACGCATTTCAGGCTGCGATAGTCGAAGTGCTCCTTGTTGTCGCAGCGTAGGTGGACGAACCTACGCTTCCCAGATTTCTTGGCCTCACAGCGATAATACTTTCTGCAGTCACGCACATCTGGATAGACATCGTCCTCATCGCATTCCCCATCATCCTTCAGCTTTTTGATCACGTTCCTTACGTATTCCATTTTCTCCTTCCAGCTTTGCGTTTCGCTGTCATCCTCTTCGTTGGACTTCTTCTGTTCGCTGTCCTTCTCCTCTTTGGAATCCTTTGATTTTTTGCTGTCTTTGTTCTGACTATCGGATTTCTTCTCGTTCTTCTCCTCATCGGAGCTGTTCGACTTTTTCTTATCGCTGTCCTTGTTACCCTTCTTCTCGCTCTTCTCCTCATCGGAGCCATTTGACTTTTTCTTATCGCTGTCCTTGTTACCCTTCTTCTCGTTCTTCTCCTCATCGGAGCCATTTGACTTTTTCTTATCGCTGTCCTTGTTACCCTTCTTCTCGCTCTTCTCCTCATCGGAGCTGTTCGACTTTTTCTTATCACTGTCCTTGTTACCCTTCTTCTCACTCTTCTCCTCATCGGAGCTGTTCGACTTTTTCTTATCGCTTTCCTCCTTAGAGTCTTTCGACTTGTTGTTGTCCTCTTTCTTCTTCTTCTCCTCCTGCTCCTTGGAGTGATCCTCTGCAGATTTTGGCTTTTTCTTGCCCTTCGAACCCTTGTTGCTCTCTTCAACCGAGGCGTTCTCATTGGATACGACTCCACCAGACGGTATCTCAGCAGGTTGCTCTACAGATTCACTTGTTTCCGGCTTGTTGTTGGACTCAGTTGGACCAGCTGTGGGAACCTTTGTGGGGGGTAATGTTGGGGCTGCAGTGGGAGTAGCGATGGGATGATCGGGCTTTCCAGTTGGACGCCAACTGTTGACCCAATCATGCCAATTGGGCCAGAAGGGCTTTCCTGTCGGTCTGTGATGTCCGCTGTGGTGGCCATGCTTGTGAGGACGATGTGGCCAGTCGGGATATTGGTGAATAGGGCGATTAGTTGGCCGTGGATGCCATGGCCATGCACCGGGAGTGCTTGGATTAATAGACGCATTGGGATCTACTGGAGCATTAGGATCAACTGGTGCGTTGGGACCCACAGGAGAAGCTGTTGAACCTTCAGGACTCAAAGGTGCATTAGGATCCACTGGTGCGTTGGGACCCACGGGAGAAGATGTTGATCCTTCAGGATTCAAAGGTGCATTTGGATCCACTGGTGCGTTAGGAACCACTGGAGAAGCTGTTGATCCTTCAGGATTCAAAGGTGCATTAGGATCCACTGGTGCGTTGGGACCCACTGGAGAAGCTGTTGATCCTTCAGGATTCAAAGGTGCATTAGGATCCACTGGTGCGTTGGGACCAACAGGAGAAGCTGTTGAGCCTTCAGGATTCAAAGGTGCATTAGGATCCACTGGTGCGTTGGGACCCGCTGGAGAAGCTGTTGATCCTTCAGGATTCACAGGTGCATTAGGATCCACAGGTGCGTTAGGACCCGCTGGAGAAGCTGTTGATCCCTCAGGATTCAAAGGTGCATTAGGATCCACTGGTGCGTTGGGACCAACTGGTGAGGGTGTTGATCCTTCAGGATTCAAAGGTGCATTGGGATTCTCTGGTGCGTTGGGACCCACTGGAGAAGATGTTGATCCTTCTGGATTCAAAGGTGCATTTGGATCCACTGGTGCGTTGGGACCCACTGGAGAAGCCGTTGATCCTTCAGGATTCAAAGGTGCATTAGGATCCACTGGTGCGTTGGGACCAACTGGTGAGGGTGTTGATCCTGCAGGAATCAAAGGTGCATTAGGATCCACTGGTGCGTTGGGACCAACAGGAGAAGCTGTTGACCCTTCAGGATTCAAAGGTGCATTAGGATCAACTGGTGCATTGGGGTCCACTGGTGCGTTGGGATCCACTGGTGCATTGGGGTCAACTGGAGAAGCTGTTGATCCTTCAGGACTCAAAGGTGCGTTAGGATCCACTGGTGCGTTGGGATCAACTGGTGCATTGGGATCCACTGGTGCATTGGGGTTAACTGGAGAAGCTGTTGATCCTTCAGGATTCAAAGGTGCATTAGGATCCACTGGTGCATTTGGATCAACTGGAGAAGCTGTTGATCCTTCAGGACTTAAAGGTGCATTAGGATCCACTGGTGCGTTTGGATCAACTGGAGAAGCTGTTGATCCTGCAGGATTCAAAGGTGCATTAGGATCAACTGGTGCATTGGGGTCCACTGGTGCGTTGGGATCCACTGGTGCATTGGGGTCAACTGGAGAAGCTGTTGATCCTTCAGGATTCAAAGGTGCATTAGGATCAACTGGTGCATTGGGGTCCACTGGTACGTTGGGATTAACTGGTGCGTTGGGGTCAACTGGAGAAGCTGTTGATCCTTCAGGATTTAAAGGTGCATTAGGATCCACTGGTGCGTTTGGATCAACTGGAGAAGCTGTTGATCCTTCAGGATTCAAAGGTGCATTAGGATCAACTGGTGCATTGGGGTCCACTGGTGCGTTGGGATCCACTGGTGCATTGGGGTCAACTGGAGAAGCTGTTGATCCTTCAGGATTCAAAGGTGCATTAGGATCAACTGGTGCGTTGGGGTCCACTGGTGCGTTGGGATCAACTGGTGCATTGGGGTCGACTGGAGAAGCTGTTGATCCTTCAGGACTTAAAGGTGCATTAGGATCAACTGGTGCATTGGGGTCCACTGGTGCGTTGGGATCAACTGGTGCATTGGGGTCAACTGGAGATGCTGTTGATCCTTCAGGATTTGAAGGTGCATTAGGATCAACTGGTGCGTTGGGGTCCACTGGTGCGTTGGGATCAACTGGTGCATTGGGGTCGACTGGAGAAGCTGTTGATCCTTCAGGACTTAAAGGTGCATTAGGATCCACTGGTGCGTTTGGATCAACTGGAGAAGCTGTTGATCCTTCAGGATTCAAAGGTGCATTAGGATCAACTGGTGCATTGGGGCCCACTGGTGCGTTGGGATCCACTGGTGCATTGGGGTCAATTGGAGAGGCTGTTGATCCTTCAGGATTCAAAGGTGCGTTAGGATCCACTGGTGCGTTGGGATCAACTGGTGCATTGGGGTCAACTGGAGATGCTGTTGATCCTTCAGGACTTGAAGGTGCATTAGGATCAACTGGTGCATTGGGGTCAACTGGAGAAGGTTTTGATCCTTCAGGATTCAAAGGTGCATTAGGATCCACTGGTGCGTTGGGATCAACTGGTGCATTGGGACCCACTGGAGAAGCTGTTGATCCTTCAGGATTCAAAGGTGCATTAGGATCAACTGGTGCATTGGGGTCCACTGGTGCGTTGGGATCCACTGGTGCATTGGGGTCAACTGGAGATGCTGTTGATCCTTCAGGACTTAAAGGTGCATTAGGATCAACTGGTGCATTGGGGTCCACTGGTGCGTTGGGATCAACTGGTGCATTGGGGTCAACTGGAGATGCTGTTGATCCTTCAGGACTTGAAGGTGCATTAGGATCAACTGGTGCATTGGGGTCAACTGGAGAAGGTGTTGATCCTTCAGGACTTAAAGGTGCATTAGGATCCACTGGTGCGTTTGGATCAACTGGAGAAGCTGTTGATCCTTCAGGACTTAAAGGTGCATTAGGATCAACTGGTGCATTGGGGTCCACTGGTGCGTTGGGATCAACTGGTGCATTGGGGTCAACTGGAGATGCTGTTGATCCTTCAGGACTTGAAGGTGCATTAGGATCAACTGGTGCATTGGGGTCCACTGGTGCGTTGGGATCAACTGGTGCATTGGGGTCAACTGGAGATGCTGTTGATCCTTCAGGACTTAAAGGTGCATTAGGATCCACTGGTGCGTTTGGATCAACTGGAAAAGGTGTTGATCCTTCAGGACTTAAAGGTGCATTAGGATCCACTGGTGCGTTTGGATCAACTGGAGAAGCTGTTGATCCTTCAGGACTTAAAGGTGCATTAGGATCAACTGGTGCATTGGGGTCCACTGGTGCGTTGGGATCAACTGGTGCATTGGGGTCAACTGGAGATGCTGTTGATCCTTCAGGACTTGAAGGTGCATTAGGATCAACTGGTGCATTGGGGTCAACTGGAGAAGGTGTTGATCCTTCAGGACTTAAAGGTGCATTAGGATCAACTGGTGCATTGGGGACCACTGGTGCATTGGGATCAACAGGTGCATTGGGGTCAACTGGAGAAGTTGTTGATCCCTCAGGATTCAAAGGTGCGTTAGGATCGACTGGTGCGTTGGGATCAACTGGTGCATTGGGGTCCACTGGTGCGATGGGATCAACTGGTGCATTGGGGTCAACTGGAGAAGCTGTTGATCCTTCAGGATTCAAAGGTGCGTTAGGATCCACTGGTGCGTTGGGATCAACTGGTGCATTGGGGTCGACTGGAGAAGATGTTGATCCTTCAGGACTGAAAGGTGCATTAGGATCCACTGGTGCGTTGGGATCAACTGGTGCATTGGGGTCTACTGGAGAAGCTGTTGATCCTTCAGGATTTAAGGGTGCATTGGGATCAACTGGTGCATTGGGGTCAACTGGAGAAGCTGTTGATCCTTCTGGATTTAAAGGTGCATTAGGATCCACTGGTGCGTTTGGATCAACTGGAGATGCTGTTGATCCTTCAGGATTTATAGGTGCGTTGGGATCAAGTGGTGCATTGGGGTCAACTGGTGAAGCTGTTGATCCTTCAGGATTCAAAGGTGCGTTAGGATCCAGTGGTGCGTTGGGATCAACTGGTGCATTGGGGTCAACTGGTGAAGCTGTAGATCCTGCTGGATTTAAAGGTGCATTAGGATCCACTGGTGCGCTTGGATCAACTGGAGAAGCTGTTGATCCTTCTGGATTCAAAGGTGCATTAGGATCAACTGGTGCATTGGGGTCCACTGGTGCGGTGGGATCAACTGGTGCATTGGGGTCAACTGGAGAAGCTGTTGATCCCTCAGGATTCAAAGGTGCGTTAGGATCGACTGGTGCGTTGGGATCAACTGGTGCATTGGGGTCCACTGGTGCGGTGGGATCAACTGGTGCATTGGGGTCAACTGGAGAAGCTGTTGATCCTTCAGGATTCAAAGGTGCGTTAGGATCCACTGGTGCGTTGGGATCAACTGGTGCATTGGGGTCAACTGGAGAAGATGTTGATCCTTCAGGACTTAAAGGTGCATTAGGATCCACTGGTGCGTTGGGATCAACTGGTGCATTGGGGTCTACTGGAGAAGCTGTTGATCCTTCAGGATTTAAGGGTGCATTGGGATCAACTGGTGCATTGGGGTCAACTGGAGAAGCTGTTGATCCTTCTGGATTTAAAGGTGCATTAGGATCCACTGGTGCGTTTGGATCAACTGGAGATGCTGTTGATCCTTCAGGATTTAAAGGTGCGTTGGGATCAACTGGTGCATTGGGGTCAACTGGTGAAGCTGTTGATCCTTCAGGATTCAAAGGTGCGTTAGGATCCAGTGGTGCGTTGGGATCAACTGGTGCATTGGGGTCAACTGGAGAAGCTGTTGATCCTTCAGGATTCAAAGGTGGGTTAGGATCCACTGGTGCGTTGGGATCAACTGGTGCATTGGGGTCGACTGGAGAAGCTGTTGATCCTTCAGGATTTAATGGTGCATTAGGATCAACTGGTGCATTGGGGTCAACTGGAGAAGCTGTTGATCCTTCTGGACTTAAAGGTGCATTAGGATCCACTGGAACGTTTGGAACAACTGGAGATGCTGTTGATCCTTCAGGACTTAAAGGTGCGTTGGGATCAACTGGTGCATTGGGGTCAACTGGTGAAGCTGTTGATCCTTCAGGATTGAAAGGTGCATTAGGATCCACTGGTGCGTTGGGACCCACTGGAGAAGCTGTTGATCCTTCAGGATTCAAAGGTGCATTAGGATCCATTGGTGCGTTGGGACCAACAGGAGAAGCTGTTGAGCCTTCAGGATTCAAAGGTGCATTAGGATCCATTGGTGCGTTGGGATCAACTGGTGCATTGGGGTCAGCTGGAGAAGCTGTTGATCCTTCAGGATTCAAAGGTGCGTTAGGATCCACTGGTGCGTTGGGATCAACTGGTGCGTTGGGGTCAACTGGAGATGCTGTTGATCCTTCAGGATTTGAAGGTGCATTAGGATCAACTGGTGCATTGGGGTCAACTGGAGAAGCTGTTGATCCTTCAGGATTTAAAGGTACATTAGGATCCACTGGTGCATTTGGATCAACTGGAGATGCTGTTGATCCTTCAGGACTTAAAGGTGCGTTGGGATCAACTGGTGCATTGGGGTCAACTGGAGAAGCTGTTGATGCTTCAGGATTCAAAGGTGCGTTAGGATCCAGTGGTGCGTTGGGATCAACTGGTGCATTGGGGTCAACTGGAGAAGCTGTTGATCCTTCTGGATTTAAAGGTGCATTAGGATCCACTGGTGCGCTTGGATCAACTGGAGAAGCTGTTGATCCTTCTGGATTCAAAGGTGCATTAGGATCAACTGGTGCATTGGGATCAACTGGAGATTGTGTTGATCCTTCAGGATTCAAAGGTACATTAGGATCCACTGGTGCATTGGGATCAACTGGAGATGCTGTTGATCCTTCAGGATTTGAAGGTGCATTAGGATCAACTGGTGCATTGGGGTCAACTGGGGAAGCTGTTGATCCTTCAGGATTCAAAGGTGAATTAGGATCCACTGGTGCGTTGGGGTCAACTGGAGAAGCTGTTGATCCTTCAGGATTCAAAGGTGGGTTAGGATCCACTGGTGCGTTGGGATCAACTGGTGCATTGGGGTCGACTGGAGAAGCTGTTGATCCTTCAGGATTCAAAGGTGCATTAGGATCAACTGGTGCATTGGGGTCAACTGGAGAAGCTGTTGATCCTTCAGGATTCAAAGGTGCGTTAGGATACACTGGTGTGTTTGGGTCAACTGGTGAAATTGTTGATCCTTCAGGAATCAAAGGTGTATTAGGATCCGCTGGTGCGTTTGGGTCAACTGGTGAAACTGTTGATCCTTCCGGATTCAAAGGTGCATTAGGATCAACTGGTGCATTGGGATCAACTGGAGATGCTGTTGATCCTTCAGGATTTGAAGGTGCATTAGGATCAACTGGTGCATTGGGGTCAACTGGGGAAGCTGTTGATCCTTCAGGATTCAAAGGTACATTAGGATCCACTGGTGCGTTGGGGTCGACTGGAGAAGCTGTAGATCCTTCAGGGTTCAAAGGTGCATTAGGATCTACTGGTGCGTTGGGGTCAACTGGAGAAGCTGTTGATCCTACAGGATTCAAAGGAGCGTTGGGGTCAAGTGGAGAAGATGTAGATCCTTCAGGACTTAAAGGTGCATTAGGATCCACTGGTGCGTTGGGGTCAGTTGGAGAAGCTGTTGATCCTTCAGGATTCACTGGTCTGTTGGGATCAATTGGAGATTCTGTTGATCCTTCAGGATTCAAAGGTGCATTAGGATCCACTGGTGCGTTAGGGTCAACTGGAGAAGCTGTTGATCCTTCAGGATTCAAAGGAGCGTTGGGGTCAGCTGGAGAAGCTGTTGATCCTTCAGGATTCAATGGTGCGTTGGGATCCACTGGTGCGTTAGGGTCAAGTGGAGTGTTGGGGTCAACTGGAGCGGAGGGGCCATCTGTCGTTATTTGAACGTTTGGTGCTGTTGTTGTTTCCGCTGGTACGTCAGGTATCGTTGATTCTGGCTCAACGGGTACATTGGTATTGGTGGTTGTGCCTTCGATGATCGGCTGGACAGTTGTATCTACAATACCCTCAGTGCTGCTGGGTTGACCGGTGTTCGCCGAGCTTGTGGTTGACTCAATTATAGCCGCCGAGGGGCTGCCACTGATCGGATGATCGGTGATTGTCGTCATTTTGGCGACAGCCGCCGAGTTCGGCTCACGGTACGGCTTGACTGGCACACAGAGCTCGATGCCATCGTTAATGCAACGAGTGTTGTCCGGACATTGTTGGACAATGCCTGTGGCCACATTCGACTGGCATTCCTGGTAGCTGGCTGGTCCCACGCAGATGGCTGAACGGCCGCTGCAATTGTAGTTGATGATCGCCGCACTGGTCTGGACGGGCTGGCCTCGGCTGCCGATCATTGCCGATAACTGTAAGAGAAAGGACACCATGTTGGAAGAGAAGGGAAGTGGAATTTAGTGTGAGTGTTCAATGGGTCGCACTGGTGCACTGTCTGTCACAAGTCGGAACCTCGGGACCGTAACAATTACACTTCGAGTTTAGTAACACTTGCATAGGATTCTTTCGCGTTGCCGCCGAAGGCTCTGAACGATATCCAAAGTAGCAAGAGTCCCGGCAGCTTTTGTTAGTTTGGTTTGATTTGGTTTGGTTTGGTTTTAGTCACGCGTATCCAAAATAGCCCGTAAAGTTGCCACACAGTTTTGGTTAATAAAATACAACTCATCAGTAACAGGAAGCAACAAAAAAAAAACAGGTTGAGTACAAATTTTGATTTCTTGTGATTCTGGCATGACAATGTGGGGAACGGGAATTCGGGTTTTGGGTTCTGGATTTTGGGTTTTGAGTTTTGGGCTTCTGTGACGCGTTAGTAAGTTGTATGCAATTACCACAAGTATTATCAATATTCTGGTTAATTTTTTCGTCATCGTCGATGTGTGTTTGGTTCGAATGAAAAATCGTTACTATCCCCTGTATAGTTGTGAGAGTCGCTTTTATCTGGAACGCTTCCCATTCAACACTTATCTCCCAGCAAATCTGACTGACGCTATGCAAATAGCCAATGATTATCTCTGTTTGCCCCAGATAAGTTTGCGTCCAATTTATGATATTGCAGCTAAAATCTGAAGCAACCAGAAACTGTTTGCGCCTTTTAGCACTTTTCGACTGCTGTTTGTAAATCTATTTATTTATTTATTTATTATTATTTATTTTTCTTGAAATACACTTTTAATTCTTTTTATCAGCTGACGTAATAGAATAGAAAACAAATCGTCAAATTGATAAACCCTTGCATTTGTTGTTAAACTTCATAAATATTAAGTATACATTGTAATTGTCAAAACAGAGCTCTGCCATTGCATTAAAGATGTGCTAAAAGTGTTGGTTTGAAAATAAATAGAAATTAAGAAATTCAAAATTAAAAATTCTCAAAATAAAATATTCACAAGCTCTCTGCGACAAAGCAACCAAATATCGATAAAAATCATCCAATATTTAAAAGGGTTCCTTTCAGCTAAATGCAACTCAAAAGTGTTTTGAGATTGTCATCTGCCTACACACATTTAAGCATTTCAAGGTAAACGCAATTAAATGAAGTCAAACGAAATTAAGTTGGCTTAGCTTAATTTGCTGTACATACGACCTTGTTGTTACTTTGATAGACCCAAGAAGTATTCTTTTTAATGCCCAATTCTTAGTAGGAATAAAGGGTTCGTGTAAAATAATAACAAAAATAAAGCGAATATAAAACGAATATAAACTAATAAAAGTTACTATCTCGAAGCTTCCGATGGTCATTAAGTTAAGCCCATTATGATATTTCACACATCTGTTTCTGTCGTACGCAATCTTAATCTGAGCAAGTCAACATAGTTGAAAAGCATTTGATAAAAAATAAAAATAAAATAAAAAATAAAAAAACGAGTCGGCTGCGCATTTCCTGTGACAAATTTGCGCTATTTGCATAATTTCACGAAAATAACAGGAAAGTAACATAATTTATCGGGATATGATAGCTTTATTACCCTTGCCCAGTATCGGAAAAATAATTGAAATTCATATAATTTTATTAGTTCTTTGTTCACCTAAGCTTAATATAGATTTCTTGAATTTTCGCTAAATTTTTTAATTGGTAAACTAGTAATTCAAAATTATTAATTTTGGTTTTCACAATCAAATTAAATTAATTACCAGACGATTTTTACCTACATATGTCAACCTGGGTTCAGATATACACTTTTTGGGTGTTGCACACTTGATGATGACATTGTTATACCCAAATAAGAGAGGGAGTCAAATTGCTGGCCGGAAATGTGGTTCAGAGTGGATTCCTGCAAAGATCGTGACTAAGACCAAAAGTATCTTATCTGGCGATAGCACATGATGCACATCTCACTTAAGCATATGTATATACAGTTTGTCCAGAAAGTGTTTAGTGAAAAGAAATCTAAAAAATGTTGCCAGCTAGCCAATTATGAGTACATGCGTTTTGCTAAATAAAAGCTGCTTTTCAGTACTAATTATTGAAACTTTATTTTCCCTTGACACCCCATAGGTCAATTGAGCAGGTGGTTCATTATATGTGATTCATTGATACCGTTATGTTCCTTAAGCTTTTCTTTAATGGATCGGACCTACATTTTTTAGATTTCTTTTCACTATGCTTACTAATAAAATATTTTCCCCAATCTGGTGGCTAAAATGTACAAAATCCCATACGAAATCTCCATACTAAAAAACACTTTCTCGACAGTCCACAAAAATGGATAATTTTAGTTTTTAAAATTTCACAATAAACTAAATATATGAATATTATTAATTTTAATGTTAAATAGTTAATAAATAAAAATTAAAAGTCAATAATAACAAACATAAGAACTTAAAAAATAAATTTTGTTTGCAATACGAAAACACTTTCTGCACAAACTGTATATATATATATATATATATATACATATATATGTGTATATATAGTAGAGGGTCTGCTAACCCCGTTCCATGACGCAGGCAAAAGCAGTCAGCAATGTTGGACGTCGGTCGACTTCTGTCTGATTCTTGAATTTGTATCTGTTGCGTATGTTTTGATAGGAATGATAAGGCTATGCCAATTAGCAACATAGGTAGCAGAGGTAAGAGCAGCAATGATCATGATCATGAATTCGAATGAGATAAGAGCCACAGCCACAAACAAAGTAATGCTTATCGGCCCCAAAGATACAAGATACACGATCCCATCAAGATAAGTAACTCGCTAGCGTTAGAGTCAGTTATGTGAATCTCAATACGAGCCGAGTTCGAAGAGAAACAAACTGCAAGCGCCAAAGTCATGGAATGGATTATCTTCATCTACTGCTCTCTCTCTCCTCAGATGGGGGTATCCTACTTGTTGTCCACAATGGAGTCCAAGAGCGGACCACGCAGCTCCGTGCTCAGTGCAATCTTGTGGAACTTCTTCAACTGATACTTGTTGAAAATGACCCTCAATTTGGCAGTGGGTGCATCGCGTGCCAATTTTGCAATCTGCTGCGTAATCGGGCGCAAATGGACAGCGGTGTATCTCGAGTAGTGGACAAGCGTCGGTGTCCAGTGGCCGTCATTGAAGCCGGTCGGAGCACATACGTTGCCATTGAGTAAGTGGAGGGACAGAAAGAACGAGGCAGCCGCAATCTCGGAGGGCTTATAGCTGGCCAGTTTGTAATTGAGGCAAGCCAATTCCAAGAAGTACTTGGACATAACATGATGCTTCTCATAAGCGCCGGCTGCCTTCGAGTAGCGCCTCAGGAAATGGATGGGCAATGGACGCGACAGATCGTTATCGATCGCCTTCAATACGAGCACCTCCATTTTCTTGATCTCTTGAGCCGTATAAGTGTAATCCGCAATGTAGACAAAGTCATTCAAGAACGCATGGTGCTGCTCGTATTTGGTGGCTATGAGAAGCGCGGAGACGCCGACCAGCTGCAGATTATTGCGTTGGGTGTCCTTCACCACCTGCAGATAGCGATCGATAAGGGCGACGGCCAAATAGAAGGTCTCCGCTACCAAACGGAACTCCAAGTGCACCCCGTTGATCCAATCGATGAGGATCGCACGCATCTCAGGTGACACATCCAACTGGTCTTTCAAGTGATCCGGGTAGATTGGCTGCTGCTCCTCCACCTCGTAGAGATATTCGTAAATATCGTTGACGTATTCCGACACCAAAATCAGATTATTCTGATCATCGGCATCAATGTCTTCCACATCCACCAGACGACGACTGGAAAAGGCTACGGTTTTTGTTGTTGTTGTTGCAGCTGCAGCTGCTGTTGTCTATGGAACGTTGTTGTGTAAGTTTGCCGGCATGGCTAAGTCAACAATTTCATTTCTCACCTGAACTGTAGATTTTGTCTCTTTCTTGAGCTGTGCACGAGGCAGCAACGCCACATTCTTGACTGCAACTGCACCTGTAACTGCAGGTGGAGCTGGAGCCACATTGTTGTTGTCCTTGCAGCGCAGGGGCATGCCTGCTTTGGCTGCCCCATTTGTTATGCCCAGCGGCTGCTTCTGCCAGTTTGTGTCCACACGAGCCTTGGTCGTCAGCTCCAAATCTTTCAGTTCTTTGCAGTTCATTCCACCAGCCAATCCCCGATTCTGCAGGTCGCCGAATACGGTGCGTTTTATGACTCCCTCGTTTGAAGGCTCTCTCAGCTTTTTCACTTGGACCTGGTTGAATTGCTCCTCTGCATTATCGTCCATAGTCACTTTAATGCTTTTTGCCCACATTTTGATAGTTTTGCCTTATTTTGAACACAAATCAATAAAAATATAAAATATTGTTTTGGAATGAGATTTTTTTTTTCTTGCGATTTGAAAAATAAATATAAATTTTTGAGAATTTACTTGTCGCTAGTTTGCAAGTTACACAAATGTAGTCTTAAAATGAATTTATCAACGCTTGCTGCCATAGTCAGAAATTATTTGAGTCGTGCCAACTTGGATTTGTATTTTCTATATACATATATATTAAATATTTATATATATATAATAGATAAAACGCACATGTCCAAAGGCATTTGGCGGCTAATCAAGCGATTCTGAATGGATTGTTGGTTAATAGCTCAACATCTGGTCATTCCCACCCTTTGCACCAATGCACCCCTTGCACCGATTGCACCGATTGCACCTCTTGCCACCTTTGCACCTATTGCCACTACAGGTACAGCTGCAACAAACTCAAGTTGAACAGTCATTTGCGGACACTCGTCCATTCACAAATTTACATTTCGCATTTCACATTGCGTATGATCTTTGAAGCAATTGCATGGAATTCTATAATTAAGTTTATTTATTTTTTTTTTAATGCACCGTTTGTGGTGCACATTGAAAATACGTAAAAGGTATGCGCAACATGTGGCATTGGAAAAAGAGGATTAATATTTACAAGTATAACCAGAATCGATAAAAATTATCCAATATTTAAAAGGGTTCCTTTCAGCTAAATGCAACTCAAAAGTGTTTTGAGATTGTCATCTGCCTTGTAACGAACACGTTCTTGTGTGCAGCAAACTGGAGGCATACTCTGTCTACGGGGTCGATTGTGCTCAGGGAAAGTGGGGTGGGTGCTTTGCTACCTAGTAAGCTGCCGTGTCACATAACTAAAAATTAGTAGACAGAGTGCTAAAGGAACGGAATAAAACAACCTGTCGGAATGGCTGAAGAAATCCAATAATTATATATTTAGGTCGAAGAAATAAGATGGTAATGTTCTTCTTTCTTTACCCTCCCAACCTGTAAAGACTGATATTCAATGCCTTTACCCTATTAATGATGCAAAACCATATTTATATCAGGAGCCCATTTAAACGTTGTTTAATTCATAACTATTTCTTTACAATGATAAGATCTTCTTGATAATATTCTTTTTGAGAGTTTGTTTCATTATTTTATACTCTTAATTTTACATTAATTTTTAAGAGTTTTACTTAATTACTATTTTCTTCAAAATTCATTTTCTTTTTGGGCAGTGTAACTTAATACTACAAATTTAACTCTCTCTTAATTTCAATGAGGAGTGTGCCACGAAGGCATTTTGCTATAAACTTAATTTTAAATCTCAACCATTATTGGAACATTACTATAATGAATGAAATGGCATGTGCCCTAGCTATTTTAATTGAGTTAACTAAATTATACAGGTATTTAAATTTTTTTGTGGTAAGGGACGACTGTTATATGGTCAATATTGGTTTGATTTTAACTTACAGTTTTTTGCGTGCGGTTATACCGTACTTACAGCACCAAAACAGCGGTTTATGTAGTCCATCGTAGTCGACAGGCCTGAAGACGGATGGCGTTGCTGTGTGAACTTCAAATCGGATTAGACAATATAATAGCAGATATTACATATACATACCATACCAAATTTAGTTAACTCTACAAAATTAAATATTAATTCTTCTTAACTAATTCTAACGGAGTTTAGCTACAGAATTAACTATTAGCAATGTGTATGGTTCCATAATAGTTGATACAAGTCTTCGGGACGGTGCGGTAACTGGTCTTTCATGTTAATGATGTTCGTCAGCCGCCGTTCTTGCATGAGTGGGCGCACTCCATGCAATGAGAAGGTTGGGGTTTGCGTCCTACATTCTGATTTGATCGGTACTTCGGAGCCGATCCGCCTTTGAAGAGGCTTTAGCTCAACGTGCGCTCTATATATTTTCGGCGTCAGGGGCTTCAAAATTTATTCCTCCTGTATTGCACAACCAACAGATTACCAACAGAATAATCGTTAACGGCTGCAATACTCTGGACGAGATTGAAAGGCCAACTTCACAGCTTCAAGTGCAGGGAAGGATACTGGTTCACTGTAAGCGATCACAATTTGATTGCTTGGTGAAACCGTCCTGTCACTATATAGGTTATGGCAGCCGCCGCGTGTTGGAAGATGCCTATACACAAAAATCTTTTGAATATAATATTATGCAGAGTTTGTTTTTTATATTTACACAATATTGGTGTGGCCGCACTTTTCACTATTCTCTTTGTTAGTTTATTCAATTTAATTTTAACAAGGCGAGATTAAAATGCCGATGCAATAAGAATTGCGCGTGCGTGCAATTGCAGAAAAAAGCGCCCAATTAGCGTGGGCGTCACTACGCACAGTTGCTCTGAAGTTAGAGGTGTGTTTTTGGGTTGGCGCGTGAATGGTCCTGCCAACGCATCATTATCGATCAGCTGTTTATTACATGCTGCTCGCTGTTACAGTCGCGTCTCAAAAACGTTACCAGTGCGAATTGATCTCATTTTTGTATACTAATATTTTATTAGTAGTATTGTGCATATGTGTACACCACTACAGCCTACACACATTTAAGCATTTCAAGGTAAACGCAATTAAATTAAGTCAAACGAAATTAAGTTGGCTTAGCTTAATTTGCTGTACATACGAGCTTGTTGTTACTTTGATAGACCCAAGAACTATTCTTTTTAATGCCCAATTCTTAGTAGGAATAAAGGGTTCGTGTAAAATAATTACAAAAATAAAGCGAATATAAAACGAATATAAACTAATAAAAGTTACTATCTCGAAGCTTCCGATGGTCATTAAGTTAAGCCCATTATGATATTTCACACATCTGTTTCTGTCGTACGCAATCTTAATCTGAGCAAGTCAACATAGTTGAAAAGCATTTGATAAAAAATAAAACTAAAAAAAAAATAAAAAATAAAAAAACGAGTCGGCTGCGCATTTCCTGTGACAAATTTGCGCTATTTGCATAATTTCACGAAAATAACAGGAAAGTAACATAATTTATCGGGATATGATAGCTTTATTACCCTTGCCCAGTATCGGAAAAATAATTGAAATTCATATAATTTTATTAGTTCTTTGTTCACCTAAGCTTAATATAGATTTCTTGAATTTTCGCTACATTTTTTAATTGGTAAACTATTAATTCAAAATGATTAATTTTGGTTTTCACAATCAAATTAAATTAATTACCAGACGATTTTTACCTACATATGTCAACCTGGGTTCAGATATACACTTTTTGTGTGTTGCACACTTGATGATGACATTGTTATACCCAAATAAAAGAGGGAGTCAAGTTGCTGGCCGGAAATGTGGTTCAAAGTGGATTCCTGCAAAGATCGTGACTAAGACCAAAAGTATCTTATCTGGCGATAGCACATGATGCACATCTCACTTAAGCATATGTATATACAGTTTGTCCAGAAAGTGTTTAGTGAAAAGAAATCTAAAAAATGTTGCCAGCTAGCCAATTATGAGTACATGCATTTTGCTAAATAAAAGCTGCTTTTCAGTACTAATTATTGAAACTTTATTTTCCCTTGACACCCCATAGGTCAATTGGGCAGGTGGTTCATTATATGTGATTCATTGATACCGTTATGTACCTTAAGCTATTATTTTTATTATTTTATTTTAGATTTCTTTTCACTATGCTTACTAATAAAATATTTTCCCCAATCTGGTGGCTAAAATGTACAAAATCCCATACGAAATCTCCATACTGAAAACACTTTCTCGACAGTCCACAAAAATGGATAATTTTAGTTTTTAAAATTTCACAATAAACTAAATATATGAATATTATTAATTTTAATGTTAAATAGTTAATAAATAAAAATTAAAAGTCAATAATAACAAACATAAGAACTTAGAAAATAAATTTTGTTTGCAATACGAAAACACTTTCTGCACATACTGTATATATATATATATATATATACATATACATATATGTGTATATATTAGAGGGTCTGCTAACCCCGTTCCGTGACGCAGGCAAAAGCAGTCAGCAATGTTGGAAGAGAAACAAACTGCAAGCGGCAAAGTCATGGAATGGATTATCTTCATCTACTGCTCTCTCTCTCTCCTCAGATGGGGGTATCCTACTTGTTGTCCACAATGGAGTCCAAGAGTGGACCACGCAGCTCCGTGCTCAGTGCAATCTTGTGGAACTTCTTCAACTGATACTTGTTGAAAATTACCCTCAATTTGGCAGTGGGTGCATCGCGTGCCAATTTTGCAATCTGCTGCGTAATCGGGCGCAAATGGACAGCGGTGTATCTCGAGTAGTGGACAAGCGTCGGTGTCCAGTGGCCGTCATTGAAGCCGGTCGGAGCACATACGTTGCCATTGAGTAAGTGGAGGGACAGAAAGAGCGAGGCAGCCGCAATCTCGGAGGGCTTATAGCTGGCCAGTTTGTAATTGAGGCAAGCCAATTCCAAGAAGTACTTGGACATAACATGATGCTTCTCATAAGCGCCGGCTGCCTTCGAGTAGCGCCTCAGGAAATGGATGGGCAATGGACGCGACAGATCGTTATCGATCGCCTTCAATACGAGCACCTCCATTTTCTTGATCTCTTGAGCCGTATAAGTGTAATCCGCAATGTAGACAAAGTCATTCAAGAACGCATGGTGCTGCTCGTATTTGGTGGCTATGAGAAGCGCGGAGACGCCGACCAGCTGCAGATTATTGCGTTGGGTGTCCTTCACCACCTGCAGATAGCGATCGATAAGGGCGACGGCCAAATAGAAGGTCTCCGCTACCAAACGGAACTCCAAGTGCACCCCGTTGATCCAATCGATGAGGATCGCACGCATCTCAGGTGACACATCCAACTGGTCTTTCAAGTGATCCGGGTAGATTGGCTGCTGCTCCTCCACCTCGTAGAGATATTCGTAAATATCGTTGACGTATTCCGACACCAAAATCAGATTATTCTGATCATCGGCATCAATGTCTTCCACATCCACCAGACGACGACTGGAAAAGGCTACGGTTTTTGTTGTTGTTGTTGCAGCTGCAGCTACTGTTGTCTATGGAACGTTGTTGTGTAAGTTTGCCGGCATGGCTAAGTCAACAATTTCATTTCTCACCTGAACTGTAGATTTTGTCTCTTTCTTGAGCTGTGCACGAGGCAGCAACACCACATTCTTGACTGCCACTGCAACTGCAACTGTAACTGCAGGTGGAGCTGGAGCCACATTGTTGTTCTCCTTGCAGCGCAAGGGCATGCCTTCTTTGGCTGCCCCATTTGTTATGCCCAGCGGCTGCTTCTGCCAGTTTGAGTCCACACGAGCCTTGGTCGTCAGCTCCAAATCTTTCAGTTCTTTGCAGTTCATTCCACCAGCCAATCCCCGATTCTGCAGGTCGCCGAATACGGTGCGTTTTATGACTCCCTCGTTTGAAGGCTCTCTCAGCTTTTTCACTTGGACCTGGTTGAATTGCTCCTCTGCAGTATCGTCCATAGTCACTTTAATGCTTTTTGCCCACATTTTGATAGTTTTGCCTTATTTTGAACACAAATCAATATAAATATAAAATATCGTTTTGGAATGAGATTTTTTTTTTCTTGCAATTTGAAAAATAAATATAAATTTTTGAGAATTTACTTGTTGTCGCTAGTTTGCAAGTTACACAAATGTAGTCTTAAAATGAATTTATCAACGCTTGCTGCCATAGTCAGAAATTATTTGAGTCGTGCCAACTTGGATTTGTATTTTCTATATACATATATATTAAATATATATATATATATAATAGATAAAACGCACATGTCCAAAGGCATTTGGCGGCTAATCAAGCGATTCTGAATGGATTGTTGGTTAATAGCTCAACATCTGGTCATTCCCACCCTTTGCACCAATGCACCCCTTGCACCGATTGCACCTCTTGCCACCTTTGCACCTATTGCCACAAACTCAAGTTGAACAGTCATTTGCGGACACTCGTCCATTCACAAATTTACATTTCGCATTTCACATTGCGTATGATCTTTGAAGCAATTGCATGGAATTCTATAATTAAGTTTATTTATTTTTTTTTTAATGCACCGTTTGTGATGCACATTGAAAATACTTAAAAGGTATGCGCAACATGTGGCATTGAAAAAAGAGTATTAATATTTACAAGTATAAGTAAGTAATGGTAGCACGACAAAATAGGTCAAATTAATATTTTGGCTCTTCTCGATTTTGTAATACTCTGATCCCACAATCAACATTTCCGACAATATTCTGTAAATTCAACACTTGTTCGAAATTCGTCACAAGCGTTCAATTAATTTGATTAATGATGATTTATTGGATTCCTTATCGATGTTATGCAAAGTATGGCAACATCAATGTGGCATTCAGATGATATTTTAAAAAAGATAAACACTAATCCAAAATACAATTATAATTGAAATAATGTAATTTATTTTTAAATATAATTTTCTTAATGTAAAATATGTAAAATTTCCATTTTAATATTTACATTAGTTTCTCCCATTATTTTTGTGGTAAATGAGCTATAAGCAATTAATCAGGCTATTAACTTGATCATCTTAGGACCATTTGTGGAACCTTTGTAAGCTTTGGATATGAAATTGATTGTTTGTCGTAGCATTCTCATTCCACTTGCTTACAGGGTATCACTTAGTCAAGCACAATCATCACCTTCAATTATTCCTTTCATTCTTTTTTTGTCAGTTGCTTCGCTTCAATGCGGTTAAACCATAAAATACAATAAAAATGCGAATTGCAATGCAGCCACTGCGGTTTTTCATGTCTAGACAATACAATAAATACAGTTAGTCATATATTTGTATTATCATGCGTGTATGCGTGTGTGTGTGTGTGTGTGTGTATGTATATCCGATACATATATTTTATAATTGGCGTCAATTGCTGTTGGCTTATCACCTGCCAGCCTCCCATTCTCCTCGCTGTTTGTGCCACAAAGTGTGCAACATTACGCGCAAATGAGATACCAATTTTTTAAATCTTATTTTAACTCTAGAGCCCCGATAACTACTATTTCGTGTATGTATATATGTATGTATATATGTATGTGTATATTAATGTATATATGTATGTATATAAATGCACGGGTGTGTAGCCAACCAGTTCGGGCTTGTGAATAAAAATAGTCTGTAAGAAATGGAACTTCAGCCCTTGAAATCTGAAATGCACATATCTTCCATAATTTATAAGCTAGAGTCTCCAAATTTGGAACGTATGTTATGGGTAAAAAATCGATAGCCACGCTATCCACCACTCCGCCGAAATCACTTATGGTATCAAAGTCTCTCTTATACCCTTAACCAATTAAAAATGGGTAAAAAGGATATAATGGTTTTGTGCAAATGTATGTAACAGGCAAAAGGAAGCATCTCCGACCCCATAAAGTATATATATTCTTGATCTGGATCAACAGCCGAGTAGATATAGCCCTGTCTGAACACGCGGATCTCAGAGACTTTAAGAGCTAGAGACTTGAAATTTGGAATATAGTTTTTCGTGTACCAGGCGCAGATCAAGTTTGCTTTATTTTATCGATAACTGCCTTACTTTCTCGATTATCGATACATATAGATTTCCGATAGCAATAAATTCCACAATTTCAGAGGCAGAGGCTTCTAATTTATACATAATATGCATATACATATAATAGATTAATTGTCGAAAATATATTCTTATATTGATCTCATTTCTATCAGCAGCAGCAGACATTTACTTACAGAACTGAATATTTGAGTGCGAATCATCTTAAAGGGGAATTTGCAAATAAAACATGAATATGTTTAACAACTGGGTAATGGGTATATCGTTGTCGAGCTCACTCGACTACAGCATTCTTACATGTTATGCTTCTGTTTTTGTCCTTTGTTTACAAAGGACTTAATCCAAAATATATTTTTTGTTGCATATATTATGAATAAATAGTATATTAACATTACAAATACACTAATTTCTTAGATATTTTATAAATTCATTATTTTCTTTCTAGTTTTCGGGACTTTTGCGTGTAGCTGTCGAATCAAGCAAATAATTTGATATGATGTAAACAAGAGGAAACTTGTGTTGTGTGCATTTCAATTGTACTCCATGCATATTCTCAGTCCATTCTATATGTTAACTACTGTAGTTCCATTTATAATCAACCGTCCCGTCTCGACCCTTTTGAGTTGATTAGCTGCATGTGGGTCATCGTACGCTTGCCGCGTTAAATCACATTTTTGGGTGTTTAGCTAGGTGCTAAGTGCACCACTGCAGCTTCTTTTACAGGCTCTTCTTGTTCCATGCCGCAGCCCGCTCTGATCTGCTGAGTGGCAAAGAGGCAAACAGAGTCGACGCGCTAATTCGTTGCGCACCCAGTTGAGCCCGAGGCGACTCCTGCCGCAATTCTGCCGACAGTCATTCCCAGTTGCGTCCCGTTGTGCTCGACATTGACAAAAATGTAACCAGGACGCAGTTTGCAGCAGATAGCAGCCAGCAGATAGGAGCAGCGGGTGCAGCGCGGATAGCGGTGTTAGCGGGAAGAGCGGGAGGGCAGCAGTGGCAGCGGTTCCATGCAAATCAAGCAAAGGCATCATCCCCGCCGCACCCCTTGTGCCAAATTATGCAAGTCGTGTCGGTGGTTATGGTGGTGCAACAGCAGCGTTAATGTTGTTGGCGTTGCGGCCGTGGCTGTGGCAACTGCTGTGGCCTGAACAGAGTCCTCGCTGCTCTTTCTCTGCCTCATTGACGTTGCATAAAGCGGATGGCGGCGGTGGCTAAATTTGCATAAATTAACAATGTTTCGCAATTGCACAGCCACTGATGCAGCGAATTCTTGCACACAACCCACCCACCCCATGTGTGTGTGTGTGTGTGTGTGTGTGTGTGCGTTGTCCACCATGTGCAATGTGCGCGTTTTATTGATTTGATGCCCCAATGCACTTATTATCCCTCAAGCAGCCAGTGCCAGTTAATCCCGTGGCGATGCGGCGCCATTTTACACACAAAACTCACACACACACACACACACACATACGCACACGCACATATGCATTAGGGTGTGCCCAAAAAGTTGGTCAAGTGTGTGCATAGAGACAGAGAGAGAGAGAGAGAGAGAGAGAGACAGAGCGAGAGGGAGCGAGAGAGTAGGCTCATTAGCCTAGCCAAGTGGAATTTATAATGCGTGTGCTTCAATCGCGCGAGGTGTGCGAACACAATTTGCACGCACTGTAAGCACTTTTAATAACCATGCATAAATTATTTCTCTGAATATTTATTTGTAAATTTTTCACATTTTAATCATTATTTTATTGTATTTAATTATTTTTTTTAACATTGATTAAATTCCTATTTGACTTTTATCATAATTTTAATATAATGATTGTATTTTGTATGCATATATTATATATACATATGTATAGCAATTTAGTAACTAGATATTATATACTTATTATACGTTTAATCTAATCAAAAATTTTGAAGATATAAATCTTTATTACTTTACATTTTTTTATAACATATGGAAACATTTGAAAGGAATTCGAAAGAAAAATTGAATTATTTCTCTGATTCTTCCAAATTCAAATAATAATAATAATAATAACAAGTACTTGTAAGAATATACAACATATATATCGAAATATATATATTTCGAGGGACTACTGTACATACAGTCAAGATTGCACCACAACTACAAAACTACATGAAATGTGGCTTATTCTCCAATGCAACAATTTAGCAATCTGTAACTTTATGTACATGCATGTGTGGGGGTGTGTGTGTGCGTGTGTGTATGTGTGTGTGCGTATAAATTTGAATGCATCATGCAGTCAATTAATCAAACGCTTCTGTGCCCTAATTGGACGCTAGCGAACGCCAGGTGGCGCTGCATGCTTGCCTTACGCGCATTTCCTTCAACTTTCCCCTGACAACAACGCACACAAATTCCAAAAGCGCATTCATCACTTTTATTTTTATTTGTATATTTTTTCATTATATATGCACACTTAACGCTTTTAAATAGACAAATTCTGGAAATTGTGAAAAGTTGGAAAATGCCCTTTATTTCTTTGGTAGGTGATGAAAGAGGCTGCTCTAGTTGAGGCAGCTCAACTGGGGGATACACTGTTAAATACTTAGTATTCTTGCTGATGGTTGTTTGCGCAATATCTCAAGCTATCTTTAGCTCTCAGTGATATCTATAAGGCTATATCGCTAAAGATATACATGTATGTAAAATGCTCATTTGAAAGCTGAATTAGGCTCTTCTATTAGATTTTATTTGTTTTTTTTTTTATGAATATTTTGATTGGACTCATTTACAGCTTGAATGATTTGAATTGAGTGCAATGAGTGCATGCTTTGCCACGCTGTGGGGCAAATGTTCAGTGCAGCAATTCAATTTGCATTTTAGTTAACTAAAAATGCATTTCGTGTAATGCTTCAGTAGAATAGCTGGACCAGAGTTCGCCCTCTGCTTTCAGCGTTATCATCATCATCGTCGTTGTCATCATCATCATCATCATCATCATCATCATCATCATCATCATCGTCATTGTCGTCCTTATTTGTTTATGTTGCGCAAAGTAAACAACTAATTTTAATTTGCCGCAGGAGCCGCAGACGACGACGACGACGATGTCGACGATGTCGACGATGTCGACAAGAAGATGACGACGACCAGAACGATAAGACCGACCTGGTCGACCAGGACGACCAGGACCAGGAGGACAAAGACGATGAGGATGTCAACTGGTTGGGATTGCCAGTGGGGACATTGCTGGGAGAGAGCAGCAGGGAACACACCGTAAACTTTTGAGTGAAGCAGCCACAAAGGATTGGATCAGTCGAATTAAATAAAAGAGGAAGAATCCAACACATACCCACAACCAAGACATATTTATTTATCTATCTAACTATCTTTCTCTCTCTATCTCTATCTCTATCTCTATCGCTCTCTCTACCACTCTATCTCATTCGAGAATGGCACGTTTTTCTTATTTCGTTTGTTTGTTTTTGTTTTTTATTTTTTTATTTTTCTTGTGCATTTTGTTAGTTTTCATTTTTGTTTTGACGTTTCATTTATGTAAATACCGGCAACAATAACAATAACAGCAACGACAACTACAAACCAGCCAAATTATCTTTAAATAATCTAGATTTGTGTGGGAGGCGGTTGGACAAGTGTGGGCGTGTCCCAACCATAACATGAAGGCAAAGTCAGCTCGGCGAACTTTTGCGATGATTTCAGACTTCTGTTTTTTTTTTTTTTTTTTTTTTTTTGGTTTGTTGCTGGCCAAAGGACAAGGCTGGTTAATGCAGCTGTATGTGTGAGTGTGTTTGTGTGTGTGTGTGTGTGTGTGTGCTGAACATCATGAAAGCGGAAACGGAAGTGCTTACCTTTGGCACACACGTACACACGTATACACACATACACATACGCAAACACACATGCATACTTTTTTATACATGGCATGTAAAAAATGTTGCTGAGCCTTCAAGAGTTCCCAAAACTCGTTACTAAAGGGGCATGGGCGTGGCAAGGGGGCATGCTGCTAGTAGACTGTTACATACACACATATACACACACACACACACATGCAGAGAGAAGACATTGAGGCAACTGAGCTTTAAAATATGTCCACAGGTGCACAGGCTGGAACCGGGGGCTGGAATTGACTTTCAGCTTTTGACTTGTGTGCTAAACGAAACGAAACACACACAAATATACACACAAACACACACAAACACACACAATCACACACTAACTCATACAAGCACACACAAAATTGGCATTTGTGCGCAGGACGTTCAAGTTCTTTAGCGATAATTACAAGCAAATGATATATACACGATTCTGTTAGTGATCTCTAATTATACTATTTCATCAAATATTCAAGATTGAAAAATATTCAAAAATTTCAAGCATTCTCAACTCATGATTTTTATGAAAAAATGTTCTCAATGCTCCACTTTAAATTTGCATGGCAAATGCAAGATGGATTTTGAAAATATTCCACTACATTTGAAATGACTTCATTTGCAATCCATTTGTTTTCTGCTTTCAATTGAATTATTCATTTAAGGAAGGTACTCAACCCTTTTGTTTTGACCTCAATGGTCAGTCACATTGGGCCATCATCATTCGCTTAAGTGGCACGTAATAAGAATATCTTGAGCTGAACTTGCAGCTCTCCAAAGTGCTCGTTTGGCCCTCGTTTTGTAATTTGGATTCTTGGTCTGTTGCGTTTACTGCAAAAGGCTAATTGAAATTTGCCATTAATAATGCAAAAAGGTCTCGGTGAGAAACTTTTAGGTCCACCCCACATGCCACACCACTACACATTAGAGTGGCTGTATTCGTGTGTGTGTGGGTGTGTGTGTGAGTGTGAGTGTGTGGGTGTTGTATCTGTGTTTGCACATGTGTGTGTGTGTGTATGTGTGCTATTTTAAATATTTCAAATATTTGTAACATTTGCCGGTGCCGCCACTCAAGTAACCAAAAGTACACAACAACCCAACACACACACACACCCAACACACACGCACACACATACACCCGATCCCTCCCCTCACACCACAGTTTCACCTCTTGAATTCAACTACCCGCCTTTTCACAATTTCGGCCGTCGCCATTTACCGCACGCCAAAAACATCAACATCAACAGCGAATGTGAATGCTTATTTTCTGGTCCGTCAGCCGCCGGCTGATGTCGACTTCACAGTCACCACATGTAAAAATGCCTGCCACCGTGCACCGAGCACCGTGTTCCGTGTTCCCTGTTCCGTGTTCCGTGTACCTCACCGTACCGTACACCTTGTACCTGAAGTTGCCGTACCACGGGGTTGAGGTTGCTCTTTCCACACTCGCCGAAAAACCTACTACGAAATTTAAATGCTGATTGGATTAGAACTCTAGAAACCTAGTCAACTATAGATTCAAGTATAATTTGAATAATTATTATCATTTATTATTTAAAAATTTTTAACTTTAATTTTAATACAAAATTCTTATTTTGTTTATATCGTTTTTAAAAGTTCTCGTCTTAAATACAAGAATAATAAATTTAAAAACGTTCCAGATTTTTAGCACTTGTTGAGTTGAGTATGAAGATTTGGTTAATCACAAGTATACTTCCTGTGGATAGGCTCTTAAGTAGAACCATCCAGCTGAACATAAGCCGAAGAAGTCATATTTTCTGGAATTTATCGATAAGTTTGCGTTCTTTGATTTAAGTACAAAGTTTAACATTAATATTCGCAGTGTGAATGGCGGGGAGGGTATTGTTTTGGGGGCTGTTGCGCGAGTTATGCCGTGATTTCACGATCTGGTTGTGTGGCAGAGGAACCGTTGCCCCAAAAGGACGCACAACACATTCATACATGTAAACAGAGGGGGGGGGAACAAAGTAAAACGAACTCATGATAAAGATGAAATGGTATAAAATACGAGTATGTGCCCAGTTGGAGTCTGGGGTGCAAAGATAGCGTCCCATCAAAAGGGCGTCGGCCTATGCCACCCCATGCATACCTGTACACACACACACACACACACACACACACACACACACACGCACACACACATGAGTGACAGCAGATATGTCGCGGCGCGTTGAGTGTAAAGATTCGTCTATTTTGGGTTTATGTAGAGAGCAGAAGCCAACTGAAATGGGTTTTGGGAAAGGGGAACTGTCTTCAAATGCCAGAACAGTGCGCTACAAAACGAGGCTTTTAAGTAATTCCCGAATTCTATGCATCGAATGGAAACAGCCAGGATGGGAACGGACGAGAAGACGACCCACACTACACACCTGTCCAGGTGTTCAATTTTCAGTTGAATTCCAGCTGAAACATGTTTCAATATTGCGAATTTGAATAACAATCATTAGTTATTTGCATGCTGCATGGGAAAAATAGCAAAAGTCAGTTATTTTTAGTAGCATTTTTAGTAGGTTAACCGATGCATATCAAAATAACCGATAACTCAAATTGTAGCGCATTTTGATTTTAACTGAGATTTTTGTTTTTTTTTTTGTGACTGGTTCCCCCACAGTTTTTTTTTTTTGTTTTTGATGTCGCTTTGCTTTTTGTATTATTTATTTCACTTTTTATTTTGTTGATTGTTTTACAAAAAAGCAGCAACAACACCCGAAACGAATACGGAGCGAGTGCCAGGCAAGCCTTAGGGTGGCTGCTGCTTTTCCCAGCGAGGGGTGGTGTGGTGTGGGGGGGGGGGAGGTGGCTCGGTGTGGGGGGGTTGATGCAAAACAAATGGAAAAAAATCTCTCGAGGCTACTGAAAACTTGGTTTTTCCTTTGCTCCGCTCTGAGATGCTCCTCGGCGTTTGAATACCCTTGTGAATGGTATATTAACTTGATCATGAAGTGTGTTGCGCCTCGAAGGAGACGTCTCCGATAAAGTATAAAATACAACATACTTTGAGCTCAAACTAAGATTATACTTTAGTTAAAGGACCACACCCATTTTAATACTTATAACTAAGGACTAGTCTAGTTAACAGCAGCTTAGCTCCAGTCTCCAAAGAGTATCTCAAGTTCAGATTTCCAAAGAAAATCGCTATTTCTTGTTTTTTCATTCTTTACTTTGTATTTTTTGCGGCATTCGCATTCAGTTTTCAGCAGTTGGTTCGCTTCTGTATATTTTTCTTGGCCAGTTATTTCTTATGCTGCTTGGTTTTTAGCTTTGCGCCTTGGCAGTCTTCCCTCCATTCCACACCACTCCACTCCCCTCCCATCTCCCATCTCCTCCGTCGGCTTGTTTCACGGCCTTGTTGACTCGGGGGCACGGTTCGTACACGTTGCCCCGTTGTAGTTGGTGGTTTAAACACATGAAACAATTATAAAGTTGCCAAGAAATGTAAACCCAAAGAGAAAACAATTTAATTGAATTTAAGCAGGGGTTGTCATATCCTAATGGATTTAAAACAACACCAACAACAACAACAGCAACAACATCAAATACAAATAAAGCATAATACATAAAAAATGAATAGAGGCCAGTTCCAATGGGGGAAAGTGTACCGAAATGAGTTTTCTCTGGTTGTGCGGCAGTCTGGATTGTCGGTGTGTGTGTGTGTGTGTGTGTGTTTGTGTGTGTTGCCAACTTATTGTGCCGCTTAATGGATGCTGAGCCTTTTGTTCGTGCTCGTTGTGCACTTGAAACTGAAAGCCAAAAAACCGTCTGAAGTGTAGTGTTCTTTTAGATTGGGTGTCTGCTAGTGTGTGTGCGCGTGTGTGTGTGTGTGTGTGGGTAATTACTTATGTAGATATTGTTAAGCTGATTATGCCAACTGGTCGACAGGTGTTCTATTGTTAGTAAAGATAGATATAAAATCGAAAAGAGCAAATAGTAAATGGAACATATTCAAAAAGCAACAACAAACTACAAATCACACATACCAGAAACTCAAACGCCCCCAGCAGCCACGCCTACGCCAACAGCCGTGCGTTTGAATTGTTGCCACCGCCTACGCACGCACCACCATGCACCACAAACCAACCATCCACCCACTTTAGTACGGCGGTGCCACTTTGATTTGGCATTGAAATTGAAATCCGCTTATTTTGCCGGGCACAAAAAAATAAATAAATACCAATATGCATAGAGTGGTGGGGAGAGTGGTGCAGACGGTGGGGGGAGTGGTGGATTTGGGTAACAAGGCGACATTTCCCAAAACGCAATAAGCAAAGCAAAACAATATTTTCCTAATTTTCGCGCAGGCACGCGACCAAAAGAAAAGCTAAACAAAATAAAAGCCAAAAGCAAAGAAAACTGTCAGCAACAGGCGGACGTTGTTGCCACAGCAGGAGGTGGGTGGATGGGTGGGTGGATGGGTGGGTGTTTGAGTGTGTGGGTGGGGCATCTCTAAACCCACCAACAATCCCATGGATGAAGTTGCGAATGCAGCCAAGCGACTTTTTTGCCTTTGTATTTGTATTTGTATTTGCTGCCTGTTTGCCTCTGATTTCCGCTGCTTCCGATTGCTTTGTTATTATTGCTCCAAACATATACCTATATACCTATATATATATGTATATATATGGTGAAATAACCTGGATCGAAATAAAAGAGACAAATACGCTAAATTTAGTTTTCAATTACATTTCGCTTTATTTCAGGCGATTCATTGCAAATTTAGTTGTTTGTGAAAGCAACTCAATTGAATAAGCAATTTTCAAGCGCTAAACTTTAATGTTAAAAAAAAAATAAACAAAATAATAAATTATTTTATTTGTTAGTTTTTGATGTGTTACAATAATTCGCGTTGTTTTCCACGCATAAACAAATTGTGCTTTTTTGGGCTTCTCTGAATTTTCGCAATCCTTGCAGTAAATATTGAACATATGTAATATTATATAACTTCTACTATAGCTATTCTAGGAATATTATTTAAAAATTGCCGAAAATCAAATATTAAAGTATAAAATATAAATTTCAATTGTCATGCATTTTAAATGAAGAGTATTTAAGACAAAAAGCCGTCGCAGGATTGAGAAAAACACAAGAAACTTTAGTTGTTGGCCAACTTACAGATAAACTTAACAACCGTCTGTTAATTTTTTTAATTAAAACCCATTTAGAAAAAGAGTGCAGAGCATTAAAAATAGCAATTGTAACACCAAATTGCACCTTAAATTAATTTCTAATTTAATTTTCTGTCAACTAACAGCTGCAACTGATGCTGAAGCTAATTGTGCCTATGCCAAAAAAAAAATGTCAAGTAATTAAATATTAATGCAATTATTTATGTCAGTTTTGAATGGAACTTGAGAAATTGAATGCAATTCGAATGGAAAATCCTGTCCCTTGACTTATTCGATGTTGGTTGTGTTAAAGGAATCCTCTTTCGGCATCTCCCAATGAATTGACAACTTCAATTGTATTTAATCACACTGATGTGTGTGTGTGTTGGTGTGTGTGTGTGTGTGTGTGTGTATGTTTAAGTAATTTATAACTGATCAACTATCAAATACCGCAAATCCAATATGTGGCCAAAGTTTCTATTTACACAGGAATTGTTTGACTTTCCAAATATGAAAATGTTCAACACATATTTGAATTTGTTGCTTGTTTTGTTTTTCTTGTTGTTGGTTGACTATCATTTTGTAAAATTGATTCAATTATTCATTTTCATGCATTTTCATTGATTTGTTTGCTTTTATTTAATTTATTAAATTATTTCAACTAAATTAACGCACGACACACCCAAAAACCAAAACAAAACCAATCTCTGCAACTGATTCACTCTCTGAGCCTTCAATTTTGTTGTTGTTGTTGTTTTAGTTGTTGTTGTTGTTGTTGTTGTTCAACACCCAAAATGCCAAATCTGCCAACCCCAATTACGATTTTCGTTGTAATCAATTTAATTGATGTAATGAAATTTGTGCAAAATTTTGAAGTTAGCATTTACAGTAACTTTGCAACCCAACTATTATAATTAGTGAGTGTTCTTCTAATGATTTGCGACATCTTTATAATTTATAATTCAAATTCAAATATATATCAATTCAAATATATAGCAATTCAAATATATAGCAAGTGAACTAAGAAGAAGTCGGCCGATTTTGTGATAATAAGATAGACAAATCACATCACAGCAGATTGTGTCATCTTAAGCTCGGAAGAGGATTTCTAAATCAACCCGAGATTTTTGGGTTGATGGAACAGCTTGGAGTCAGAAGCTCAGAAGGATATATCTAACAGGTTTCAGCTCCCCCAATAACAATAGGAAGAAGATCTCATCTTTTGACCGATTGCTCCTACGATAGGTATACAATATAGGCTAACCCCGACAGACGTCGGGCTAGAAATAGACAGACAGACAGAGATACTGCCGACTATCGGTGCTTTTTCACATTTCACTTGACATAAGGAGTGAGATGGAGAGAGACAGAGATAGAGATGAATTTGTTGTCTCACATTTATTTGTTGTTGTTTTATTTTTATTCTATATACAAATATGATTTGTGAATGCCTGAACAATCGGACGTGTTGTGGTCGTAGGCAAATTCAAGCTGCAGTTCTTTTGAGGCTATTGCAATGGCCAAATGATGATTACAAAATCAACAAACAGCAAATTGTTGACATTTTTTTGGGGTCAACATTCCGGAACGGTTGAGGGATGGGGAGGCAAACCAACAAAATATATCCAAAAGATTTGTATTTAATCTCCTGACATGACCATGGACAGAACTTGCAAACTGGCAAACACAATGTCAATGTGTAAATATATTATGGTGTATAAATATGTGAAACAGGTGTGTGTATGTGTGTGTGTGTGTGTGTGTGTGTGTGTCTATGTGTGTATGCATAAACAACTGGCATGTTTTTAGCTTTTTGCAGCTTGGAGTCATGTATGTTGTTAATTTGTTGCAGCTGTGTATTGCGGCTGATGTTGTTATTGTTTCTGTTGTTGTTATTATTTAAATCCAGTGCTTTAGGGATTAAATATATACTCACACAAACACACACCAACACACACACACACACACACACACACACAGACACACACATGCATTACACACATAAAAGGCATTTATGTATTTATGCAAATTTTATTTTATTTGTTTTCAATATTTTGGTAACTTTGTCGCTGATATTTCCGCCATACAAAAATAAACAAATAAAAAGGCCAGCAGCCGTCAACTAGGCGCAAATGTGTGTGTTAAATTTCACACACACACACCCACCCACACACACACACACATACATCAACATCACATGTCTGTAGATGACGGCGCATTATTCTCCATTTTAATAATTCAAATATCAATTTGTTGTTACATTAAATATTTAATTTGTACTCAAATGTGTTAAATTCTTTTGGGTATTACAAACATATAACACTCACACCCACACACACACACACACACACACACACACACATGTGTCAGGCCATTTTTGCTTTGTTTAATTACAGCTTAAAACCTTTGATTAAAATAACAATCGAACCAACTAAATAAATGCAAAACCCAAAATGTTTGCCTTTGCTAATTTCTAGTTGGAGTTTTAGTCGCATTCCAACTAAACTATTTAATTCCATTGAACTCGAATCGAAATCAACGTATATTATATATATATAAGATATTTAGTATATAAGTACAGTATTTTCGATATTTAACTTATTGTAGGGCATATATACATATATATAATTAACACATTGTCCGACAGTTTTGTAGGGATTAATGCAAATAAGCTACAGCCAAAACAAAATGTGTCTACATTTAACACAAATGATAAATCCGATTAAGCCCATTGATCCGACACTTTTATATAATACTGCATAATAAGTATTTCAGTGCTCATTAACCAGCATAATTTGCATTTCAATCGACTGCCAAACACAACTGTACTTAACAACATCACAAATGTGCCATAAAAGCTAAAAAATCAACACAATTATTCTCCAGAGAATAAGCCGATAGCAAAAAGAGCAAGTGGCAGAGAAATCGAATAGTGAATAGTAAAAAGTCAAATAAATATTCGACTAAGAGATACCCTAAACACAGCAGGGACTGCTGATATTTGATTGTCCAAAATGAAAATACGTTTCTCATCCGATCTTGAAATTTACACAGTTGATCAGGGTATATATAATTAAAAGGCAATATCTTGCCGTGATGAAGGAGCACTTTACATAATTTTCAAACTTCGTATTTTCCGGAAAAAAACCGGAAAAATACGAGTGGCAGATTTCGGTTCTTATTTCAGAAGTCCACTGAGAATTGCTTCCCAATTCGAATATGTTAAGTTATGTAAGCGAAAAAGGCAATCGACAAGTGTTTGGCAGTTCTTGGCCAAGATATGCAGGTTGCAGGCTAAGTTAAAGCTGACGCCTATCCGCTTTTAAATGCTCCGCTGAACACAGATAACTGACCAGCCTAGCGTTGATACTGAGGAGACGTGGGAATGTGGAGTATGAGGGGATGTGGATCTGGATGTGGATGTGGAGTGGGTAGCAGCACCAGCTGCAAATCCCCAACGGTATCACGCAGCCAGCTGTCGTAGACGTTACCTTGGCGATCCAAAAACGTAGTCAATCAAGTGCAAAATCATAGAATTTTTAATTGATTCCAGCGACGCAGCACAGCAAAAGTTTACATTAGTTTTTTTTTCTCCCCTTTTTATACCCTTTCCGAGGGTTTCACAATCGTGTCTTTCTGTCTGCTCATTGGCAAAGTAGTGCCACAAATTTTTAAGGAACTTGAAATATCTTAGGAACAATTTTAAGTTCTCCAAACTGTAGGAAAAACAATTATCAACATCGGCCTACTATATCAAATAGCTGATATTTAGATGTAGGGTATGCTTTCTTCGGTATGCCCCAGGATAAGCCGTTATTTCTTGTTTTGTCTGCTTTAACGATTGATTTTTCACACTATGCCGCCAGTTGGCAAGTGGCTAAGCCATTGAAGGATACGCTGCTGCAGCCATGAAGAGTATCCTTTATGTTTGAGTAGTGTATTCACAGCATGTTTGATAAATATGCTTATCCTATTTTGGAATAAGAATTGACAAATGCTAGAAATCACGGAGTAGTTGGCATCATTCTGTTTGTTTCATTAAAAATTAAAAGTTATTTTGCTTTTGCAATTATTTATGTACAAAAAGGGTATTCGAACTTTAGCAGCCCCAAAGGCTATTTATCTTCAACAATTTTTCTTTTCTATTTTTTCTTTTTTTTTGTTTTTTTTTCCTGCGTTTTGTTCTGTTCGATGGGTCTGGGGGCACTTGTAATGCCTCGGTGGGCATCGTAGCCATCGCAGCGGGCTGTTTTTTCAAGTTAATTGGCAGTTTGTGTAACTATTGTTGTTGTTGTTGTTGTTGTTCGCTGGCTTGCTGGCTGGCCCAGTGCGTCATCGTGCAGCGTCATTCGAGCTGTTGGCTGAATTGTGGAGCCTCGGAGCATGAATCCATCTGTATGCCTAATGCCTGCCATCCTGACTGCTTGACGTGTCGCAGTATGTGCCCGACATTTGCCACAGTGCCACTGTGCGTGCATATGTCTATGTCTATGTCTATGTCTATGCCTATGTGTGTGTGTGTGCCTTGGGTTTCAATTGCCAGTTACAGGTGCGGATCTCACAGGACCGTACCGGACCGGACCACTCGACCAATTGAATTGTCCCCTGGCCGACGCACAGTGTTCAATTTGTTGTACGACTTTAGTTGGGTTTTATGTGCCTCCATCTCAGAATCGAAATCACCTCACCTCTCTCTCTCTCTCCCTCTCTCTCTCTCTCTTTATCCGGCTCTCTTTTTCCGGCTGATTCGTTGATGTTGAACAAATGCAATTGAGCTGTGAGATGTAGGTGAGTGCATGTATCAGGTGGGGGTCAGTGGAGGGGTCAGAAAACTGTAATCAATTCAGCGCATATGACTGCATTCATAGATGAATTTTGGGTAACATCAGAAGCAGAAACAGAAGCACAACCAGAAGCAGAAGAAGCATGAGCAGAAGGCACAAGGTAGACGCAGTTGCCCAAATCCAGTAGCTGGAAAAAATCAAAAAATTCCCATGCAAATGAAAATCCAAAACACTCCTTAAAAAAAACAAGTAAGAAAGCTGTAGTCGAGTGACTATTCAATATATTTTAAATTCATTTGACAAATTTACCTATAAAAGTAAAGGTAAGAAGAATATTCCAAAAATGCTTAGAATGGTTGACTCGTAAATCTTGATAGTTCAAATTAAGTCCATATATGTATATATATATAAGTATAATGAATAGTATATTAGATATATATCGTAAACTGAACAAACTTAGCAAAATCCAACCAAAGCCGCCAACTCTTCCTGTTTACAACTGTGTGTCGAAATTTTAATAGCTGTCGACTCAAAGGCAGCTTAAGTTCAACAACCAAAGAAGGAATGGTACAAATCTTGAACTCTGTGGCCATTGTCATTGTCTTAATGCATGTCTCGCCAATTTGTGGCGCTGTCGGCACCAAAATCCACTCAAAAGCCATACAAAAAAAAAACCAAAAACAAAAAAACCAGCGTGCCAAATTTGACTTAAGCCAGAGCTTTAACAGCGGGTCACGAGTGGGCTGAAAGGGTGGCAGGGGCAGTGTGGGCGGTGTGGGCTCGACTTTGGCCATTAAAAAAATGCCAACAAGGCAATTGACAAATGTAAATGGGCAAGCGTAATAGATGTCCACGTTTCCACGTTCTGCCCGGAGAAACTCTCACCACACGCAACGCAATAATTTGCAAATTTGCTCAAATAAATTCCCATGCAGAGAAGGCCGAAAGCAGAAAGCGGAAAGCGGCCAACACAGATACAGACAGAGAGGGAGGGCCTAAAATACTTGCCCGGCCCAAGCCATTGGCAAATATATGCAAAGTCCCCAAGTAGGGCTTTTCTAAGGCACTTTCTCTGCCTCTATCCCTCTCTCTCTCTCTCTCACACACACACACACACACACTCCCTTGGCAATGATATGCAAAACATTTGTAACGCCACGGGTTCAGGTCCGCGACGCCCACAAATGCCCAAAGCCGAAAGCCCAGCGCCGAACGTCAGCTTCAGCGGCAGCAGTGGCAGCAGCAGTGGCAGCAGCAGTGGCAGCAGCAGTGGCAGCAGCAGTGGCAGCGTCAGAGATAAGCGGCAATTGTAGCCAATTGAAGGCGGCACAGCGTGGCATAAATAAATAAATAATCGATTGTGGCAGACGGCAGCCGATGGCAGCAGCAAAAGCAGCCGCACCAAACTGGGCACCAGCCTGACTACACTCGAAAAAAGTAGGTCATTTTAAATCGACTCAAAAAAAAAAAAAAAAAAATCAATAAAAAAAATCGTCCTTGATACATTATATTATTAATTTTATAACACTGTATAAACGTGTTGAGGAAACCAGCTCACATGATTTTTGTAGCACGTATTTTGTATTGAATATTTATTTATTTATTTGCTGTCAACTTGCATCAGTCGACACAGAAAACACACACACAAAATGTAAAACAGAGATTAAATTAAATTAATAATAAATCTGATTAATTAAAGTTTAAATTAAGAAATAAGTAAACAAATTTCAGATATCCGTATGTATTTTTCAGTGCGAAATTGGTGCAACATTTATTGCATCAATCATACCAAAAATTAAATATAGTTTGTTAGAATAGTTTGCCCAATCAAAATTCTTTTTTGCCGAGATATGACGAGAAGATTAGAGAACTTTGAATAGATCAAATGCCAAGGTCAATTATACTTAAAAAGGCTTGAGGAACACAGGAACACGACAGGAACAGAAAATTGATTTATTAAAAGTAGGTAACACAAAAAGTAAGAATATCTTTAGCACAGATTCCAATCTGATGTGTGGCATCGGATATTGTAGAAGATCCGCATTCCAGAATTAGATTTACCAGAAAGTTAAAGGTTATGTGGGTCGTATATAAGGAAAATAAATAAATAAAAGTATAAAAACAATCACGTAAAATTTACAAAACAATAGGATATTTGTGAAAATCAGAAAAGCAATGTGTGAAAAATAGTTTTCATTTTTAGAAAGCCCCAGTCATTCTATATAATCAAACAATATTTGTGCACTTAGAATTTGTGCTAATTTCGTTCAGTGTGTGGCTAGAGTCGATAGCTTCTGGTTCCACTGGCAATTAATTGACCATTTGTTTTCGGGGCGTCTACCCGTAGTCCAGCCTCATATACACATCTGCTGTATCTCTCTGTCACTCTCCTCTCTCTCTCTCTTTCTCTCTGTCTCTCTCTCTCTCTCTCTGTGGCAGTCACGCACGATGCTGCAAGCGCTGTTTCACGCACGCAGGTTGTCAGGCGACTACAAAGGCGACAAATCCCCAATACGCTGATGAGAATGAATGAGCTGCCGCCAGTTACACATGGCTCTATCTATCTATCTATCTATCTATCTATCTATCTATGTATCTGTGTAACTGTCTATACATCTATCTATATGCATACAAAAGTATTGAACTGTAGATGCTGCTTGTCTGCCTGTCCGTCTGTCCGTCCGTCTGTCTGTCTGCCCCTCCGTTTGATACCCATTTTATTGGCTTCCACTGACCCAGCCCTGTAGACAATCTACGTGCGCACACATTGACACAGATGTTGCACATGTATTGGTGAGCTTTTGCAAGCTCTGCATTGCAACAGCGGCTTATTTTATGTGCGTGTGAAAAGCTCTCGCACAATTTCGAACATATATCGAAAATATTAACTGTATTTCTGTTCATAATTTCGATCTTTGTTTTCCGCTCAAGCTTAACTAATTTAGATGTGTTTTTTCTCTCGTTTTCAGTTAATTTTTATCCGGGAAATTTCAAGTTAAGTCGGCTCTTCGAAAATCAGTTAAAGATCTAACTACAAATCTTAATCAATACTAACAAGTAAGATGCTGTAGTCGAGTTGGCTCGACTTTATATATATATATATATTTTGCTTGATATGAGTTACTCACACTACATAATATATAAGTTTCATATTTATTTATTTTAGATCTGTAAATATAATTGCTGTATTCGAGTCGATAATGTTTTAGCTAACATTATAATTATAATATAATTTGCTTTGATTTATATTTATTTTTCATTGACAAATTTAGATTTTAACATATACATAAAAATACTCGATACTTAATTATGAACTATTTTCAGCTAGCTTCAAGGTTTTAACTTTGAATATTTTAGATGATTTCTCTGGGAAAGTCTTTCCTTTGCAGCGCTTAATCAAATTCACATAATTTGAGTCTCACAAGTTTTCAGTAAATCAATTTACAAAGTTGAAAGTTCAGCTGAGAATATATTGCAAAAATACGAAATTTCTGAACTCGAAAGTCAAAACTATTTTGGATATATAGCTAGAAATATTTTCAGATACATGATCCCAAATTGGGGAAACACTTGGGAGAGATTTTCGTGGTTTTTCGTTGGTCTGTTGAACAATTTGATGCGTTGTTTTGGACGGGCCAGAAGGGAAACCGAAACGGAAAACTTTGAGCAACTTTTGGGCTTGTGGCCAGAAGCTGTGCGACTGTTTAAGTTTTGCCAGCAGCGATGCTGTCTCCGGCTGTGATGGCTGCTCTTGGCGGTTGTGAAACGGGGCCGAATGGAGGGGGCAGTGGTGTGTGTGTGTGTGTGTGTGGACCGAAGATGGAGGCGTGAATGAGGTTGGACTGTGTCTTGAGGGCACCAACGTTGCTGGCACAGTGCGGAAGGCAGACGACGTTTTCATTGCCACAGTGACTTGGCGCCAAACACTGAGACAGAGATGGAGAGACCGAGAGAAAGAGAGAGAGAGAGAGAGAGAGGAAGTAATTAAAACACAACTCAAAGGACATTTTAATTTAATCCCTTTGAGCTTGTCTCGCTGCTGTCTCGTCGCCATCAGAAACATGCGCCGACCGCCAAGCCCGAAATTTTATTTGCACGCCGGAAGACGATGTCAATGGTAGCCAGGGGGTTGGGGATTGACGTAGCGAGGGGTTGGATAAGGAGCCTGTTATGCTAGTCCCCGCTGCTAACTGCTAGTGTCGCCATTGTGGAGGAGCAGCCGCAGTAGCGGCGCATAAATCATAACGCCTTCTATTTTTATATGCCAGTGTCCTTCGCCTGATGCTGCCACTGTTGCTGCCACTGTTGCTGTTGCTGTTGCCACTGTTACAGCTGCTGGCACTGCTGCTGCTGCTGCTGCTGCTGCTGCAACTGCTGCTGCTGCTGCTGCTGCCGCTGCCGCTGCTGCTGCATTTTATTTATGCCGACAGTTTATTAATGTCAGTCTGCAAGTTGCAACAGCGCCAAGCGTAAAAGGATGCCCAACTCCAAGTTCAGATTCTGTTTTCAGTCTCCAGTTCGGGCTTCAGGCTTCAGGCTCCGGCTTGGCTCACACTGAAACAAAAATATTAATTTTAAATACTTTTAGGTTAGGTATTTTTTATACAAATCTCAAGTAAAAAAAAAAAAAAGTAATAAAAGAAATGTTGTTACTACCATTGGTGCAAAAAGATTTCTGTGTCACCAAAAAACATATGTTTTCAATAAATTTCCTGCTGCTTTTTAAAAAAAATCTACCACCTTTTCAACTCAAATATTTTAAAAAATAATTATTTAAAAAAAATTTATATATTTACACTAACAACGAAAATGAAACTTTGCAATGTACAAAATTAAAGCTTTGTTTTTATTTGGAAAAAAACAAAGCAGTTTTCCTAGTTTAGTGGCCTCTAATTTTTCTCAGTGCAAGATGTGGTGGCAGTGCCCCGCTTGACTTGTAATTGTATTTGTTTATGGCCATGTGGCTGCAAGTTTGTGTGTGGGTGTGGGTGTGGTGGGAGGGGGGTTCAGTGGTTTGGGCGGCTCATTTCAATGCCGCAACTTTTGATGTGACAGCGAGAGGGAGATTGAGGGAACTTCTGGAATGGCATCGAGACCAGACGCTGCTTGCTGCACACACAGAAGCTAAAGCGTCAAACACACACACACAAACACACTCACACACACACACACACACTCACATGCATGCAGCTAGCGAGCCAGTCAAAGTAACTAGGTTGGCAGCACCACTTGGCTTTGTTCCACACCCACTCGGCACCACCAAGAGCAGCAGCAGCAGCAGCAGCAGCTCCACTTTGGTTCGCTTTGTTGCTTGTTATGCTAATTAGTTTTCGACGTTGACGTTTGCCAACAACGCCGGACGACGGCGACACTGCCAACGATGTCTTTAATTGGTTCTCATGTTGCCCATCGCCATTTATGGACGCCCCCCCCCCCTCTGCCACCCCCTCTGCCTTCCCTTCGCACACTGGGCGCTAACTTCAAAAATAAAATAAGACAAAATTAAGAAAATGGTAGCGAAATCAAAGTCAACAGTTTCGACGTTTTTTTCATTCCATACTTATTATATATAAACATGTCAAAAATCAGTGAAAGAGCGAGAGAGAGAGAGAGAGAGAGAGAGAGAGAGAGAGAGAGAGAGAGAGAGAGAGACTAAGTAAGTGAGAGACAGGAGTTAAGCTGTTCTCATCTCAATATTTTTCTATAGAAATCTATTCGCATGTAAATTAATCGATTGTTAATCCTGCGTTTAGCATATATTTTATTTATGATTATTTTTATTTTTATTATATAAATTTATTTATGGAAATTGTAATTGCTATAATGTTAAGTTGATTTTTATGAAATATATAACTTTTATATACAGCCAACCAAAACAATCGCCTTAAACTGAAAGTTGCCCTGAAATAATTTCTAAATAAAAGCAAAAAGAACGGAGCAATTTTTAAAAATTAAAAAATCTTTTCTATTATTATTTAATTAAATTTTTTATAAAGTTTCCTTTTAATATTATTTTATTTATTAATTTTTTTTTAACAATCTTAAGTTGCTAAATATGGTAATATTGTTATAACAATATATTTGATGAATGATTCCAGTTCGGGTTTTTTTATGGGTTTTTTCTTTAAAACTTTAACATATTTCGAAACCTTCGAGGAGTTTCAGACTCCAACAAGTGTTTTCCTTGAAAGCTGCAAAAGATATAGTAAGTTAAAGCGATTTATGTTAATATATTCAAAGCTGGAGGGTTCACATAGATAGAAAGTTAGAGGATAGTCGACAGACTATGGTAAATGTGAATAGTGTTCGAATAATTATTGATCTGACTACAGTTTTCATATTCTAATATGAAGCCAAAAAATATGTTCGACTGCTTGTGGCACCACTGTGCAGCAGCAGTAGCAACAGCAGCAGGAGCAGCTGCCATTTACCATTTGCCAGCTGGCAGTTGCAACTGCCTCTGAATTTAACTCCGGCGAAGTCGTTTTTTTTTCTTGCCACTTTGGCACTGACAATTAAGTGGAAACTGCATGCAACTTATTTGATTTGCCATTGTTAGCAAAGCAGTCGCAATTAGAGTCTTCTCGTCCATCCAACCCCCCCTCCCCATCCCCAAATTGGTAATTTAATTGTAATTGTGTGTGAATCAAAACCACAGACATTCGAATAATCATTTCTAAATGCATTAAACGAGTCTTTATTCTTTATCATATTCTTAACATGTGCACATAAAAAGATGTGTAAAAAGAGGGTATCAACAAGTTGGGCAACAGACTAGAATACTTTCTATCTGCTGATCCAAAGCAAATTGTCACATTTATCTATTACTTGTGTAATACAATAATAATAATAATAATAATAATAATAATAATAATAATAATAATAATAATAATAATAATAATAATAATAATAATAATAATAATAATAATAATAATAATAATAATAATATTAATAATAATAATAATAATAATAATAATAATTATTAGTTACCAGTAACATACCTGCCAAATTTTGCGACTCTAGCTTGCAAATTACGGCAGATATGCGCATTTTAAATTTCTAGGGACGAAGTTCCTGGGGGCGGCGGATGTGGGCGTGGTCAAAAAATTGGTATGCCAATCTTTGGAGGAGCTTACCAGCAAATTACCTTCCAAGTTTGGTTACTCTATCTTTAAAATTTTGGAAGATATAAGGAGTTATCGATTTACAATCGGAATTGTCGATTATAGGCGCAGGTGTGGGCGTGGCATGTTATCGGTTCTTAAAGGCGACTTCCAGTAATATACCTACAATATTTGACGATCCCTACTCAAAAACTGCGGAATATATAGCCATTTGAAAATTTTAGGGGCGGGGGTGATGGGGGCGTCGGAGGTGGGCGTGGCACATGCCGATCTTTCAAGGGCCTCGCCAACAACCTATCAACCAAAATTGGTGACTGTATCCATTATATTGTAAGAGATATGGGGATTAATCGATTTGCTAAAATCGATTTTCGCGATTTTCTAGCTCCCTAGTGGACGTAGGTCCAAACCCAAGACACTTTAACTTTTGAGGGTACTTTCCAGTATACGTTCCAAGTTTCAAGTCTCTATCTCTAAGGGTGTCGGAGGAACGCGCGTTCATACAGACGGACGGACAGACAGACGGACAGACAGCATGACGGACATTGCACAAAACCAATATACTATTATATTTTGGTATAATAGTATAATAGTATAATAATAATAATAATAATAATAATAATAATAATAATAATAATAATAATAATAATAATAATAATAATAATAAAAATAATAATAATAATAATAATAATAATAATAATAATAATAATAATAATAATAATAATAATAATAATAGTAATAATATAATAATCAGATAAGTCTAAATTGTATTTTAATTTTTCCTGCTGAATTTCGAAATATTTAAGAACATTTTTTTATTAAATTAAAAAGGTTATTGTCTATTATTTTTTATGATTTCTGTTATTATTATTTGTAGGCTGCGGCGTGTTAGATAAATTGTGCCTAGATAATGAGATCTATATCAAGTTTAGCTAGGTGGGTAAAGATTTAAGATCGTTTTTGATTATAGCCACCTAGCGTACATTTCCTATGCCACTAAACGGATCTGGTTAATCATCTGTTATTTTTATATTCAGTAAAAACTAATTGCACTTAAAAATATATTCCTGTCTGACTCACACATTTATCATATGTAAGATTTTAAATAATAATTATATATCTTTCGATTTTCGTATGCAATTCATTTTCGAATGTGGTTTTGGCTTTAGTTGAATACTGAATTTGGCTCAATTTCGGGTCAAATTGTACAACTTAATCTTTATTCAGCTAGTAAGCTTGGGTTAGTTTATAATTTAAGTTGAGCAACTATCACTACTCAAACGATGACCCACTGTTGTGGCACACACCCACACATACACGCACACACACACACACTCACACACACACACACTTAATTTTCTGCTCGTTCTGTTTTGCGGTTTGTGGTTACGAGAATGCATTTCTAAAATGAATGCTTTGGCTGTGGATTGCAATTCTCGAATTCAAACTCAGCACTTGATTCGCTGAATGTATTCCGTAAATAAACCCCATCAGATGCAAAACTCCCTAATCCCACTGAACAACCATGAACCATGCAATATCCACAATTGTGTTTTGTTGTGCCACCCAAAACTGTCAACATTTGCAGCTGGTTGGCAGGCCCAACTGTCCAGTGCAAACGTTATGATAATCACCGACAACGATGCGGCAGCAGGACCACATCGAGAGTGGCAGGAGCCACCTGCTGCAGAATGGAACAGAACCGAAGCCAGGTAATAAACAATTCCATTTACCGACAGCTGTCAGCAAATAATGAAAAATTTAATAAAAATATACGCACACATGAACGCATCGGCGTCTACACAGCGAGAAAAAACGTCTTACAACAATCAATCACTCACGATTCTGGTAAACAATACTTGACAGGTGAATAAAATGAGAGTAGGCTCCTCTTATACCCTGAACCCACTAATAAAATGGGAAAAGGCTATAATATAGCTTTGGCAGAAGGAATTATATCCGATTACATAAAGTATATATGTATATATATTCTTGTTCAGCATCAACAGCCGAGTCGATAAAGCAATTTCCGTCTATCTGTCTGTGTTCATTTAATGTTATCGATACAAATCGATTTCCGATAGAAATTAAGCACACAATTGTAAAGCATTCCCATAAACTAATATTGGAACTGATATCCGGGTAGGTCTCTGTCGATCTGTCTCGAATAGAGCATTCTAACTTGTTTTCAATAATAATTGATAAATCTTCGTTTAGATTTCACTTGAAGTGAGTTTTGTATTCACTTGTAATTAGTAAACGATTGTTCTTCAAATAAGATGAATTCATTTCGGTACACAAATCAAGACTTACTTGATTTTTTCTGCTCATGTATTGGGAGCATAAGGGGCAATCAGTTAACCGGACGCGAAGCATCACTCAGCGTTTCCAGCTGAAGTATGCTGATGACCATCGTGCAGCGTCGTCGACAGTCCAGAGTCCACAGCTGGACACATCCGATCTGTCCACAAACTGTCCAAATATGTTTGGTTTGGTTTGGTTTTGTTGCCGTTTCAGTCGCTGCTGCTTTTCTGAGTGAATCGTTCCGCCGGAATGAAATGGAATGGGATGCGACGGGGGATGGGATGGGATGGGTTGGCGAATTGGATTGGATGGGATATGGGATGGAGACGCAATGTTGAGCGAAAAATTGACATGCATGTAATTAGTGACATAAGGACATCGAACATTTGCCGACCATTTTGCTGTCTGGATCTGGATCGCTATATGCAAACTGCCTCACTGTCTGCCTGCACACAGACACACACACACACACACACACACACACACACACACACACACACACACACACACACAACAAAAACACACACGCACACACTCGCACACATATCAATTATGCCGTTTATGTTCGCGCGAACACTCAACTCTGACTTTTCCTCGCCTGTGTATAAAATTAATTTTCGTTTACACAGTTAAAAAAAGAAAATGCCCAAAATATAAAAGCGAACTAATTGTAGGGTAACTCTGGCTTCACAACGCACTTCAAATTACCTACAACCCTGGCATAGAAAGAGACAAAGCGTTAAAGGAGAGGTGGACTTTTATTGTCTCATTTTATTGTTCTTATAGTATTTATTATTATTATAATATTTATTATTATTTCAAACACTAGAAAATGTAAGTATTGATTTATAATAACAAATAAAATAATCAGTTAAAATGAATTTGATTTTTGGAGCTTTACAGACTTTGTTGTTATTTCTTATTGCCTTTTGAGTCGAATTGGCTGTTAATGCTGATAAGGAAGATATATACTTATATATACATCATGATCTAAAAACCAATTATCAATTAAAAATGACTACTGCCCAGCGACAATTGAAAGAAAAACTGAGCATTTTCAGGTTGTGCGATAAATGGATACTTTGTTAAATGTGCAAACGATTTGTTGAGGGCCAAGACACTTGGCCAAAGGCCATGGAACCACATTGTGGCATGTGGCATAGGGCATATCAATATTTAAGCGAAAATGATGACAGCTACAACAAAAGAGGCAAACCAAGAGTCCGCGTGTCCTGTCGTCCAGGCCGAACCAATGGAGCCCAGTGTCCTGTCTCGTCAGCATCCGCGCTGGCGTCGACGCTGACGTCGCCGTCGACGTCGACGTCACCATCGCCGTCACTTGTCACATTCACGTTGAGTCCTCTGACACGTCGACAAATTGTCAACAACGTTGCCACAGCATTTACCATGAAAGAAGCCAAAAACGGCAACAAGCAAAGTACAAAAAAAAAAAAAAAAAACAAAATACCAAAAAAAAAAATAAAAATAAAAAAAAAAGCAAAAAATGGTATCGGCAAAAAATGCAAAGGAAAATTGTAGTAAAATTGAGGGAAAAGGGTGCGCAAGGGTGTTGATGGTTTTGACCAAAACTGGTCATTCACTCAACGCCATGGTGGTTGTCCTCTATTAGCTGCAGCTAGCAGCATTTCACGCTGGATGACGCAACATTTTATGCCGCTCACTGGATTTGCAACATTTAACAGCAGCAGCACTGGCAGCAGCAGCAGTGGCAGCAGCAGCAGCAGTGGCAGCAGCAGCAGTGGCAACAGGAGCAGCAGAAGGATCCTGGTCCTGACCCTGCAGCTGAGTCCTTGCTGCTACTGGCGTTGGCGTCTGCCACATTTATCAACGCCTCGTTCAACAGCAGCAGCAGCAACAGTAGCAGGGTGGTTGTGGGCAGGGGAGGGTTAGTTGGCGCCAGTGCAACTATTCAAGCTCTACTCGCACTGCTGCCTATAAAAATTTGTGCAGTTTTGCCCCAAAATTTTGCTCGCTGATGCTACACCGAAAAATGCAATTCAGCACGATTTGCATTTTTGCGAACGGGGGACGCCGGTTGGTTTGGCCTCGGGGATAGCGAGGAGGAGGTTTGCAGTCCGGACAGTCATCCATGGCCACTACTTACATGGGTCAACCCTGGGCAAATGTATGAGCGCGTGCCGAGTGCAACAAAGAGTCCAGCCCCACTTCTCTGTCCAGCCAAGTTGTCCAGCTGAGCCCCCCCCAAAAAGGGTGGCATTGTTGAAGAGATTTGAAAATAAATGTGCATCCGCATTCGCTTCAAATGCGTGATTAAACAACGCATCCCAGAGAGCAACAAATGGCAATCTAATAGCAAGATCAAGCACCGACTGCGGAATACTCTGAGAAACAGATGGGACACAACCTGCTCGTCATAGTGGGAAGCTTGGAGTGATTGTGCCTCGACCGATCGATATAAATCGATTTTCCTAGTCAAAGCAATTTTAACACTTTTGTCCGACGGGGAAATCACAAATCGTAACGGAGTCTGGTTGACAATAATCCTTATGAGAGCAGATTTTTTGTAATCGGATTTCCAAGGCCATAACTAGGATAGTCCTTTGACTTGGTATAGATTATCATTCGTTGACAAATGTGGAGTAATCGAGTAGTCGCATACTCGATGTACAAATGTCTCTCTGGTTTTAAATAAAATGCATGAAACATGGCGAATACACAAAATATTCATATTATTCCCTAACACAGACAGTGAATAAACTGCTGGCACATCGTTTGTATACATAAAATGGGCTTTGCTATTCCAAAATTTGTTTAAATAATGTTTTTATACCCTTAACCCATTAAAAATTGGTAAAAAGTCTATAATGGTTTTGTGCAAATGTATGTAACAGGCGGAAGCATCTCCGACCCCATAAAGTATATATATTCTTGATCAGGATCCGTCCGTCTGTATGAACACGCGGATCTCAGAGACTATAAGAGTTAGCGAGCTTAAATTTGGAATATAGGTTCTCCAAAGTGCAAAAACAAGAATATATTTAACAACTGGGCTAAGGGCATATCGTAGAAGATTTAACTTGTTCAATTTTATTTTTATTTGGTTGTTTTTGTTAGTTTTTCAATGTGCCAATTGACCATTTAATCTCTGTTTGTCCTTGATGAGTAGTTAAGATAAATGTTGAATATTTTTGAACGTAAACCAATTGAAATCTGACAAGAGAATGGAAATGTCAAATGGGAAAAACTTGTGCAACTGATGGTTAACGGTCTTTTGTGGCTAGTTCTGCTGGCCGCAAACAATTGCAATTTTTTTTTTTTTTTGGGAGGGGCGCCCCCCATTTATTAAGTGGGCGCCGTTAACGTGTCGTCTCGAGTCTATCCTTTGGATGACTTGCCAGACAGGATGCCTCACATATACAGTGTCTACCAGCCGGTTTGAAGCAGTGTTAAATAAAAAATGTAATTGCCTGCCATAATCAAATAATACATTATTTTTTAAAAAACTCCAAAGACCGATTGCAGGTACATTTATTAACCACCAAATTTAATATGGTAAACTAGGGATTTCCCCACCGGCTAGGTCGGGTTATGTAAAAACGAATGCCAAACAATTAAAGGCAACAGTCAAACATGGCGGAGGAAGTGTCATGGCTTGGACATCTATCTCGACAGCCAATGTCAGAAAAATTACTACAAGGTGCCGCGAACCTAGGAATCGGACGCACTTTCCGGCTCTACCAGGACAACGACCCCAAGCATAAGTCCGAAATAGTACAGTCCTGGCTTATCTGGAACTGCCCCCACGTGATAATTCAGCTGGAAAATAACATCCAGCAACCAGGATCTCAAAAATGCTCTGCTGGAGGAGTGGAGCAAGATCAGCCCAGAAACTACCCGGAAGCATAATAATAATAATAATAGGTTAAGGGAAGTTGTTAAGGCTAAAGAATATCATACTAAGTATTAACATCCTTATTTAAACATTTATACGCCAAATATTTAACTTTTCTTAAGACTGTCTCAAATAAGCTGGAACACATTTTCTGGATATGTTTTCAGTTTTTGACTAATTTTAATTAATTAATTAATATTTTAGTAAGAACTGATGGTTATTTTTCAAATGTAATATAACACTAAGCAAATTGGCAATTAAACATTTTGAATTTTTTTCCATGTTTAAACTTGATAGCACTTTAAATTTGTTGCTTGACACTACCAGCCGGTTGGTAGACACTGTATATATTTTATCACGAGCGATTTTTTCACAGACCACCCTTTTCAACACACACCACCACACCCCCGACACCGCAACGCCTTCAAACATTAATCAAAGCAAAAATGCAGGCAAAATTTCCATGCGAATGTGTTTCGAGTGCCTTTTACAGTTATAAATTTGGGCACACATCCACACACATAGCTCAACTCGAGGCATGCCACACACACACACACTTACGGGTGGCACGATGGGGAAAGTGTCAAGTTAATGCCAACAGCAACAGCAGCAGCAGCAGCAACAAGAACAACAAATGATGTGCCGCCTTCGTGCAGGTGGAGTGGGCGTGGCTGAAAGTCCACCTGCCCAACAAGCAACTAATGACTGCGTTGACGGCGCCATTTCCACGACAAAAAACGCAACACACACACACACACACATGCAAATAGACACACACACACACACACACACACAAATAGTAATTTTGCACTTGGAAAACTTTCCCATTAAAAAGCATTTGAGCATTAAAAAATATTTTAAATTTCAAGATAATCTGTGATCTATAAATAAAATGTAATTGCTTAGAAAGACTACACTGCAATTATTCAATAATAAAACAATTAAATTTTTAGAGTTTTGGTTTGCGCTTGTTTTTCAAGTGTCTCGCAAAATGAATTCTAAGAAAATGTTTGGATTTCGGATTTTTGATTTTTGACTCAACGAATCCGCTATTCTTTCAAAATATTGAATTCATATTTAAGGAGTTGAACGAGATGCTTTGCAATCGATTTGGATGGGAATGTGTCACAATAGTTTGGCATGGTAGAGACATGTTTCTTACAGTGTATGTCTAGTTTATAATGATGTTGATGCTGTTACTGTTTTTCTTGTTGTTGTTGTTGTTGTTGTTGTTGTTGTTGTTGCAGGCATCGCTTAGTTGCTAAGACGATGACGACGGTTGGACCCGGGTCTTTAGACAAGTCAAGCGAACTGAAGTTGAGGCACGGGTGTGCTCCACTGACAATGATATGTATGTGCTGAGAGCTGAGAGTACTCCACACACACACACACACCCACGCACACACAGTCTGTCAAGGCCACACACACAGAGAGACAGACAGACACAGAGTTGTTGTGCGGCCGCCTGACAAGCGGGAGTAGAGCATATGTAGGTGCAGGGGTTGCGGTGGTGTTGCAGGGAGTGGGGCATGCTGCTCAAAGTAGAGAGACGCTTTTGCAACGGAAATATTGTTGACAGTTGTGGCATATTATCATACGAGGAGGGCTGTCCCACACGCGCTTCTCGTAATTGCTCAACATTTGTCGCACGGCATTTAAAAGCAACTGGAGACAAGTACACTTCCGCATCTATCTGTGAGTGTGTGTGTGTGTGTGTGTGGAGCACACTTGCCTGCCCCTAACCGCCATTGAAAATAAGACGCGTCGTTATGGATGCCCACATATTATTTTGCCAATTATTGGTTGCAAATTCAAGTTCAAAACACATTTAGGAACACTGCTGTCGTGGGTGTGCGTGGTGGTGTGCGTGGGTGTGTGTATGGTGGTGTGCATGGTGGTGTGCAAGTGGGTGCAAGTGTGCGTACTTCGGGAATGCATATGGACAAAGTTGAGCAGTAAACAAATATTTTAAACAGTGAAAGATACAAATAATTGCAGCTACGTTCAAATTATGAAAGTGTTCTTAAACAAATTGAGAATAGTCAAGTATTCAAGTGTTAGTTTTTCTTGAATTATAGTATCTTAAGAAGTAATTGGATTTTTTCTTAAATTGATGAGGATTGTGATTTGCATTGATTTTTTCCTTAATTCAATAAACATTAGACTAGACTAGACTAGACTAGACACTAATTTTAAAGAAAACCACGTTTAACATTGTAAAGTTCAGTGAGTAGGTATAATTTTGCTAAAGAGCATGACAGATTTGATTATACTGAATCTACTGACTTAACTAGTTTTTTACAATTATTATTTATTTTTATCCACTTTCATCTAATATATTAGTTGCTAGTAGTTTTTTATAGTTAGGCGTTGATATAAAGATATAAAATACACTCAAGGAAGTTCCTTAAATACCGCTAACTTAGTCAAGAACAATAAATAATAAAATACTAATTTTTTTTTTTTTTATGTGGCAATTATATTTAAACATTAATCAACCTACTTAAAGGCTATAAAACATTGATTTGAAACAGTATAAGTGAGTGGATTTAATTAAAAACTTTTTTAAAAAAGTTTTCAATTTGATTTTTGAACTTGTCATGCAGAAAGCTTTCGTATAGCTTTCAAGCGGCTTTTAATTTAAAAGTTCGCACAGTGGCGCCATCTAGCTGTAAGCTTGCAAATGGTTGAAGTACTTGCTGTGTCAAAAAAAAGCTCTGAGGCAAAGCTCAAATTCAAATAGCAGGGATTTTTGACGGGAACAATTTGCAGGTAGATTTGAAATAAGTAGCTGGTGGACAAATTAAATCAAGCAACAAGGATGAATATTAAATTGTGTATGTAACAACAACCATAACCAATTTATGCACTCATTAACTATTTCTAATGTATAAAGGGGCATGCCATATAATGCATACCCTTGCAAGATCACATCAGTAAATACAATGTCATAACTATAAAATTAATAGATTTTTGTGTTAAGTCTTTAATTTCTTTTCTTTGTAAATATTTTAGTTACAACAAATTAAAAGCTATCAAATAAACTTAGAAAAAAAAAAACATATTCACAATGGGTTAACTAAGTGCAAGATTATAAATATGTATAATTATATTAGGAGCTCTTATGTGGCTGTACTTGAAGGAATATATCGTCGGCGTTGCGAAACTTGAGCGAGATGCCCTCAACGAATTGAAGCTGCTCCAATTGAAAATCGCTTTTGAAATCAAAGGTGGCCAACAGCTTGACCAGGAACACTTTCATGATGAAGAAGCTATAACGACGACCTGCCGATCAATCAGCGGATTAATTTATATAAATATATATATATCAATATCATTATATATGTAGGTGTGTCAGTGTGACAAACTCACCGATGCAGGTGCGCAAGCCTTTCGAAAAGGGAAGAAAACTGTAAGAGTGTCTGCGCTGGGAATACTTTAGGTGCTCTGGCTGCTCTCCGTTCTGCTCATTTGGATTTTCCTTTTCCTTTACCTTCTGCTGCCCGTGCTGCTCTTGCTCCTGTTCGGGCTCCTGCATGAAACGCTGTGGATCAAACTGTGTGGCCCTCTCGCCCCACCATCTCTCGTCGCGTTGCATGTTGAACGTATCGAGCACAATGATCGTATTCTGTGGCACAATCGCCCTCCTGCCGGCCATCCGAAAATCGCGGCTCACATGCCTTAAATTCATCGGCACCGTTGCCAGCAGTCGCAGCGCCTCATTGACAAAGGCATCCAGATAGCGCAGCTGCTGCAGCTGCTCCACTCCCACATAGCTGGCATCGTTGCCGTGCGGCAAGACGCTCTCAATTTCCGCTCGCAGCCTCTGCTGGCAATCGCCCTTGTTAGTCGCCAGGCAGAGCAGTGCTATCATTATGCTATTCGAAACGGTCTCAAAGGACTGCAGATAAATGGAAACAGAGAATAGAATTCAGTTAAAGATACTCCAGAAAGTATATTTATAAATAAAATTAAGTAACAATGCTGTAGTCGAGTGAGCTCAACTACGATATACCATTAACCCAGTTGTTAAATATATTCTAGTTTTATTAATAAAATTTATCGGAAATTTATCAATAATATGTATATGCATATTATGTATAAATTAGAAGCCTCTGCCTCTTAAATTGTGGAATTTATTGCTATCGGAAATCGAAATGTATCGATAATTGAGAAACTTAGGCAGCTGTCGATAAAATAAAGCAAACTTGATCTGCGCCTGGTACACGAGAACCTATATTCCAAATTTTAATATCTCGCTAGCTCTTAAAGTCTCTGAGATCCGCGCGTTCATACAGACAGACAGACGAACATGGCTATATCGACTCGGCTGTTGATCCTGATCAAGAATATATATACTTTATGGAGTCGGAGATGCTTCCTTCTGCCTGTTACATACATTTGCACAAAACCATTATACCCTTTTTAACCAGTGCGATTTATTTTCAGAGTGTATTAGTTATTCTGTCGAGAGAGAGAGAGAGAGTGGGAGACAGTCAATCTTCTACTCACCACTAAAACCATGGACTGTGCCTCATCCTCGATGTCTTGGAGTGTTAGTTCTCCATTGGCGGCCAGTCGGAACATCTGTTCGATGAATATGCGACGCTCGTCATCTTCGATGGCATGGCGTAGCTGCCAATTGCGATGCTTGCGCTGCACAATCTGAGCCACAAAATCCACAAGCAGCTGGTTGCATGCCTCCGCCTCAGCATAAAGCTGTGGCTCCAATAGACGATGCAACAAATCGATTTGCAGCCAGGGCTTCACAGTTTTAATAGCCGAGATTTCGAGCAGCCTATGCAAAAATTATATATACCAGCATTAATATACACTGAAAATAAAACTAGTTAGAATGCGCTAATTCAGAGAGCTCGACTAGAATATATACAGATTTAAAATGCATAATAGGCCTATTGTCAATGGAGTATTGGAGTCATTTATAATTTACAAGGCACAATAGATTTGTTCAAATTGCGTGTAAAATTGTAAATTTCGAAAATTACTTTCTAAAAATATGAACAATTCTGTTTTAATATATTTTAAAGCTTAATTTGATTTAAAAAAAAATTCATTCTGGAATTTACAATAAAATGTATCATTGCCACTTTACAGAAATTAGAAGTTATTTTTGAAATGTGAAAAGAGTTTAGTTACATTTCTACTTTTATAAGACACGGATTTCATAAATTTCGAAACGTTGACTAATTTATGGTTGATCTGCAAAGTTTAATATCATTTCTGCCTGTCTGAACGATCTTCTATAAATAAAATGGCAAATATTTTTTCAAGTGTATACACAGACAGAGTGTGAAGAGCACTCACCGCTTGTAGGTTGTGGCAATGTGGGCGTCGTCTGCTTGGGTAAAATTCGTCGGTGTTCCCATAATGGTGACTGCAATAAAAGGTAACGAGGTGTTAAACCAAAAACAGAGACAGCAACACACATGGAGAAAGAGACAGAGAGATAGAGAGAGAGAGACAGAGAGTGTGTGTGTGTGTTTGAGTGATAGAGATAGATTGATGTGGAGGCACATGTGTGGCATTCAAATAAAGTCAGCTGACAGCTGGCACTGAAGGAAGCCATAACATCAGCTCCTGTCGTCATAATTCGACAGACGACCCGCTAAGCCTCGACATTTCAGCAGCCACCCGACTCAACCACCCACACCACCTTGTGGTGTGGATTTGCACTGCTTGCCCCGGGCCAACTGTTAATGGCCGGCGCTAACCGTTTTAGCCAGCAAATTGTCGAATCTCAAGTAATTAAATTTCGCCTCAAATTGAAGCCAACCTCAGCGATGCCAGCGCATATTTCGAGCACCACCAGATGCATAGCATGTGTAGCATAGATATAGCATAGATATAGCGTAGATATAGCGTAGATATACCTGCTATGATTTCTGCATATGAATAATAACTTGAAAGTTCAGTTATCATTTATCTGTGATGGAAATGAAACAGGTTGAGGAAAACAAGAAGAAACGCTTAGCTTTGGCACGCCGAAGATCAAATACCCTTGCAATCTGCTCACAGCTAAATTTTAATCCTTAGTTCGACATTTAATAATAATTCTTGTTTGAGTCCAAATTATGTTGGCCCGATAGTAATATTATTTAATTATTTAGGTAATTTATATATTTTATTTATTCAACAATTTGCGTAGTCCTTTTCTTTTCAGAAACTGTTGATCTATCTGTTTACTTCTGTCTCGATGGCATCAATATATATATCATATATATATATATATATATGAAACCTGATGACAATATTATAATACTCTCCACAAAGGTGTAGTAAAAATGGTTTAAATTCCTACAAAAACAACCACGAAAGAATTGTTATGGAAAGCATAGTTCTATGTAAGCTATATAATATTGTACTCCGATCTGCCCAAAAAGTTACTAACTGAAGCCATGTGTATTATGCCATGTGTATATGCTATTGATGCTGATCAGGAATATATATATATAAACTAAGGCCTAACTACAACAAAGTGAAAATATCTCACACAATTTGTCACATATTAAATGATACAAGTAAATACCCTTAAAAGATATCAGTTTTTGTGCAATCAGAAATGCAATTGACAATTTTCCACATGGCTCTCTAATCATAATTTACATTATCCATTACCCATTCTCCCACTCCAATCCATTCCCGCCCCCAGCTCCAACTATTGGCTCTATTGGGTGGTGACCATCGACTCTGTCCCAATGACTGTGGCTTCCTCTGTTTGGGATTCCGCGTACGTGAGCCGCATGGAAACTGGACAAACGTGTCGCGACCCGAAGGGCGTCAGTGCCACCAAACAACAGCCAAAGGCATACAGCAGCGTTCAACATAATAGGAGCACTCTGATAGCAAAAACAACAACAAATTTGGACAAGCTCAAAATAATTGTGCAAAAATAAAATATTAAATAATTGAATCAATAACTGTAATTATAAAAATAGTTATTTACAAAACTTCTACGTAATTAACTAATTTTTGGAGAATATGTGAAATTTATGAATAATCTACGATATTTTATATCTTAATTGTTTGTAAAGTTTGCACTTTGAAATTAATTTTGTTGTTATTTCAGAGAAACCCATTCAGATCTACATATAAACAAAATAACAAAACTAAACAACAGATTTAAACTGACTATCAAAAACTTACTTAAATTGTTAGGAGCAGCAATATTAACAACAATTTAAATAACTTTAAACATTACTTGAAACTAGTATTTTAAATCATCATTAGTATTAAAAATCACGTGGATTGTGCAAAGATATAAAAATTTTGAACGCAGCTGTACATACAGAAGTAGACACATACAGATACACATACATATGAGTGTATGTGTGTTTGTTGGATGTAGATATGTAGATTTGTGGTTTGGATTTGTGGCACTACTCACGGCAGGATACCTCCAGGACGGCGCGACTGAGCATATCCTCGGCGTCCTTGAACTTAACCGCCGGGCCCTGCAAATGGGATTGGGTGGCAAATTGTTCGACCAGCTGATTGCCAACCGCATTGAATACATCAAAGAAACTGACAACGATATTGTGATTGAATGCCGGATTCAGTTGTTTGCGACGCAGCTTCCACTTTTGACCTGCAAAAAAAGCAATTAATTCACAATCAATTGCCCAACAAATTCCCTCAATTTACAATTTCCAATTTCCAATTTCCTTACCCCGTGCATGGAGCAGGCCGCGTCGGGCAAAGAAACCCTCCTGCATGAAGGTCTTGTCGAGACACTCGGGCGCATTCAGTATGCACTCCATGCCCTCTGGATCATCCACGTAGAGCAGTGCCCGAGTCCCGATCAATATGGCCAATGGTCGCTGGAAGATTAGGCGCAGCCGCGTCACCTTGTCCAGAATACCTGAATACAAGTAAGTCATTAAAAAAAACAAAAATTACTTTAAAATTACTTAAAACTATTCAACATTTTGAACTTGAACTGAAACTACTTTGTTGCTTTTGAGCAGTGGTAGTCGCAATGGTCAATGGTCGATAGTTGCTACCAACTGGGAATGAATTACAAATGTTGGGGCACTCAACTGTTCGGATGCAAATTGATGCAGACCAGGAACCAGAGTAGGGGCTGCTGTGCCACTCCCCGCCAGCCGTTCAGCTGCCAGATGAGACGCCAACATTTGCGCTGTTGAAAGCCCAACAGCAGCGCCAGCAGCGTGCCACAAACCCACATTGCCACATACAAGTGCATCGTCGTTGTTCAGGTAGTTGTTGTTGTTGCTGCTGTTGCTGTTGTTGTTGCTGTTGTTGTTGCTGTTGTTGTTGCTGTTGTTGTTAGTGTTGTTGTTGCTGTTGTTGCGGTTGCCGCTTAATGCGGTGCTTTGTAAGCAGCTCAGCTCTTCAACCGTCGTTTTAGCTGCCGATTTTCGATTTGTGATTTGTGATTTGTGTTTCGATCCGTCCGCTCGCTTGGCCAACAAAAACGCAACTGAACCCAAAAAAAAAAAAACCAAATAACTCAAAAAAAAAAAAAAAACTCGTTAGCACCGAGCCAATAGACAATATCGAAATCAATTGTGGCATATTATTCACTACGGGTTTCTTCTTAATTAACCCTGCAATGCACATTTGGCTACCCTGTAACAAATAACATATGGTCATAATAATATAATATATAATACATAACAATTATATAATATATAATAATCTATCTTTCTATATCATATATATCTTCAAGAAAGAAAGAAATTTTGGCATTTATATTTTTGATTCAAGTAATGCGATTCAATTGCCTCATTCATCGAGAAAAGCAAAAGCCAGTTCCAAAAGTCTTTGAAAAATCGTTTCTGATTTGAAAAAATTTTGGACCAATTTCTTCCATTTAAAATATATTGCTTCCATACGATCCAATTCAATTTAGCCGAAGCGTAATACTTTAAAAAAAAAATATAATGAATATAAAATAAATGATTACTGCATATTTTATATTTATTTGTATGCCTTTTGTAGCGTATCTCCAAGTCGAGCACTCTCCATATTCACATGCTTATTTGTTTTCATTACAGATATCTATTTTTATATATGTTCACATAGATATTTATTTTGGGCAACGCTACGTGGACTTTGTACCGACGACTCGAGGCTCAAGTTGAGCTCAAGTGAAATTTAAATACACTAGCATAAATATGAATATAGAAACCCAGTCCACTGATATTGGGCGAAAGGAGTATGGTAAAGTATATAATATTTCATATATCAGCTTGAACACAGACCTATATACATACATAAACCAAAGTAAAGGGATTTATTATAATGATGTTCCGATACACTCTTTTCGTATCAAATAATATCAATTGCGACATAATTTAATGTTAAGTTCCGATTTCGATTCTGAATTTCGATATCGATAAAAATCTGGTTGCGATGTTGGTTTGAAACCCAAATTAAAATTTCAATATTTGTGTCTTTTATGACTACCCGAAATCGATTTGTATCGATATGAACACTGTTATCGATTGTATGAAACAAACTTGATCTGTGTATGGTAAATTAAAACATTTATTCCAAATTTGAATATATTACTAAGATGTGTTTACACAGACAGACATACCGATAGACCGATAGACTGACAGACGGAAGTGGCTAAATCGACTCGACTATTGATGCTGGTCAAGAATATACATACACACATATGTATGTATATATGTAATGCTTCCATCTGCATCTCACATACTCAAGCACAAATTATATTTTTGCCATTTTGAATGGGTTCCGGGCATAAAACCACGTAGCTTATGACAGCTCCTGGAATTTATAGAAAACTGTATGAAAATTCTTTTGGTTGGGGGCAGCACAGCAATAAGGAAATGTAAATCGCATAAATGATGAGACGCAGACAGAGGGACAGCGGAATGCGAATGTCGCATTCATTAAGAGGCAAAAGGCACGAAACCACAATAGAAACGAACGAAATGTGGACCTTAGTGTCATTGATGACTCGACGAAAAAGAGACAGCACAATTAGAACTTAAACAGAAAGAGAGAGACATAGAGAGAGAGAGAGAGAGAGAGAGAGAGACGTGGAGGTAGCATAAAGAATTTCTTGATTAAGTTATGGGGAATGTGAAAAGCTGCGAGCACATCGCAAATCGTCATGAGTGTCTGCGTCGTCTACTCGCTCTCTCTCTTTCTTTCACTTACACACACAAACGCGCTGCATCTCTTTCGCACTAGGGTCAAGTCAATAAAGCATACTGATTAATGTCAAATTGTTGTTGTTGTTGTCGTCTCTTTTTGCATAAATTATGCATAAATCGCAAACATTTTGCCAGCTGTTGTTCCCGTTGTCCCTCAAAGAACAAAAATGCCGAATGCTTTGCAATGTGTAACCCCCCCCCCCCCCACTACCCTACCACCACCATAACTCCCTTGTCTCTTCTTCTTGTCGTCGCGCACATTTTCAACCTCAGTCCGTCCCCCTCCCACTAACGTGTTGGTACCAGCAGAGGAGCATTTAAGCTGTTTTAAGTCGCTCAACACACACTGCAAATAAAGCAATCAATTTTAATGCAGCCCTCAAATTTTAAATACCCAGTAAATTGGAGCTATTAAGCAAAAATTGTGAAATATCTCGATTAAATTTTTTTTTTTAACATTAATATATATTTTTTCATTTTTTTTTTAAGTAGTGATAAATGATCAAAATGTAGACTGAAATAATTGCGATTTGATTTGTTTTAAGAATTTAAGTCTCTACTTTTCTCACTACTTTAGTTTAAATACATTTGAATTAAAGAACCATTTAAGAATCATTTTATTTGATTTCAAATATAGTCTACTTTTTTCATATATCTATAATCAATTATTATTATTATTATTTTTGCAACTGTGCTCTAAGTGTTTAAATATATACAAGGAATATATATAAATGATATTTGCAATTGAAATACGATATTTTATCGGTAATCCATAAAAAAATATATGTATGTGTATATCTTAACAGATTTTTCTTTTTTTTATGTGGCAGTTATATTTAAACATTAATCATTCTATATCTAATGTTAGTTTTATATATGATAAAATTATGGGTTGTCAATTGATTTTTAGTTAGTTGACCTAACTTTATAGATCGAAATCGAAATCGAAATCTTGCGATATCCATATTTACATAGATGTATATTAATATACCAATTCTGAAGGCAAACCTTCCAACAAAATTATAATCCTGTTGCAACATATTCGATTAATGTGTTTCTATAAACGTTTGCACAGGAAACGCACTTTTTTAATAAAGTACAACGCCTACATTAAATATTGTGAATCAAATCGATAACATTTCGATAACACGATTAGCATTCTTGTCGCGAATCCGAGTTACGAATGACGGGTAAGTTAACTTAACTGAAGTCAAAGTGATTCAATTTTGACTGGCTGACTGAATGTGTCAGTCGCATGTTGTCTGCATTTTTACCCTTTTTCTTTTGACTACCCTGTACTACCCAATAAGGGTATGCACAGCTTCATGTGCAACTCTCAAAGATTACATGTATCTATATTAATATACATATCATATATCTGATAAAAACTACATTCTACAAATTTGCTTATTTTTTTCAAATTGAATAAGTTTGTCACATAATCGGAGATCAGTAATCAGTAATATTAGTATATAGGGTATCTGCTGTGCAAGCATGCTCAACTTGAGCATACTTTCTTCTTTTCTCATTTCTCAATTTTTTTTATTTTCAGTGTTTTTACGCTTGATGCCGAAAATGCGGAAAAGCCATCATAAAAAGTGAAAATACGAGACAGCGGCAGCAAAAACAACAAAAAAACAACAACAAAAAAAACAACAACAACAAAAACAACAACAACAACAAAAAACAAAAACAACAACAACAATCAGCGGCGAAGAAATTGTGATTCTGTGTATAAATTTAATTTCCCCGCATGAGAATTTGACATAATCAAATTTTTTAAATGCAAGCAATTTAAGGCCACGTTCGTGAATAAAAAAAAAAAACGAAAAAAAACGACAACGACCAGAGAAGGTTGGTGAAGGGAAGGGGACAGGGTAATGGCCTGGTTGCCCAGGAAAGGCTGTGACTGCATGGCAAGGAGCTGGGGAGGCGGGGCTGTGTTGACTTTTGTATATGATGGTTCGTTGCCTGCGTTGACATATGAAATATTAACGGGTCCAACGCACATCATACAAAAGTCAAGTGCATGGGCGTGCCCCAAAAAGGGGCTGGCCTATTGGTGCAGCTTGGACGGGGGCGGGGCTGTTGCCGAGGAGTGCTCCGGCGGATGGATGTTGGGGTTTGCGAGCAATTTGCCATCGAGCATGAAAACAAATCTGCTTTAACGAGACAAAGCCGCGTCATCTGTAGACATGTGTGCCACGAGTGGATAGGAGTGGGGGGGGGGGGGGGGGGGGGGGTTCTTATAAGGTGTGACAGAGTTGCCAGACTGCAAAGCCAAATATTTGACAGACTACCAGTCTTTTAAGCAAACAACGAGTCTGCTTGCATATCAATTAGAGCCCAAGCAATTTTGTACACTCGATGAAAATTTAATGATGTATGTGATGTATTTAATGATGTATATGTGTTTCCCAAACTGACGAACACATTAATGGAATCATTGTCTCAAATGCAAACTAATTTAAAGCGATACTGTTCTTATTTTCTGCGTATCTTTTTAGCTTATAACATAAATAATTGCAATATTAATTTATGCATTGAACAATACTTAACTAAAAATTAATTTCAATTACACTGCAAGAAAAGAGATGGAAGTATCATTTCTAATATCAGTCTTGCAATAGAGTATATGCTGAAACACTGAAATGTTCAAATCAATAATGACATATGAATTTACCCTTCGAACATATTTTGTAAACTTGTTCGTTTTTCATAAATATTTACCGAGTTCGCCAATCACTTGTTATGCGTGTGTGTGAGTGTGTGTGTGAGTGTGTGTGTGCATGTGCGTGTGTGCGTGTGTGGGTGAATGCTGCGTAGATAAATGTTTTAGCAAAATGAAGATGAAAATGAAAATGAAAATATGAAAATGAAGATGACATTGGCGCTTGCCGTTTGGCTTTCGCAACTTGGAGGGGGACTTTAATGATGCCACACGTTGCTCGCTGGGGGGGGGGGGGGGAGGGGGCGTGGTTGGTTCTGCGTCGTGGTGGGAGAGGGGGTGTTGAGAGGAATTGAGGCGCCTGATTAAATGTGCTTTGCATGCGTGTGTGCGCAAATGCAATGGCAAGCAGACAAGTCAGATGATTACATGGCTACACTTGAAAAAAAAAATATATATATATATAACAAACAAAAAATAACCACTTTGCAAACGATGTTTATTTTATTTTCAACGCTTGAAAGCCTAAATAATTTTAAATCAATAACGCAGCTATTGAAATAATGCCCCCACTTAACTTTTATTTCAAATTGTCTGATTGGATTTTGTTCTACGTTTCCAAAACGCCTTACAATAAAAGTTGGCCAATTATATATTATTATTATTTTGTATTCTTCCATAAAGTTATGCAAATTAAAGTTTTTATTTAATTGAATTCATCAGTGCAATTATAATAAATTAATAAATAATGAGAAAGATTTGCAATCATTTTAAGATTCACTCAAAGTTTAAGATATGCGAATAATGCTTCATTATCTGAGTTCCGGCTTATTGTTTTTTTTTTCTCGAGTGCAAACACACACACACACATACAGACACACACACACACACACACACACACACACACAGCTGGAGACTCGCACAACTAGCCGCATGACTGGGTTGCAACGCCTTCTCACGTATTTGTTTAACGTTACGCGTTGCGCATTACGCGTTACGTGGTGCGTGTTACGCTGCGTTACGCGTGTTGCCTGCCACAAATTTCGATTCACAATCACTTGCTCAACACACACACACGTATGTGGGTATGTATATGTATATATCTGAAGGCAGCTTTGTCCTGGTCACGCTTCGCTAGACTTCCTGCTTGGGAAGCCATCGCATATCGTTCATCCCAAAATGACGCTAATGGAATCACGACGCTTGTAGCCAAATATTCACTGGGCTCAAACCATACATAAAACAGCTTGACTGACTCACTAACTGATGAACATATTCATATTTGATCAACCTAAGCAGCTTAGCGGTTTCAGCCTTGACTTGGTCCCCAGATTAAAACAGATTTTTTAACTTCAATACGCAATTTTGGGTCAAAACTCTTACCAGCAATGATTACAAAATATGCATACATCAAAGATATGCATATATATATATATACACTGTGCGAATTTAAATTAAGAGCCCACGCTTTTTTCCCTTAAGGCCAAAATGTATTTTTATACCCTTAACCAATTAAAAAATGGGTAAAAAGGGTATAATGGTTTTGTGCAAATGTATGTAACAGGCAGAAGGAAGCATCTCCGACCCCATAAAGTATCTAAGAGATTATAAGAGCTACCGAGATATTCAAATTTGACATATAGGTTCCCGTGTACCAGGCGCAGATCAGGTTTGCTTTATTTTATCAGTTTCACAATTATCGATACATTTAGATTTCCGATAGCAGTTAATTCCACAATTTAAGAGGCAGATCGGATAAGAAACGCTAAAGTTATAGTCGAAAATATATTTTCATATTGATTTTTTTGCTGTCAGCAACCGCGAGCATTTTGATTTGCATAAATAGGCGAGCGCATGTGTGAGAAAGAGATGGCACGTACTCTGCAGAGCCCCGATAACTACAGTTTCGTGTACGTATGTATGCCTGTGTTCTGGCCAGCCAGTTCGGGTCAGTTCGGGGTTGTGAGTAAAATACTTTGTAAGAAATGTACTTGCAGAACTGAACAAATCATCTTAAAGGGAAATTTGCCAATAAAACTAGAATATATTTAACAACTGAGTTAATGGTATTTCGTAGTCGAGCTCACTCGACTACAGCAGTGTAACTTGTTTCTGTTTGCTTAGGTATTTAATCATGCGCTTGCACTTATGGCCAATATTCGCTAATGTTGCCCAAAGAAGTTTTTGTTTATTTTTTTTTAATATTACTCAGTTTTTTAAGTCTTCTATTTTATGTTTAAGTTTTATTTGACTTTCATCTCCGTACGTTAAATAAATATATTATTAATATTTAAATGGCAAAAAAAAATCGATACAAATATAATACATAAATATTTATGTGGGGCTTTTATTACTTAACAATATTAATATTGTGATAATACAACGTAATTAATAGTTTGTAATTTTCCAGGCTGCCGCTTTTCACTCGTTCTCGTCTTAAGGCACAGCTCTCAAAACCCATTCCGTCAAAGGCCGGACTGCAACTCTCTCGTCGTGATCACGTGTTCATCTCCGTCTTCGCCGCTTGTCTTTTTCGAGCGGATTCGCCGTCTTGCGAATTCTTCTAGCGAATTCTTCTTTGCACGTCGTTGTTTGTCATTCTTCTTCATGTTTGTCTTTATTATTGCAAGCCACAAACCAACCCGCATTTATTTATAGATATAGACAATGATTTGCAATAATTATATTAAGTATGAATTAAACTGGTTTTTTTGTTTAATCCGTCAATTCTTATTTTTAACTGGAAACGGCAAACAATTCTTTTCGCCTGCTGTTTTCTTCATTTCTGATTCAAGAGGTATACATATATACATATGTATATTTATAAATAGCTATATATGTATGCATAAGATTATATTTAAAAATGTACTCAAATGATTCAACAGGTTGTTTGTTAGATGTTTTGCTTGTTAGCTCAAAGAATACACAAACTACTAAAGCAGTAAAGGGGTTTCCCTAGGTTACGTGGTTTCCTATTATTCATTTTGTATTTAGTTACAATCGAACTAACGAAGAGGCGAGATGCTTATCGAATGTTACAATAATAATTGAATTAAATTATAATAAGGCTAGACATAATAAATTGGTGATTGGTGACCAACGTGGTAACATAAATCTTGGCTCAACTCTGCTACGATCAGTGCAATCCGAGCGTTAGAATGATGTACATGTTGCCTCCAATCGTTTTGCTCTTTGTGGCGGCGAGTGTTGCCGAGGCGCGTGTTGCCCCGGTCGCTACTGCAGGCTGTGTTCTAGAACTGAAGGAGCCGCGACCGATTGTCGTGAAGCGATTCGGCAGCAAGACTGCGATCGTGAGACCAACACTCCATCGCATCGAAATGGCGCTGAACGAGACGACGACGTTTCACTGCCGGACGGGCATCAATATCAACAATCTGACGACAAAGCTGAAAGTGTCCACGGCGCAGCTGCTCTGCACCGATCAGGGCATCTATCTGGATTCCCGCCAGATCATTCAACAGCTCAGTAATGGAACTATCAGCTGCATTGGAGGCTTCAACAGCACCCTCTTTGAGAGCAACACCAGTTTGGCTGGCTGCACTGACGATGCGATGACGCTGCTCGTCGGCTATCGACTCCAGGGCATGCCCGACGTAAAACTCCTTGGCATTTGCTACGATTTGAGTGAAATGCGTCTGCGATTCATTAGCTTTCTGGAATCAACGGCGACCAATTTAGTCTTAGAGCTGCAGACCAAGAACGAGTTGAGTGACCTGCACCTGGACACCTATATCGGCAGCTTGGCTAAATATTTTGTATTTATCAATGAGTCGCAATTCAACAAAATCAAACAGCAACCGCAACATTTGGGTGATCTCTTAGATCCGAAACTCTTCGAGTATGCCAGTTTGGTGCAGGATGCGGAGCAGAGTCGCCTCCTGAGTGAATATGGCGATATGCTAAGCATTGTTTGGCTGCGCTCTCTCCGCTTGGGCAACTGGAAGAACTTTTTGAGCGCTCTGCGTGCTGCGCGCGTCGTCGGCTTCGATATGCGATTGGGTGTTTCGGACATAGCAACGCTGCCGCTGGCCCATAATTGTAATGCCACTCGGCCGCTGCGGTTCGTGGGCAGCACCGAAGGCAGTTCGGTGCCGGTGCCGAAGTACATTTGGGCGCATGTTCGATCGCTGCATCCGACGGGGAATAAGTACGATGAGTTTGTTGTTGTCGCCAACAATTCCCCATACGTAAGTTACTCTCTCTCTCTCTCTCTCTCTCTCTCTAGTTTAAATTATGCTCACTCTCTATTTGGTTGCAGGCGGATTTGTTGGAGCTAAGCTCTATCTGTAAGGACATCTGCTCTGAAATACCCTGGCTAAGCGACACTCTCTTTGGCCAGCTTCATTTGGTGCCCCACTATGGCGTTATGCACTGCTGTCGCCTCGATCAGCTTGAAATGCTATCGGACTTTCCGCTCAGAATTTGATAACCGCCGCCGTCACCAGAATATTAAAGTCATTGCCAACAACAACGTCATCAACAGTTTTGCTTTAAGAGAGCAGCGACGCGAGCAGATTACTCTTCTTTGTATTCGTATTGGTTGCTTCGGAGTGAGCTTTAAGCTTTAAGCTCTCTGTGATGATCCCGTACTCATCAAAATTAAGCTCAACTTCTGAGGGAATCAGAGCCACGCTTTAATATCCGCATATAGAAATAAAATGTGATTGGTAAAATAAGGGAATGCTTAAATTGCATTTAATATGTAAGCTAATTTGTGGTTAATTAAGAAAAACGATGACAATTTACAATAACTAACGAGTGTAGTTGCCATCAAAATAAAGACAGGGTTGTTTTTTTTTTCTTGCAAAGTTTAAGCGCCACTTAAAATGCAAGAGAGACGGAGAGAGAGATAGAAAACAGTTGCATACATTCCTCACTTTCGTGTGTGTATATATGTGTGTGTATGTGTGTGTATATATGTGTATGCATGTGTGTGTGTGTGTGTGTGAGTTATGGCAATGAATATTAAAATTGTTGCGTATGAAATTTGTTATTGGATGATTTCGTTAAAAGTTTTAATTGGATTGCAAGCGTTATGAAAGCATTAATTTTATAACGGCAAACGAAGGTTTTTTTTTTCCCTGCGAAAAACTGAAATTGAAACTGAAACCGAAAGCGAAAATCAATTAAAATGGCGCTCAGTTGACGCGTTCAAGGCTTAAATATGCCGTTCGTTTTGCTGGCCAGGCCCACAGACCATCAGCCATCTGGCTTACCAAAATCGATTGGCAAACAAAACAGCAACAAACCAACTACTATTTATACATAAATAAAATATATATAGTATATGTATATACCATTTCGACGTATACTTCTTGGGGTCTCCTGGTCTCCTGACCGCATCTCCTCCATATTCCATTCCCAGCCAGAGATTAAGAAAATCACATCAAGCTCATTATTTTTCCAGCAACAGTTTTAAATTTTTAAACCTAAAAAAAATCGGTAAGCAAATTGAAGCTGCAAAAAAATTAACAAAAAAAAATCCCAATAATCAAAAAAAAAAAAAAGTATGGAATATTATTTTAAGAAATTAACTTTGGGTCGTAAATAATTAAAAACAAATATTGGTTTCGTACTGGTATGGTGGTCATTTTTATTATTAAATTTTTAATTTTTTCAGATTTTTGTTTAGCATGAAGGCTCTTGTATGTATATATATTATTTAATACATATATGTATATATATATATAAGTATATATATCATTTTTATTTTGCTAGTTTTCTTATATTTTTTAAGTGTGTTTTTGTTTTTGTTTTTGTGTTTTTTCTAGCCTTTTATGTATACATAAACTTGCATCGACATACATAGTTCTTGTTGTTGTTGGTTTTGTGTTTTGTAGTTTAGTCGTAGAACAATTATCACATCTCACACACATATTTGTTTGTTTTGTAGCTACACTTAAAACCGTATCCATTAGATGTTTTGTGCATATGTATTTTGTTCTTTGGTTTTTTTTTTTATATTTATTTATATATATTTTTTGGTTTTGTTTTTTTTTTTTTGTAATTCATTTTGTTTTTGTATATAAATCCTTGTAAAACTATGCAAAATCGCGTTCCCCATCAATCTCTTCCATCAGCATAAACATCAACAACAACAACAACTACAACAACAATAGACAGATCTTTTAATCTGAATCCAAATCTGAATGCAAGAAAAACTATCGATAGTTTTAAGGTTTCACGTCTTCCAAACATAAAAATTTAGGATGCATCCCATAAATTATAAAAGACGCGCAAACATTTTCCAATTAGGTCGATTGGAAGTCAGAAAGGATTCTAATGAGTTGCCCACTCTATCTACATAGAAAGCGAAAAGTCTTCTTTTTCTAGTCATATTTATCTATTCCATATGCCATATATGGTTATTCATATTAATTCGTCTTTATAGTCATTTATACTCATGTTCAAATGATATTCGAATTTATTTTTCATTGTATTCATCTCCCTTTCAACTCACACTCATCTCTATTTATATCCACTCCTCCCAGTTTAAACTGCTCAGACTCCTTCTTAAGCCAACCAATATTCATGAATTCCCAATCGTTTAAACTCGTCATCTGCACTCTGGTTCAGACTTGGTTATACACATTTCTAATCAGACTTGTGTTGATTGAAACTCATGATCTCTACTCAATCTCATTTTATCTTGCCCTCACCTCTCCTCAAACATATTCACGCATACTCATCTCTAGTCTGACTCTACTCGTACTCACACTCATTTTCGCACTCATAATCATCTCGACTACTGCTAACTGTAATTATGCAGTAAATCAACGCTTCCATCCGGTCACGGTTGCAATTTCAGACTGTACCTATCGATTAATTTTAACTATCGATAGTTCTTGTTAGCTACCATCAAATTGGACATTTGCCTGGCTGTTGGCTGTCCAAGAAGGAAACACTCATGTTTTGCTAGTTGTTTTCTGTTGTTTTTTGTTTTTTGTTGTTTCTTGTTTGTTGTTGTGTGTCACTCTTTGCCGGACACTTGACAATTTGGGGCAGCCTTCAGGTAATTAGAGTTGGCCACCTCACAGTTATCTCTTGTTCTTCTTTCATTTTAGTTGGCCGAACGCTCTCTTTTTATCTAAGACTCGCATTTCAACTGACACTCAAAAGTTGGCTCATTTATATTGTATAAAGAGTGCCGTTAGCACTCATTGAAAACATTTTCAGCTGCTGCCGCTGCCGCTGCCGCTTCTGCCTCTGCTGCTGTTGCTGCTGCGACTGCATCTGATGTATCTGCCACAACCCTGAAGGCATTGGCTGGCCCGCTTCTCTTATACCCTGTACTCATTGGATTCATGACAAAAATGGTATCATCATCTTATTCTTATTATTATTGTTTTATATTTGTTGTTATTATTATTTGTATTATATTTATTATCATCATTAATTTACAAGCAACGCTTGTATTATTATATTTACTTTGTATTTTATCTATTAGGTTTCTCAACTTTAAAGAAAAAAAAAGACAAGTTAAATATTTTTGTTTCCATACTTAAATATTTTCTTAAGAATTGAAATCTAAAAAATATAATATTGTCTATACTTTTATGTGAATTGTTTTTGAAACACTACAAATTAAATATTTTAATTATTTTAGAAAAATTTGAATATTTGATTGTAAGACAAAATAACTCACAAACGTTGGCTTTCGACTTTTTTTTTATTATTTATGAGTACAGGGTATTCGTCGTCAACTAGAGAACTCAACACTTGTATTTTTTTCCCCCCATTTTTTTTTAGCAGCTTCTCATTCATTTTGCTTACGTTTTCTCTTCTTTCTTCATTCACTTTTCTTTTGTGTCATTCGGCGCTTTAAGCTGGGCAGCAGCAAAAAAAGTGTTTGCGTGTGTGGGTGTGTGCGTGTTAGCCAAGTTGTTCTTCTTCTGTCAAATTGTCGGCAATTTTCAAAGGCCAACAATTCATTAGTTATTTAAAGAAAGTTTTACGCTCCCTAGCCTTAACCCCACCGCCTCCCCTGTTTTCCCCCCTGTTTTTCCCTGGTGACCTTTTATCTTTCACATTTCAATAATGCTGATGTTGATGCTGATGCTGATGCTGTTGACAATCAAATACTTTATAAAAACGCAACAAACGCACAACAACAACAACAACAAAACAGACACACACACAAAAAAAAAAAAGGGTCTCATAAACCCGATGCCAAAAAGCCGCTTCCTTCCTACTTAGTGTGTTCTGTGTCCAGTATTTTGAGTTTTTCCAGTTTTTGAGTTCTTTTGTTTGTGTTTGTATTTGTGTTTGTGTTTCGGTTTGTTGTTCGTGTTCGTGTCCGTGTTTGTGTTAAACAATTTTCCCATTTTCCCTCCCCCAAGTGTTTGGCAACGGTGGCAACCCTAGTAGATGCACTCGCCAAGCAAATCGCATTCACCCTTCTCCAGTGGCTTCAGCCAGAGCGGATTGTAGTTGGGGCACAGTTTGCGATGGATGGGCATTTTGATTTGCACCGCGGTGGGGTAGACACCCTCCCAGTTGTGTCCCTCGAAACGCTGGCCATCGGATCTGTTGCATTGCATGCTAAGCGGCTCCTGGATGTACATCGTGTACAGCTGGTCGATGTGGGGCTGTGTCCATTCGATACTCCGATAATTCACCGAACGTGCCCCATTCAAGTGTATGCCATGCTGATGCTCCTTGCTGCAGTGTGTTGCAGTGTTACCATAAAAAAAACAACAACAACAACAACAAAAAATCAATCAAACGAATCTCGATGGGATTAAGTCGTGTAATTGCCTTTTTGTGGGTTAGCAACAAATGTCGTCACTTTCACCCAAAGCAAAGCGATTCCAATCAGCAAAGTTCGGCTTTCCCTGCTCCACTTTCCCATCCCTTTGCTTAGCCATCCTTGAAGCTGTGCCTTAAATTGGGTTAACAGCAAATCTACTGCAGATACAAATCTATTTTCTTTTCGCTCCATTTTAATAATAATTATTTATTGGCCGTGAATTATATTAAAGAAATAAGAGTGAAAGGGTTAATTGAAATCAGAGTCTGAAAGATCTGGAGACTTCAAAATTCTTTTGGTCTATAAATACCTCCGTTTGGCGAATATCGATAAAAATCGATTTCGGATATAAATAAAAAGCACAATTGCAGAGATATAGACTTTTAATTCATATATAGTCAATTCTGATGGATTACTCATCAACTGTACAACTTTCAATAAGATCAGTTAAGAATCACAGATTTTGTTAACTAAAGCATATTTTTATATATTCCTCAGGGTATTTCCTAGTCGAGCAGTTTCGAATAGCGCATTCAAACTTGAAAAATATATGTGATTATATATTTTGGAATTGTGTTTCTTGGTTGCAACTTTGAACAAAGCCGACTTTAACAAGTCCACAAGAGTTCGTAACTAATTCAAAAGTATTATGGTTTTTTTTTTCAATTGTTGGCCAATACCCATTTGGCTGGCATTGGCAGAGTCGAAAGTTGGCAACAATGTGGACATCACCTTTGGGCTTGGCTTGCACCTGTTTGTGTGGCAAACACAACGTAAATCTTCATGAGTTTCTCAACTCTCGCACAATGGGATGCGGCTGGCTTTTGTCTAGACGGGTGAGGAGAGTTGAATCCCTTTTAAGCCAGCCTTTTGGTCCTTTTGTAATTTAACCGCAATTCGCGCCCAGAATGCCGCAACCGAAAAACTCGCTAAGTCTCTAATCTAATGTACATATTTCTTTTTGCCTCACTTTGTTGCAAGCATCCACAAGCACCTTCGGTTGTTACACTTGACAAAAAAAATGCATATGTTTTGTAGCTTTTAGATCGTGATTTTTTATGGCTTATTTAAAAACGCGAGTTTCGAAAATCAAGTTGGTCCTTAATTGAGGATTCTGAATAAATTTCGGGATGGCCTATTTTAAGAAAAAATCCAAAAATATATTTTTGTTGTACAACTAAAAAAGGAAATTTTCAATAAATTTCAATTTCTACGTTTTACAAGATGTTGCACAAAGTGGGTGTTTTTTTGTAAATGACAAACGCATCTAAGTTTTTGTCAAGTGTAATTTGGATGCCGTTTGGCTTTTCAGCTCGTGGTTCTGGTTATGGTTCTGGCCAGGCCCATTAATGCTGGCAATTAGCGTGCACCTTGGCGTCGCTTTGCGTAGCGTTTTGGGACAGGCAGGAAGCTGAAGACATTTCCGTTATGAATACGCTTCGAGCCACATAAACCGGGAGCCACAACAAACGCCGGAATGCCAAAGTTTTTGCCTTTGATGGCAGATGCCAAGCCAGGACAGAGAGAGAAAGAGAGAGAGAGAGATAGAGCAAGAGAGAGAATGAGAAATGTCCATAGAAGCGTAGATTGAAAAGTAATGGATGACATTAGCGACTTGAACCCTAAAACCACCCAACACCACCCAACAACATCACCCAACAACACCACCCAGAACCGACCAGCCGCTTACCGCTTCATGTAGATAAAGTAATCCTCGAGTGTCTCCTCGGAAACGGAACTTTTGCACACCTCCAACTTGGTGGCCGGATAGTAGTGAATATAGTTGACGCACATCTCGTCGCTAATTGAGAAGCCACCCAGCGTTGCATTCGTATCGGCTAGGGTATTATAATAGCAAGTGGTCACCAGAGCATCACCCTGCAAGAGAGAGAGAGAGAGATATATATAGAGAGAGAGCAGAAGAGAGAGAGAGAGAGAGAGCAAGTGAGAACGAGAGACAAGAGCAAAAAAGATTAAAGATTCCTGCATCACAAAATACGCTCTAAGATGAAAATTGCTCTGAAAACTTAAAAGATATTCTGATTTTAAGAAATCTTAAAAATATATAAAGATATATAATTTAAGAATGCTTAACTATATAAAAACAACTTAAGTTTAGACAAACCTTTTTCTATTTTTTAGCAATGTCTATAATGTTAAAAAAAAAAATCCATATTCAAAAAAAACTCACAAAAACGAATATTTTGAAAATTAACAAATGAGTGATACAAAAAAAATACTATCTAATTAATCAGAAGATCAGAGAAAAATGTAGTAATCTAACAGTAATCTATCCATCTATAATTTTCCAAAGTAAGCCCATAATTTTCACAAGCCCCAGTAATTTATTTGCTTAAATGCAGAGGCAACTATTTTTGGTTAGTGCCACTGCCACTGCCACTTACCGGTAGCACACGTGGCTTGTAGTGCAAGGTGCGCATTTCCTGGAAGTGATTGGAGTAGTAATCATCGCGATTCACCTCGCGCAACTCCTGCTCGCCGCGGAAGTGTCGGGTGAGGACGCGAACTCCGCGCAGATGCGTGTGCAGCTGGGAGCCAAAGATGATGATCCCGGTGCGGGGCAGGGCAGCCCGGGTGCAGTCAGCGATGCAATAGCCGCTAAGTGGGAACGCCTGCTGTCTGGGCGGTATGGCCATTTTATCGGTATACTCGAGGCCCAGTTCCATTACGCCGGCATCGTATTGTCGCAGTGTCTTTGATAATTTGATCCGGAAACCGGAGCTGTCCACGAATCCTGTTTGGGCGTATGATTAATGCTAATGCAATTGCTAAGCAAATTAAGATAGAAGCAGCCGTAACAGAGCATGGTCAAAGGAGGAGGACACATGGGGAAAGCTGGGTGTTGTACACCTCCTTCACACACACACACACACACACACACTCAGTGTGTGTATATATACACATACATATATAAAAGGACACAAGGACACTTCAAGCAGCAATAATGACATTTTGCTTCTGTGTGTCGCAGTTCGCAATTCACAGTTTCCCCCTTGTTGTTATTTATACAAAAGTTTTAATGAAATCATCCCTATGCATACATGTGTGTGCGTGTGTGTGTGTGTGCTTGTGTGTGTGTGTGTGTGTGTGTGTGTGTGACAGAGAGAGGAGAGGTGGGAGGGTCGGACTGGTTCAAAGGTTGTAAAACGATTCACACAAAAGCAGCTCAACAATCATCAAAATCGAATTACCCCCAAACAGTGCATTCATTGCCAGTGTGACCAAAATATTTTTTCTGTTTTTTAATTTATTTTTATTTGTTTTTTTTTTTTATCCAATGGCAAATGTCAACCAGCAGCAAAAGCTATGTTTTTTCAAATAAGAAGAAGAATTTAAATTTACAACCAGAATCGGAATCTAAACCAAAATTCTGATATTATTTGTCCCGAAAAGACATCTTTTCGTCTAGAAAACTCTGATATCCTTTGGCAGACAGATTGACATGGATAGATTGTCTCATTTTTGATGCTGATCACGAATATATACTTTAACATAGCTTCATGATACCCACAACAGGAATATATCCTATAAAATATCCTTTGTTGCACAAATGCGAGAGGGTTCTTTGGTATTATAATAGTTTACTAATATTTTTCAACTTTCACGTACCGTAAGAGTCACGTTATCAATCATACGTAATAAGTTAAGGGGTATCATAAAATACCCGAATCTTTACATGCATTTTTAGATTTTTCGTAACGGGCACACAGATTTGAAGAGTTTTGGGAACTAATAGGGGAAAACACCTGACTTTAATGAAGCTTATCGCTTCACTCCATCCACCCACTAGTAATCCTTCACCCCACAGCCCAAATACTTACTCAAATAAGCGCAATTTTACGCACCTGACTGCAACTCTGGATTGTTGAAATGGACCTCGAGTCGAACGTAGGGATTGAAGTTGGCGCCACCGATGGGCAGTCCCGCCTCGGGTGGATAGGTAAAGGTGCTGGCGCCCATGGCCCAGAGAGCCATTACCTTGGAGCAGACCTTCGCCTCCAAAGGCAGCTGCTCACAGTCGCCATTGTACAGTGGTATCTCGATCTGTGGATCTGTCTCGCAGTGAAACACCTCCATGTGATGCACAATGGATGGCGTCTCGACGATCGGCTCAAATTGCACAATGTGCAAACGATTCTTGACAAGATCATCCAAGCGCTGCACATGGCACCAATAAGTTGTCTCCTTATTGGGCACCGGTGCCTTCTCCAGTGTAATTTCCATTTGATCCAATTCGCTGAATTTTATAGAAAAACACAATTTTCGAGTAATAAGAAATTGAAATTTGCCAGACTTACGTTTCGGGTATGATTATCTTGTCGGCTCGCAGCAGTTGTAGCATCTTGAGACCCGCCTCGTGCGGAGCACTCACATTGGGCAGGGCAAACTGATGATCCTCGAGCGCCAGCTCCGATTCGCCACGTGCCCAAACCACATACATGGTGCCCTCCTGCGTGGATCGGGTTGTGGCAAGAACAAAAGAATAGGATTAAGAAGAAGAAGATGTGGTCATCATCATAATCAGAATAAAAGACATCTGAAATTTGAACAGTTCGCCAAGGATAACTCACTCAGAAAGATTATTCCCAAGAAACAGGAATAACTTCAACAGCTAAATTCTAATATAAAAACTAATATCAATACTTGTTTCTGAGTTTAAAAAAAAAAAATTGTTTATTTTTTTTAGAAATGCATATAAAACATTTCTAAAAAAAAATAAAATAATAATAAAAATTAAGCACCCTATTTTCTGGGTTGTCGAAGCATTTTAAACTTTTAGCCATTTCTTTTCCTATACAAAACAAGAAAAACTGGAAAATCTTTATGCTTTTCAGGACGATATTTTTTCAGAGTTTGGTAAAAAATGATGTTGACCAGAAAATACCTACATGAAGGCGCAGATCGAGGGGATCGCAAGTGTCGAACTTGCGCTTGAAGGCCAGCGTGAACTCGTCCATTTTGAAGACCTCACAGTCCTGCTGGTAGTCCTTGCGCACCCAGCGACCATCGGGACTGGTGTAGGTGTCGGTTACCACATTGAAGAAACCATTCTGATTCTCAAAGAAACATATATCCGCATCGGCCAATCCGCCACGCTTCGAGAAGCCCAGATAGAACCAACGATGCTGCTCATTGAACGCATTCTGCAAATGGAAGAGCACCTCCTGTTTATACCAGTCCACCATCCAGCTCAGCTTGATCTCCTTATCATCCAGATAGATTTCGTGTAGTTTAGTATCCGATAGACCTGCAAATGTGTATATATTTTTGTGAAGTATATAATAACTTGATAATATCTTTTTAAGCACTTCTATCCATTTAATATTGTCTCAGCTCCGTCTGGAGCTTTTCGACTATAACTTTGGTGTTTCTTATCCGGTCTTAATGAAATTTATCGGCAATTTATCAACAATATGTATATGCATATTATGTATAAATTAGATGTCCCTGCCTCTTAAATTGTGGAATTTATTACTATCGGAAATCGAAATGTATCGATAATCGATAAGTGGAGACAGTTATCGATAAAATAAAGCAAACTTGTTCTGCGCCTGGTATACGAGAAACTATATTATATTTTTAAGTCTCTAGCTCTTATAGTCTTCGAGATCCGCGTGTTCATACAAACGAACGGACAGACGGACTTGGCTATATCGACTCGGCTGTTGATCCTGATCAAGAATATATATACTGTATGGATTTAATGGATTAAGGGTATAAGCACAATTGTCCAAGGCTCAAGATATTTTCTAACATTTCCCAGTCGAGCTCTATTGACCAGAGCATTCTAACTTGATTTGACTTATGGCTCAGATCAAAACCTTCATTAGATAAATAGTCTGAAATTCGGAGTAATTTGCAGTCATTTGACTACGACTATCAGTTTGTATGCTATTTTATGACATGGTCGAAATTAACGATTGCAATTAGAGGCACTTCTACAATTACATTAGAATGTTGGTAGAGTTACGAGAATAGATGATGCGATAATCAAGTTGGCCACGGCTCTAATTACCAAAAATGTAAGAGCAAGGAAATAACATTTCACTCTCTCTCTCGCTCTCTCGCTCTCGCATTCTATCTGTCTCTGTCTGCTTCTGCATGTTGGCCATGTTACCTTACACCGCAGCAGTGTACAAGGAGCAGGTCATCAGATTTATGTTACCAACGGACTTCCAGCCAGGCATCAGAACATCAATTACAACTCGGTCTGGGTGGGTGAGAAAATGGGTGGATGCGATGGACTCCAGTCGAATGGAGTCCCGAGTCAGTGGAGCGGCAGTAACGCGAAAGAAACCTAATAAAATGTCAAATCCAATTGGCAAACATACACCAATGCATACACACACACACCGAAACACACCGACACACACACACAATGTGTATTGTGAGAATGTAGTTTGCCAAGTATATCAAACTGTTTGACAACCCACGAATAAATAGATAGATGAAGACAAACTCAGCCAGAGTTTATCCCATAGGGATATACATATATATCGAGTGCAGAAAAGGGAGACAGTAAAAACACTCGATTACAATCAAAATTGACAGCGATTCGCCGAGTTTCAACATTCAAATTTCTTTTTATTCAGCTCAAGATGGATGTGTGTTTGCTGAAATCTCACGTACATTTTGAGTTTGTGCTCTTTTTACAGGTCCACCTGATGGATGGTATTACAACTTTGTGCGGAGATGTGTAAAATATAGAGCATATATATATTTGATCAACATTAATAGTCGAGTTGATCTACGCATGTCCATCCGTCCAGCTAAATATGTGAACTCGGTCAGATTAAAATTTGGCATATTTTCGTTATTTTGCTAATTTATCACGATTTTATTTTGCTGTCTTAGGTAAGCTTTTCACATTTATATATTTAAATTTAGGTTTTCTTAATTTATCAGCCCCTGCTTCTTAAATTGCGGAGCTTATTGCTATCAGAAATCGAAATGTATCGATAAATAGAGACAGTTATCGATAAAATAAAGCAAATTTGATCTGCGCCTGGTATACGAGAACTAATACTCCAAATTTGAACTCACTAGCTTTTAAAGTCTGTGAGATCCGCCTGTTCATACAGACGGACGGACGGACAGACGGACAGACAGACATGGCTATATCGATATATATCTATATATGTTTATGGAGTCGGAGATGCTTCCTTCTGCCTGTTACATACATTTGCACAAAACCATTATAAAAAAATAGTTGAGTGTATGAAAAAAAAGTGTGATAAATCGTATTTTGTGTGTTGGCCAACTTGAGTTGTGGCCATCTCGAATCTAGAAATGCAGACAAGCACAGCGGAAGTAAAATGACCCAAGGAGATTTTAGTGATGCTATTCTAGCGCTAAGGTGAACTCCAGTGTGAGTTGCCACAGGTTGCGATTGATTTGCTATCCCACATATGTCTCCCAGCACCAACACAGACATCCATCCACACACCCACACACACCCACACACACACACACACACACACGTTTTGAAAGCACTCACATATATCAGATTGCCAAACAGTGTCCGCAGCAAACTCTCGTCTCAATTTGTTCTGTGCCACAGTAAAAAAAAAAAAAAAGCAAAAAGAGAAAAGAGAAAAAATGTAGCGTAGAAAAGAAAAATAAACATGTTTTTCATTTCCATTTACAGAATGCTTCTCAATCCCTAGGGTGGAAATAGCAACGGTAATAAACAACAAATTGCACTCATTGTTCAGATTTTTACAAGACTCGTTTAACGAATGAATGACTGAATAATGATCAAGTTTGGCATCCGAATATGTCATCATTTAAGGGACATAGTTGAACAACATAACTTATGGAAATATGCAAATATTGTTTTCTGTATTTACAATAACTCATTTGGCACAATTGTATGTCCTAAAATTATCTCTGGAAAGTATGGACTCATCCCAACAATCGATTGGCATAAATATCGAGTCGGCAACGCGTTTTCAACTTCAAATGTGGTATTGTTCTAGAAGGCAAACCATTGAAAATAGGTAAAAAAAAAAGTGTATAATGAAGTTGAGGATAAGTATGGGAAATGTACCAAATGTACCAAATGAAATCTACCAACGTTTTTCCGTTTCCAATTGAAAATTTGGAGCACCAGTTTTTGTTGCTTGTTTGCTGTTCTTGCCATTCATTTCATAATATCGATAATAATAATAATAAAATCAATAAATATCGATTGCAATTAGCCAATAACGCTACAGTTTCAACGAAATTTCTTGTAATCGAAAATATATATTTGAAAATTGAATTAATATTATTCATCTATAAAAATCAGCAATTTTTAGTAAGATAATAATAATAATAATAATAAAAACAGCAGCAAAGCTTAATCATTTTGTGTTTATTTATCTGTGGGGCTCCCTTGAATAGAGCATACCTATTTTTTAAATTTTAAAATAAGCAAACAAACCTTAGATGTTTCTGCCAAAGATGATTAGAAAAAAGTAGAGCAATCTTGGCTCAAATAAGTAGAGCAATCTTGGCTCAAATGCTTCGTTTTTTAATTTGTATAGCTTTTTGCAGCATTCTTGACAGTCCGCCAATGGGTTGCACGTGACTATCTTTTAAATTAAATTTAACTTTTTAATCTAAGCCTGTCACATTGTCACACACCCAAACACACACACACACACACACACATACACACACCTACACATCCATACAAACACGCAAACATCAAAGTGACTGCTCTCCAGACCGAGTGCAAAAAAGTTTTAATTTTGTTGAAATTCGATTTGTGTTGCTTGCTTTTCAGTTGGAGCCTAACCCTAACAAAAAATAGAAAAAAAAAATAAAATAGAAGGCAGAAAAAAAAACTACATATCTATAAAATGTTAGGATGCCAGCAGCTCCTCCGCTCCTGTGCTCCACTTCATCTCTCATCCGGGGCCTGTTCAGCTCTCGCTCACTATTCAATTGCTTTATTCTCGATTGCTTTGTCTCAACTTTTCAATTGCATTTTCCTACACACTTAACAGCTCTTCGACCCGTCGACAATTTAAGCCACTACACACTACAGCAGTAATAACAACAACAACAACAAAAACAACAACAACAATGCATTGCACACATAACTGTAAATTTAATAAACTTGTCCAGAGTTTATTGCATTTCGCTGACTGCTCCTCAGCCTCAACACCAACAAAAAACGAAAAAACAAAAAAAAAATATATATCAATATCTAAAAAAACAAAAACACAGCAACAAACATGAGCAACAATGTTGCCGACTTTCAAATACCCTTCCATTAATTTGCCAACTAACTGATTTTTAATACAAAAAAAACTGCATAATTTACTTGGTAATAATTCTCAAATCTCAGAAAACAATAAAAATCGTTCTTTAGAAAACAATCAAAGCAACAAAATACTCGACAAGGCCATATAAGAACAAGAATATATATATATATATATATATATATATATATATATTATATATTATATATATTGCGCTGATTCTCTGTTGTACACATCTGAAGTTGTAACTTATCGAGTACATTTCTCAATTGCTCTTTTCGATGACATCTTTAATTTAATATTGATAACTTATCAACTTATCTCCACTTTGTAGCTCAACAGTGCGAAAAAACTCATTGCAAAAATTTGACAAAATACTCTCTTGCGAACTAAATTCGATCGGAATATATATATATATATATATCTACTTGAAGCGTAAGTTAGATTTACTTGCAGAGCGCATGAAAAATTCGAAAAAGAAAAAAGTTTTTTTGGTGCTGAACTTGAAAACCTTTTTAAAGCTTCGTTGTGTTTGAGTGTGTGTGTAGGGTGTGTGTGTGTGTGTGTGGTTGTGTGTATGTGTGTGTTTGATTTTTGTTGGAGGCTATATATATATATGTGTGTGTGTGTATTTTGGATGGTTAGCAAGGCTGTATTACGTGAATGTGGTGTAGAGTTGAGTGCATAGTTCAACGTTTCATGCCATAAGAAAGTGAACACGCTCCACAAGAATGACGATGTGGATGTGGATGTGGATGTGGATGTGGATGACGATAAGGTAGAGTTTGAAGATGACGATAAGGATTGAAAGCGACGATGAGGATGAGGATGAGGATGAGGATGAGAACGTGGCTGGTGATGAGCACTCGGCATGCCAAGGCGCACAGGAATTTTCTTATTATGCACTACAAGCGAACACACTTCAAGGACCCTACTATCTATGGACTGTGGCATATACCCCGTAACATCCCCTAACACCCCCTGACACCCCTTATACACTACATACGCTGAGGCTCGCTGTCTGTTTGCTGAAATATTTGTAGTATTTTGTGTGTGGGACGCAGCTGCTTTTGCTGCAATAATCCAGCTGATGTCATTATTGTAACCGTGCAACTAGCACAAATCTTCAATTGCTTTTGGCCCTAACACATCGACCCGTTGACCCACCGACCCACCGACCCACCAATCCCACCAAACCCACCAAACCCATCCACATCCCCATCCAATCTATGCGTTTGCCTTGCACAATCTTTGGCCACTTTTTTCTTGTGCCGCTCAAGTGTCGCTTTAGCATCTTGGGAATGCTCGCGTCCACACTGGCAGAAAAGTTTGATGTGGAATGTGTTTATGTTAAATATGTGACAACAATTTTTGAACTTTCAATAAGCACAAAAATCTCATTATAAGCATTTGACTTCTTTTCGTTATGTTCTTGATCTCAACATCTTGGGTATTTTAGCGTCTACACTTAAAGAAAAAATTTGAAATTTTTGTTGTACAAATTCAAATGCAACATATTCATGATTTTTTATATAAAATTAATTTAATTTAACAGTTCAACAATTTTCAAAAAGTTTTTAAGAAATACCTCAATAAATTATATAAAATTAGAGGTAAATAAATTAATAAAAATTTAAAATAACAAATACATGAAATAATGATAGAAAAGAACGGGATTTTCAAATGTTGAAAAATTGTTTACAAATCTTTGCTTAAATTTGAAGCAATAAATCTTGTTTAGAGTAGTCAAGTTCTCTATTTGATTGATTTGATTGCACTAAACTCAAATAGAGCAAATTTAGGATCACTAAAAGAAATTCGGTTTCATCAAAAAACTATATTATTTTGTCAAGTGTAACCGCTCCCTCAAGCCACGCCCACGACACCGCCTCCGTATCTTGCTGACTACTTTATTGAATTCCCTTTTTAGCGCTCTGCTCTCATCCGTCCATTTCAATGGCAATGTCGACTCCTGCGAGTCCCTTGCTCCAAGTCCGAGTCCGAATCCGAATCCGAGTCTGACTCGTCTCTTAATATAAATTGACTGCCCAGTTCTCCGGTTCTTGTCACATTGAGTTATGAAATGAAATGAAATGAAATGCATGCGAATGGCATCGAGGAGCTGTGGTTTGGGTTTGGGTATGGTGTTGGGGCATACAGCATTCTGCGGCAATGTTGCACTCACACTTTTACATGGCACTTCTCTCGCTTGATTGAGACAAATATTTGTACAACAATTTTTGCTTTCGCTTGGGTCAACGTTGCGGTCGCTCATATCTATAAATTATTAAGGATTTATCGCTTCCACTCACTCACATTAGTCACCCAATATATATATATACATATATATATACGATATATACGATATATATTTTGCCAGCGTTGGCATTGAAGCCGTTTGCCATTTTGATGGACTGCCTCAAACGAGCTCACGTTTCATGGCCAGGTTAATATAATTGCTGTGCAAAGTGCTCGGAATTCTTGTTACCTCCTCCTTCACCTGCTCTGCCCCCCCCCCCCCCCCCTTGACGACATTGTTCCCCTTTCCACTTGACGTTGACAATTGTGAGTAATGGCGCTCTCAAGCCGATAACTCACTTGAAAGACAGATTGGGAAGGAAAGGGAAAAACTTGCACAAAGTCAGCCAATGCATTTTTCTGAGCGCCTACACATAAAAAGAGGAAAATCATTTTATAGACTTGGAATGTTGTCAGCGCGAAGCGAGAAACGAGAAGCTCAGTGACAGATTTATTATGTGATAAGGGTTATGAGATAAGATAAATGCAGCAAAATGGAAAGGGAAACAAATCTCTAACTAAGAACAGCACTCAAACAAAGAAGTTGTAATAAGTGAAGAGAGAAGTCGAAAGAAAAATAGATAAGTTGAAACTAGGAAATCGATTACTAAGAACTGAAATTAAGCAATAAGAATTAAGAAGTGATGAAAATTCGAGGCACGTTAAGAGAAGTGAGAAGCTTCAGAAGATTAGTCAAAGCTACGACATAAATAGAATGATAAGCGAGAAGCAAAGCGAGAAGCTAAGGTAAGTAAAGGCTAAAAAAGAAACCAGATGAAATTCAAGTAAAATTGATATCGTTGAAATCACCATCGTTCTCTCAATGGGAAATGATTTGATTGCACCAAGAAGTGTCTGTGGAAGAACTGCATATCAAATGGTTCACTTCTGGTAACACTGGCGTACACACATTTAGTGGTATTTATGGTGGTTTGGGGGCGTAAAAACAAACCATTTGCATCCAGTGCGAGATTACAGAGTGAGAGACGCAAAAACGCTGTTTAATGTTGCCCCCACAGCCACAGCATAAACAAGAGCCACCAAAATTGGCAGGACCTGGTTTTGGTACTGGTTCTGATTCTGGTTCTGGTTTTGATTCTGGTTTTTATTCTGTTTTGCAGGTTGTGGGTCGGGTCTGGCTCTGGTTCGGGGTCTGGGACTGGGTCTGGGTCTTGGTTTGCCAAATAGCCGCCAGTTGCGGTAGTCCCTTCCGAATGCGGTGCACTGTGGCTCTGGTATCCAGTGATAAATAAATTAAAAGGCACACGTGAAACGGCAGGCAGCCCACAAACTGCCCCGAGCTGAACGCAGTCTAATAAAGCTGACCACGCAGCAGGCAACACGAGGCGAGTGGGGCTGCCACATGTGGTGGCCTCCACGCAACACACATGTGTGCAGCAGTAAACCAAAAAAAAAAAAAAAAATAGCAAAAAATAAAAAAAAAAAGTGGAAGAATGAAAAACCAGCGGCTTGTGGCCACGGTTAGGCCCAAAAATCTGTGCACACCAGTGGCAACGTGGTGAGAAGAAGCCGGCAGGAGGAGGAAATAACCACACGCACACACACACACACACACACACACGCACACACAAAGTCCCAAGTCAAATTGAAAATGAAAAAAAAAAAAAAAAAAAAACAAGTGGGGATGTGTCGTTTGGGTTTGGGTTTGGGGTGTTGGGCAGATTGTTGTGGTTGCTCATCGACAAAATGTTTGGCGAGCTTTTATTTTTCCGCTAACAAGCTAACATTATGAGCTGAGCGTAAAATTAAATATTAAATTTACGTCTGAGAATGGTATTATGGACATTCCATGGAACATTTTATTATGTACAACGTGAAAACCAAGTGCAGTAATGAGTAAACCCAGCAAATCACAATGCACAGTTAGTCATTTAAAGGGAAATAATGATTATAATACAGAAATTATAATCAAGGAAAAGAAGAAGAAGAGAAGAGCGAGAAGAGCGAGAAGTGCAGCCAGAATTGGAGAGAGAAGCGGGAACAGAAAGTAAGCGAGGGAAGTGCAAGAAGTTAACAAAGAATGCGAACGAAAAACTTAAATAAACAAGAAGAAAAAGCGAAAGAAAGAAGAACAATAAGTGAAGAAAGAATAGGGTCGAAAAACGTAAGTGAGCGAGAAAAAGTAAAAGAAAAAACACAATTAGTGAAGCAAAAGGAGAAATGAGAAGCTAAAGAGAGAGAAGCAAAAGAAAGGAGTACAAAAATAAAGCAAGAAGAAGAGAGAGAAGTAAAAAGAAAAGAAAGAAGAACAATAAGTGAAGCAAGAATAGGGTCGAAAAACGTAAGTAATCGAGAAGAAGTAAAGAAAAAAAAGCACCATTAGTGAAGCAAAAGAGGAAATGAGAAGCTAAAGAGAGAGAAGTAAAAGAAAGGAGTACAAAAATAAAGAAGAAGAGCGAGAAGTAAAAAGAAGTAAAGATAGAAAAACTGCGAGAAGCTTAAAGTGACCGAAAGTGAAGTTAAAGAAAGAAGGGTAAGAAGCAACGTAAGAAGATTAGCGAGAAGTGTAACGCAGGCGAAAAACCAGAAGAAAAGGCAAAAAAGTGCAACAAAAACGGAAATGAGAAGCGTAACGTAAGCGAGAAGAGCAAGTAAAAGAAAGAAAACAGAAACAGGAAACAGGAAACAACAATGAAAAGAAGCAAAGCAAGAATTGCAGCGAGAAACTTTACTCAATTGCAAATTGAATAGATAAATTCAACGTAAGCGCAAATGAGTAGCCAAAGAAAGTAGAACAAGAATAGAAGCGAGAAGCATAACGTAATTAAGAAGCGAAGCGCATAACTTAAATTTGGAATTTATAGCTGTGCTGGTCTTAGTTAAAGTTAAGTTGAGTTGAGTTGAGTTAAAATGTTTTCCTTGTGCTGGCTTAACAAAGTAATCTCTTCCAGACAAATTGCAACCCAATTCAGATGCGTACGTGCCACAGAAATTGCTTCAGCTCTTTGGCCATTTGACCAGAGATCCAAGTAAAAGCATCCTTAGAGACGACTTTCAAAGGAAGTGCATAAAATTATTATCGATTTGATGAGTGAGCTGAAATCACTTTTCACACACTTTTCATTTCGTTTGCTACTCAACAATCTCATGAAGATTCTGGCAAACATTTTTTATTTATTTATATATATATTTTTTTTCATTTTCTACTAACTACTGACAAGCTACTTTGTGTGCAAATGGAATGGGGAAAAAGAGTGCTTATTTCACAACAAATGCTGATGCTGGTAATTTGCTAAGGTTCTGTGATAACGAATGCGACACTTTTGTTGGCTGTGCAAATAGAATTATGGAAATGCCCAAAATTGTTGTCTGATGCGTTTGCCTTTGTTTAGATCTATCTGTTAAGCGGTTCAGTTCCATTTGGCTCGGTTCGGTTCGGTTCGGTTCGGTTTGATGTGGTTTGGGTTTTGTCTTGTTTCAGTCTGTTGCCCACGTTGCCAACACATAACTTGAGTGTGTGTGTGTGAGTGCTAATGTGTGTGTGTGTGTGAGTGTGTGTGAGTGTGTGCTAATGTGTGTGCGCTTGTTGTGCGGGCTCCAAATTAGGTTTCATCTGCCAGTTTGCCTTTTTCACTCTGTTTGCAAACTAATTTACCGTTAGTTATTGCGATTGTGTGCGAGTATGTATTTATATATATCTATATATATATATATATATATATATACATATATCTGCATAAGTGCTTATATATATATTACTATTCGTATACAAATGTAGACCACACACTTAGAGAAACATTTGCTCTCTATTTTCCCCCAGAAACGCTCAACTTTAATTTACTCAAAAAATCACTTAATTATTTAAAACAATTATAATTATATTGGTAAATTTACGATATTAAATAGTTGTATATATCTCTTACTTTTCAGAATTTCTTTCAATATTTAAAATTTGTTTTTTTTTTGTTAATATACAAATAATTAAGCAAAATTTACAACACAAACTAAAACAAACACAATAATTCGAAAATGAAATTATCTTTTTTTAAGAAAGTCGCACAAAATTTTTAGTTTTTATTTCTTGATGATAAAAAATGAAACTCGACACTTTCAAATCTATAGAAAAAGTCCACTTTGTTTATTAGAAATCACAACCATTAAAAAGTTGTGGCTACATTTACAAAATCATTTGAAACGGTTCCGTCTGCTGTCGGACAGTCTGCTTAAAGGATAATAACTTATTGAATAATTAGCCAATCTTTTTCTTCGAGTGCAGCTTTCTTGGCTGCTGCTGCTCGGAAGGGACTTGGGCATGCATATGCTGGCCATTTGTCTGCCACGCCTCGACCATAAATTATACGCCTTTGGTCCAGGCAACAAAACACGGCAAGATATGCTCAAAGATACTCGCGCACGCACACACACACACACACACACACACACACACAGAGAGAGAGAGAGAGAGAGAGAGAGACAGGGAGACAGACAGACACACACTCACCGAGAGCAACAAAGTTGTCACTTATAAATGTGTAGTTATTTCCATTAAGTTGTTGTCATCACTCTGACATTCCTTTGAGTCTCATCTCTGCTCTGCTCCGCTCTCCTCTGCTCCGCTCTCCTCTGCTCTGCTCTCCTCTGCTCTGCTCTCCTCTGCTCCGCTCTTCTCTTTAGCTTTTCTTCACTCTGCTTCTCTTCACTGCTCTTCTTTCGTCCGCAGGGCCACTTGTCGAAAATGTTTTGGTGGAGGTCACAGTTACACAAGCCGCTAGGTAATCTACGGCTCAAGCAGTGTGTGTGTGTGTGCGTGTGTGTGTGCCTGTGTGTGTGAGTGTTTGTGTGTTGGAGCGTGTTTGGCTGGTTTGTAGCAGTGTCTGCGTGCAGCTTTTGCGGGCAACCAACTTAATCACAAGTAAACGACGCCTTGCCACTCTCCCCCCCCCCCCCCACCCTCACCGTTCCACTCTTGCCACACTTCGTCCATCCACCACTTACGTAGCGGCAAGCAAATCTGCAGCGTCAGCCATTCATTTTGTTAATGACATTGTGTGGTGGCCGCTGCGCCAAAAGTTACACAAACATAAACACAGATCTACACTCAGATAAAAAGTTGTATTGAAAGCAACAAAAAAAAAAAAAAAAAAAAAAAACCCTTTTCAAAAGCAGCAAACAAACCCACTTAGGTACTTTCTGCCCAGTCCTTCAAAAATTAAAAAAAAGGGCATTGATGAAGTTGTTCAAACTTATTTAACAGGTTGCCACATGCAACGTTAGAGTTGACTTTTTTACTGTGTTTGTAAGTGGAGATATTTTAGAAGTAAAAACTTAAAATTACACCAATTTTTTTATATTTTCTATTTATTGGATTGTTTTAGTTTATGTTTTCAATCTATCGCAATTCTCAGCATTAAAAGCCAAGGCGATTTAGCCAATAAATTCTCGCATACCGAACTAAGAACAAGTTTCTTTATTTTTATCGATAACTTTCTACTTTTCAGCAATAGCGATGAAAATCGATTACGCAAAAAATCAAGGAATTCTAAAAAAAATGTGCATATTTCTTAACAAGATCAAGATTCGTATATTCATATTTAACTTACGACTTGTCTCTTGGTGCAGCTAGAGCAATCTTAGTGCTCAGTTATTTCGGCAAGTGTAGACGGCGATTGGGAGTTCAGTGGCATATGCCAAGCAAGTGAGTATCTAACAGATACATTTGCAGGCTAGCCAGAGCGCATAAACTTTTTGGCCAACACTGCTTTAAAGGCTGTGTGACATGTGATGGGTGTGGTGGGCTAGCACTGCTCCTTCCCCCTTCCTCCCCTCGTCCAGCAACAGTAAACCGCCGTTGTTTGGTGCACGAAACAAAGTCAGCAACACTTTTGCATTCAGCGCATTTCGCTGGTCGCTCGCTTGAATTATTTTAGCCGCAGCAGCGACATCAGTGCTTTTGTGCTAATGCAGCATGTGTCATGCTGCCAAGCTCATAACCAACCAACCAACCCACCAACCACCCACCCACCACCCGCCAGCAACCGCACCACATGTGCATAACGCCCCCACAGCGACCACTTGGGAATCAGAACAGCAACAAAAACAAAAACATTGCGAAAATGGAAATGAAAATGAAAATGGAATATAAATTTGAAAAATAAAAAAAAAAAAATATAATTAAAATGAGGAAAAATATTGTGGAAATGTAACTAAATTAAATGAAGCTATGCACTGTGTACACGTGTGTGTGTGTGTGTGTGTGTGTGTGTGTGTGAACAATATACACAGTGTGTGTGCGAAAGCTTTGTTGTTTTTACACACACATTTGCATACACTCGCTGTCAAAATAAACATCGCACCTCGCATTTGCAACACAAATGTGTGTTTTGTGTGTTCCATTTGCCAGTTTGTGGCACTTGCTAGGCAAATTGGCAGCCATTTGGCCAGTGTTCCATTTCAGTGTTCCCCCGTGGCACATCCAATAAAATATATTTAAATAAAACTGTTGCTGAAATACCATTCACCAAAGATAACATTTTTTTAAAAATAAGAGTGTTATAACTTTAAGACTACAAATAATTAAATGCAACGAAATAAATACAAATATATTTTATTATATTTAGAAAAAAACACAAATATTAATATATAAATATATATATTTAAATTAATATATCTAAGTTGAAACTAAGCAACAAACTGAATCGAATGAGTTCCCAATAAATTTATTTATTATTCTATTTAAACTTCTTATGTATTGTTAAGTTGCTAAAAAAAAAGGAAATATAAATTTAAAATAAAGAGAAGACACAGCTAAATATGACGCCATAATCGAGACTGTTCGACTAAGAAATACCCTGTAGACAGCATTTATTAATTACATTGTATGCTTACTGCTAGTTTTACTACTAGTTTGTTTAACAAGTTTTGCTTAACAAAATCTGCGTTTCTTATCTGATCATGTTGAGATTTTTACAGTTGATTAATAAGATATCGGGGTATTATATATACTAATTTGAAGACTATATCAATAAAATTGTGAGCTTTGTAATAAAATCGGTCTGCTTGTAAAAAACGATAACTTTTATACCAATTTTGGGATTGATAGTAAGACATGGTTATATCGAGTCTTGCGATTATGCTGATCAGGAATATATATACTTGATGGTATGTGTTACACTTTCATTTTTTTGTTACCGCCAGTGTTCTTTTAACCTGCTCAATATTTGGGGAAAGCAATGTTTTTAGTTCAGTTTGTTGTTTTTGCAGTGCGGTTAGCCAAGTGCGCTTTAGTGCCTTAATAATGGCTTAACATTTGCACACGATTATATTCAACACCCACACAACACACCCACACACACCCACACACACACACACACACACACACACACATGTAAATAGGTGTGCTCTATGCGAATACAGATCGCATATGGAGCACTTTGATTCAATTTGTTTCAAGTTTTTATAGCCCACACAACAGTTGAGCCTAAGAAGGTTGCCACACACAAACACACACACACACACACACACCCACATACACCTACACACACACTGGCTCAGCTTTGTACTAATGAGTTTCAAATGTGAAAAGCACTCGACGCATTCGCTGCTCTCGAGGCTTTTTCCCACTTGGCACTTGATGCATCGCACTTCAACGACGAATCTGAATCTGAATCTGAATCTGAATCTCAAGGGTTTTCACCATTTCCTTCCTTACTTTTCTTTTTAATTTTCTGTACTTAATGCACAGCACATCGTTGACCCAATTCCGAATATTTTCGGCATTCCCATCTAACGAAACCAATATAATGGAAAAAATGGAAAAAAAAATCTTTGACTAACTTTTGGCAAGACGACATTTGAAATGCCCTAATTGACTAGGCTTGAAAACAGATCACAGCTGAATAGAGTTTAAATAGAATTGGTAAAGTATCTAAATTTCATTATAGGTGATATAGAAAAAAGTCAACTAACGATTGTTTCTCTTGAGTTTGATTGAGATAACTCAGCTTGGATTGAGATACATTTGTAAATATAGCGATTCGAACTGGTCAAGGGTATAAAAAGTGAGTGTAGGGATAGTCAGCATTTTCCGCTTCCGAAGTGAAAGAGTGAAGCACCTACAGAGCACAAAAGAATGTCCAAAAGTGCCCCACAACTGTGGCATGCCGCAGCAAATGTGTTGAGTTGCAAAGTTTGCACCAGTTTCGCTTTTGCGATTTTAATACAAGAATTGAAATGATGCCCCACAGCGTCTTTTATAATTGGCCAAAATGATATGGGACCCATGCACACAGAGACATAGAGAGGGAGAGAGAGAGAGAGGGAGAGTTAGAGAAAGAGACGGAGAGAGAGAAAGAGAGGGACTAGGAAACAGAAAGTACAATGGGAATCATGTAAACGAAAATGAAAATCAAATTAAATTATGTCACAAAGTGAACAAGTATGTGTTTGTGTGTGTGTGTGTGTATACATGTGTGTGTATGTTTCTATGTGTGTGTGTAGTAGTTTATCATAGGGAATACCCTGTATACAGCTATAGAGCTATAGAGATAAAAATTTAAAGTGCTATAAAGTTTAAACAAGGAATTAAATTCAAAATGTTTAAATGCCAATTTGTTTAATGTTATATCACATTTGAAAAACAAACTTTAGTTTTTATTAAAATATTAATTAACTAATTGAAATTAGTCAAAATCTGAAAACATAACCAAAATTCATGTCACAAACATTTGGCCCAGTCTTAAAAAAAGTTGCATTTTTGGCGTATAAAAGCTTAAATAAGGATGTTAATACTTAGTATGATATCCTTTAGCCTTAACAACTTCGCTTAACCTATTTTTCATGGAAGACACCAGCTTCCGAGTAGTTTCTGGACTGATCCTGCTCCACTCCTCCTGCAGAGCATTTTGGAGATCCTGCTTGCAGGATATGTTGTGTTTCCGGATATTATTTTCCAGCAGAGCCCACAAATTTTCAATAACATTTAAGTCTGGAGACTGGGCCGGTGGAATTATCATGTGGGGGCAGTTCGATCTAAGCCAGGACTGTACTATTCCGGCCTTATGATTGGGGTCTTTGTCCTGGTAGAACCGGAAAGTACGTCGGATTCCCGGTTTCTCGGAACTTTGGAGTAAATTTTCTTTTAGTATATTGAAGTATACATTCCTGTCCATTGTTGTTTCAATAATCACAAAATTTCCGCCACCGGCTGCCGAGATACAGGCCCAAACCATGACACTTCCTCCGCCGTGCTTGACTGTTGCCTTCAATTGTTTGGGGTCCACCTCAGTATTGGGTTGTCGCCACATATAATTCCATCCGTCCTGGCAAAAAATGTTGAATTTGGACTCATATTCAAATATGACTGTGTTCCAGAACTCCAAATCCATGTCCAAGTGGATTTTGGCGAACGTCATCCTATACCCTGTATTTTTTGCGCTTGGAAATTTCGTTTTCCGTTGTACTCGGGCCTCCAAGTCATAGTTGCTCAAACCTGGAGCACAGTTTTCACACTGAACTTTTTCCTTATTTCATCCTGCACCTATTGAGTCAGTTTTTAAGCCGATAGCTTAAGATTTCCCCTTGAAATCTTGATGATCCTTGGCTCGTCCTGCTCGGTGAAAATCGGGTTTGGTGCAATTCCGCCCTTGTCCTCTGTCCAATTTTCGTCGACGAAACTCCAAATAATATGGAATACAGTTGAGGTGTTTAGATTGATCATGTTAGCTATTTTTCGAAATGAATATCCATTTTTGAAGTGTTCCAGGATGAGTTCCCGTTGCTCAATGGTAGTCCGTTTGCCCATAGTCCTTGTTGGCAGGTTGCACCCGAGGTGCAGGATATAACTAAACTGACTATGAAGGATTGGTCTATTTATACCGAAAAAAATCAACTTTAGGTCAAAATATCCGGGTTTTATGGCACCCAGGTGTCCATAAAGTACCTGGGCCGAAAGTTTGTGACCTATAATTTAGGTACTTTTTTACATAACCCGACCTAGTGGGTGGGGAAATCACAATTTGTTAGGGTCATATATTAATTTTTGTGGTTAATATATGTACCTGCCATGGGTCTTTGGAATTTTTGAAAAATATTACATAATTACTTTATGGCAGGCAATTAAAATTGGTGCTAGGCACTGGGCCAAACAATATGTGAGCCACTGTATGTATATTTGTAATATTGATTTCTGCTTGCATATCTTCTAGTTGTCCTTGATTATAAAACAAAAACATATTTTTTTCCGGGAAATATGCTGAAAATCATTTGCGGGGAATCCCCAGATAAGTCGATATAATGGATTTTTCGTAAAGTCTTTTCTTTCCATGAGAAGCACTTGCCAGACTTTTAGCTATATGTTTATTGGGCTGGGATGTTTTCGTTTTGTGTCCGAAACTCTTAAAAATACAAATTGTTGCATTCTTTCTTTGGAATTTTTGGAATCACATAATTTAAGAAAATTGGCATAAAAAGAAAACGGTCCCAAAATGATCACAAGTTTCTGGTTACTAAAATTAACTAATTTCTTGATTCATTAGACAATACATAAAAAAATAAAATAAAATGAAAACACCCTTTTATCGATAGAAAAATAAATACGTTTTTAAATCCGAGTTTAGCTGTCTTTTTTTTAGATACACATTTCTATAATTTCTATATAATAAATAACAAGCTAAAGTTGACACCAAAAGTCTAGATTTTTATTAAAAATAATGAAGTTTTCCCACTTCAACCCGACTGATTCTTAGCATAAAGATTTATATACATTTTCCAAGCCATATTTGTAGCTTTTACCATTTTCTGGCCATATTCCGCTTTGGATTTCCCGGTGTCTGCTGGGGCTCAGTTTGTTGCATGGGGGCATATTCAACAAGCCTGCCGCGTGAGGGCGCCGCAAAATTTAATCAAGCAGAAATCAATTTAAAATAGATTCACTTGGCTCGCTAATTGATGTGCCGTCGGCAAATTAACAAATATTTGCCAACCGGCAAACAGCTAACAGAAAGCAGCTAATTAAACACTTTTCGCATCATCAGACGGCCAAAATGCCAGTTGAGAGTTGCTAGCTGTTAGCTGTTAGCTGTTAGCTGTTCTCTGCTAGCTGTTAATTGTTAGCTAAGCTCTTGGCTCATGGCTCATGGCTCATGGCTCATGGCTGTTGCCTGTTTTTGGCTGTTTGGCTGTTTGGGAGTTGGCTCTTTGCTTTTGGCTGTTGCCGTGGCATTTGAGCATATTTGAGGACATGAGGCAAATTGCTTGGCAACGCCATTTTCACACTTTTCCTTTGATGCCACTCGCACACCCCACCCCAATCCCCCATCTCTCTCATCCAAAGTTGTGGGCGTATCTGGGCGGGAATTATATTAAGCTCTGCGGCAACTAACAACATTTAATTAGAACAATGTAGCAATTTAATTGCCCACATTTTGCGGCCTTGCCTATAATCAAATAGAAATATGCGCAAATTTGTAATTCAACTTTAACAAATTGAGCTGCTTGAAACCAAAATGATGTTATTTTTCAGCATTTAAAGTGGCGAAAGGGTTGCAAAAGTTTTTGTGTAACAGCACTTGAAAACAAGTTATAGTTTGCTCGTGACAGATACCCTGTAAAATATTAGTTTGTAAAATGCGTCGGCATTATTGTATATAGCTAACAATTGATTCTATATATCAAGTGATATATAAACATTTGTTTATTTCAATTATATCGGAAATCGATTTTTATCGATATGTGCGAAACAGGTTCAGTTATCAATGAAATGAAATAAGCTGCGTAAACTTATATTCGAAATTATGAATTAGCTGCCATCGAAGCAGACAGACAAACATGGCTATATTAACTCGACTGTTGATACTGATCAAGAATATATATATATATATATATATATATATAAATATATATGTATAATGAAAACCCGTATACCCATTTGAGTGTCTTTAGGGTATAAAAACCATTGCTTTGGCGAATCAACTCACGTTAAAGGAAGTTATGGCTGTGAAAACGTGTTTGGTGCCAAAATAAACTTAACAAATTTCTGAACACACTTTGGGAAACCCATCGGAAAAGTGGGTGGAGTGTTGCCAAGTTAAATGCACAGCATTTTTTGCACTTTTCGTTGAGTAAACAAAATGGTTTTGTGTGAAGCACAAATATTTTGATTCGAATTTTCTCGCTGTTGGGAACAAAACACTAAAGTAAATAAAATATTTTATTAGCAAAGAAGTAAAAAAAGCTTGTCGAAGTTTAGATACTCTTGCAAAGCGGAGGCAACCTGTTTATTACACTATCTGAACGATTGTTCCTATTTCTACTATATGATATAGTAGAAGAGAATGAAGGAAAATATGTAACGCATGAGTTTTATGGAGATATTTGGGTAAGCGGATAAATTGTTCGATTGATCCGATTGATCCCATGACATATATACGATATATATATAAATATATATATATATATATATAGCATAATTATCCGATCTGTCGACATATGCACTGCCTGAATGAGTAGTTTGAATGAGTAGTTTCAACTCTAAATACGGTTCAAGGGCATAAGTACAATTTCTGATATTTGAGGCTATATCCATCAATGTCTTATGTTAACCGTAAACCGATTCGAAAAGATAACTGTTGTGTCAAGCAACATGAACTTTGACAGCAGGCTTACAATAAACACACATGTCCCGTTGCTGGCATAATAATAATAAGCTCTATTAAGCTGACAAAAGTTGTGAGTGTGACCAGATAAAAGTATGATTACGCATCTAACTTGACGGCACATTAAACACACACACACACACACACACACACAGGGGGTGTTGCAGATGCAGGAGCAGCAGCAGCAGCAGCATCATCTATGTAACTTGTCACCTGGCCTTGTCCCAGTTAAGTGGTTTCCCTGAGCTCCAACTCAATCCAACTACTGAGCTGCCGCTGGAACAGCCAGCAACTTTGGCTTGCTTCGCATCGATTTCTATGTCGAAATGAGAGCAAAATTCAAGGGAGCAATTTTTTTTTTTTTTTTTTTTTCTATCTTTCTTTTTTTTGACAACACTTTGCCTCAGCGCACTTTAAGTGACAGTCACGCCACACCTCGCTCCGGGCTGCACTGAGCGAAATTTGTACCGCGAAACAGATGATTATTGAGTGACTGGAAGTACTTTAACTAGATTTAAATGAATAAAGTTAATTGTTGGGTGAACATTTTTTTTTTTTAAATTAATATTTTCTTTTTTTTTCTGGCTACAGATTATGTGTTTTTATACTATTATACCAGAATGGTAATAATAGTATATTGGTTTTGTGCAATGTCCGTCATGCTGTCTGTCCGTCTGTCCGTCTGTCTGTCTGTCCGTCTGTCCGTCTGTCCGTCTGTCCGTCTGTATGAACGCGCGTTCCTCCGACACCCTTAGAGATAGAGACTTGAAACTTGGAACGTATATTGGAAAGTACCCTCAAAAGTTAAAGTGTCTTGGGTTTGGACCTACGTCCACCAGGGAGCTAGAAAACCGCGATAATCGATTTTATCAAATCGATAAATCCACATATCTCTTACAATTTAATGGCTACAGTCACCAATTTTGGTTGGTAGGTTGTTGGCGAGGTCCTTGAAAGATTGGCATGTGCCACGCCCACCTCCGACGCCCCGATCACCCCCGCCCCTAGAATTTTCAAATGGCTATATCTTCCGCAGTTTTTGAGTAGGGAACGTCAAATTTGGTAGGTACATTACTGGTAGTCGCCTTTAAGAACCGATAACAAATTTGTGGTGCCACGCCCACACCTGCGCCTATAATCGACAATTCCGATTATTAATCGATAATTCCGTATATCTCCGAACATTTTAAAGATAGAGTAACCAAATTTGGAAGGTAATTTGCTGGTAACCTCCTCCAAAGATTGGCATACCAATTTTTGGACCACGCCCACATCCGCCGCCCCCAGGAACTTCGTCCCTAAAAATTTAAAATGCGCATATCTGCCGTAATTTGCAAGCTAGAGTCGCAAAATTTTGCAGGTATGTTACTGGTAACACCCCCTAGGATCGATAAAAAAATTGGATGGCCACGCCCACTCCACCTCCCTAAACCGATACACCTGTTGGTGCAAATCGATAAACCTATATATCTCACGCAATTTGAAAACTTAAGTCACCAAATTTTAAAGGTATATTGATAGTAACCCCCTTCATAAATGTGTAAAAAAAATTTTGGACCACGCCCACTCCCGCCCACAAAAAACGATAAATGCCTGTATCTCCCGCAATTTACTTAACAGAATACTTAACATATGCTGTTAATTTTGGCGCAATGCTGCTTATCTTGCAATTTGGTCACTCTTAATCGAGCGCGTCAAATTGTGCCACCTCTTTTTTTATAAAATTTCTCAATTTTGTATAAAATATTAATTCTAGTTTCTAGTAGTTCGATTGTTAAAATTCAAAACTAACGGCGATATTTTTTTAACGCGATAGTTTAATCGCATGCTCACAACAGCTCTACACGAGTCAAGTTAGCATCACAATAGAAACACGAGAATTTAGTCCGATTAATATAAATATAAATTTATAATTATTTAAATATATTTTATATTTCTAATATATATATATATATATACATATATTAATATATTATATTTATAAATATTAAATTAATTTATGTAATGGTATAATAGTATTTCGCTGTCGGTTGCGTCCGACTGCAACGTTCTATCTTGTTTTTAATTTATTTTCTATATATATTAAAATACATATCTTCAGTAAGAATTGACAGCATCCGTTCAATTAGCTGAGAAATTTGTATCAGAATATCTGACGCCATTTAAAATAATTCTTGATTTGTCAAATATTTATATATATTATTATATTATTATTATTATGTTAAATATTATTATTATTTATTATTTATTTATTTATTGTATATTATTATATTATTATTATTATCTCTCGGAGGGGGTTGGGGAATGGTTTCTATAAATAACTTCTCTCAACAAATATTTACAGCTTTATCCTGACAGCGTCAACTTGCCGATTTATGTCAAAAATTTGATAACTTGATTTGCATAAAATTCACAAAAATTCCAAAGAGTTTTATACAAAAAAAAAAAAATAAATAAATAAAGTAAACTTTTGTTAATAAAAACAAATTGTGCTGTTGGCGTTTTAAATGTCATATTTTCTTAAAGTGGCTTTTATCTTTTTTTCAATATAACTAAACATACGAATTATTTGTTTACTGAGCACACACCTGTGTTTTTCTGTGTATGTGTGTGTGGGTGTGTGGGTGTGTGGGTGTGTGTGTGATTGGTGAGTAAAAAAGTGACTGTCGCTTAATAAAGCTACACGAAGCGGAAATGAGCATGTAATGTTAACGGAAATGCGTTCGACGCCATCTTGCGCCAAATGAAATTCGTGTAGAACACGAAAAGACAGACAGACGGACGGACGGACGGAAGGAGAAATTGACGGTTAGACAGGGATACACAGTCAAATATTGCAGTTTGCAGCATGCAACATTATATATATATGTATATGCTATAGAGTAATTGTGCTTATGTGTGTGTGTGGGTGTGTGTGTGTGGGGGATGGGCGATAGGCAGGTATTGAATATTGCTGCTGAAACTGAAATTGGCTGGCTTATTCCAGCATATCCCAGAGCAGCCCACTAAAGTGTTAAACTCTGTTGCCAACGAACGAAGCTTGACTACAACACCAAAAATAAATAACATAAAAAAAAATACAAGCAAACAAGTGAGAGCATTAAACTCGGGCTAAACCGACTATAACATACTCTGCTAAAAGTGTAAGAACAGTTGGGAAGTAGAGTTAATCAGTTTTAAAACACCTTTCATTATTTGGTTGCCGATGCCGATTTTGGACGAAGTAATCCAGTTATCGATTGTTATCGATTTGCACTTATCGATGTTGCCGTTTTAAATGCAATCTAATTTTAAGACTATAATGGTTTCCTTAATTTCACATCCTTACATAGGCAATATGCTCTCCTACCTGCGTTATACAGAGTATACAAATAAAGTGAAATAAAATAAAATAAGATATATAATAAAAGTCTGACTTGAATGCTGTACAAGCTGCTAACTGAAATGCAAATACCCAAAACGCATCTAAGCGAACAGAAACGGTATGGAATGAAACGGAATGGAATGGAAATGGAATGGGAAGTGGTCCACTCAAGGGAATTCCCCAACATAAAGTAGAATGTGCCACAACAACAAAAAAAAAAGAAAACGAAGCCAGCGTGTGAGGGATAAACTACGATAGATAGATGCGATAGATATACATACATGTGTACATACATATGTATAGGACAAGTAACCGAACGAGATACTCTTACACACACACACACAGAAGCACACACACACACACACTCGTACATCATTGGTTATTTATTGGTTTCCACTAAATAAATCGACTCGAAATTGGCAAACGTCGCAAAATGGACATTATTGGCCTCCATATTGGTGCCCCACGTTTCACGTTGCACGTTGCAAGCTCTTTCTCACTCTCCCCTCTCTCACTCTCTCTATCTCGCTCGTTGAGAACTGGAGCACGTTGTGCTCCGAACACGTTCAACTAAATCAAAATGACTCTGTCGACACGAGATCCACAAACTGTAACCCAAATCCTACAGAAAAAAAAAAAACTTGGAGAAAAAAGAAAAAATAAACTTAAGCGAAATATTGTCAAGTTTTGTTGCACGGACACATGTTTAAGTTTATTATTTATTCAGTCAACTTTTCACATGGCACAGTGGACGCAATTCTCGAAACTATCAACCATTAAATTGAGTACTTAACAACCCTTAACTCAAGGCAGGGTATCAAACGGTAAATAACGTTTAAGTTTACTTTAAGAATTTAGAACCAGAATTCGAAAGAAGATCCAGTAATCCTGACTTGTGGAATAAATATGTTCCTTATACATAATATCAACGATTGATTTTAAGAACTAGGGTAGTTAAATGAAGTAAAATGAAAACTTGTAACGGTTCAGCACAACGGTAATTCTCAGGGAAATTTTACCGTTAGGCACCAAGCAACTGATTCGATTTGGTAAAGTAAAATTTGGGTTTTTTGTGTGTGAATAGAATTATGGAAACAAGTTGGAACTCTCCACTCAAGACAGCTCGACTGGGCGATACCCTGTAGGCTTGCTGACCAGTAGTTTGTTGAATATGAAAATAAATGTTATATTGGCATAATCTGCCTTTTTTATGCGATCTTTTGACATTTTTACAATTGATTAATCATAAATTAGAAGTCGACATCTTAATAATTGTATATCGATTTGTATCGATAGCCGATAAACTTGTTCGGTTATCGTTAAAATTAAAAATGCTATATGTGTGAGTGGCTGATCTGGAAAGTATATATATATTTATAGGTTCGCTTTCTTTTCTTTTTCGACATTTTCTATATTCTTCCTGGGACTCTAGCAGAATTGCAAAATACCCTTTTAAGCCGTTTCTAATGGATGTACGGCATCGAAATGTTTAAACAAAGACCGTAACTTATTTTAATCGAATTTATATACGATATTCAATACACTTTATAGATGCTGCCCGATTTACACATTAATTAATGGGTACAATTAGTCGGATACAATAAGTGGCATATTAATGCAAGTTGCTCAAGGTGAAGGAAGAGTCTCCATTAAGTCCATTAATTATAATTGCTAACGTCTAGAACATTAGCACACATTATCTATGAGCTGAAACTAAAAGATTAAACACGTTTTGGCATTGTTCTCGAGTATGGCACAAAAAGTGACCATTTTGGCCATTGTGGTTCACCAGAGGGTTATATTAAATATACACACACAAACATACAAACATACAAATGGGCTTGTGATGGTGTGAGAGTATTAGCCAAGTGGGTGGTCTATTAGCTGGCCTATTGATTGTCGGCCAACAGCTGCTTTGAGTGGCCAACAGGGGCCACAACGCCTCATTAGCCAAATAAAATGTGGTTGCTCATTTTTCGGACGTAATTCGTTTGATTGTCGGCTGATTGCAGCCGCAGAAAAATACTTTTGCATCTTCCTCTTATCTAATCTCTGGTTTTTTTTTTTGCGCTGTGCTTGTCCCCAAAGATTTTGGGGGGACAGCTGATTATTAGACAGCATTTACCGATGTCACATGAAGTTATCCCTGCTGCCCCCTACTCCGTCCATCAAACTGGCAAAAAAAAGAAGAAGAAGAAGAGAATGTTGTTTGGTGCTCGACTGCCAGGGGATTTGGCTTTGACAGGCAAACACAGCCGATGCGAACGATAAGAACGGCAATAACTTTAAAAGTCGCTGCGGGCTGCCATTTAGCCACCCCCCCCAAACAAACACACATACACCAAAAACACCCCCTACCTATCCCTACCCCTGCCACATCACAGCACCTTTTTATGCCACCCCCCATGCGGGCAAGTTTTAGGTGTCTCCGAGTGTCTCTATGTGTGTTTCTACACATAGAAAACAGGAATTTCAGATTTCGTTTCGTCAAAAATTTTAAATTAGGCTTTGGAAAAATAAATCGGAAAAACTGTACATGTGAAAATTTGTACTTTGTACAAGTTTTGGCAACAAGCTCTTCAAGCTGGTTGAATTTCATTTGCAATTTAAAAATGGAATAAGAACTTTGATCAATTTAACAACCCAATTCTTGATATCATCTTTGAAGAACAACAAATATTGAATAATTATTTCTGTTTCAATTCCGTTTCTAAATTGCAATTTAAAAATCAATCCTTGATCTTAAGTGAAAAGATAAACTTCATCAGTCGATTTTTAAACAGTCATTCGAATTTTGTTTGTTGCCAGCTTTCATATATAGCGTAATTTCTGCGAGTGTATGCACTTTTTTTTTGAAAATCATTTGCCATTATGCCTGTGTTGCATTAGTCACTGTCCGGCAGGAGCAGCTTACTCACAATCGGGACACACATAAAGCGAAAAGGTCCTGCCACGATAAGCCATGTCAGACAAAGGTGGAAAATAAGAAGAAAAACACACACACACACGCACACACACACACACACACTCAGTCACACACACACACACACACACGGGAGTAATAGAATCTTGAATATCATCGCATCATTTTCGGTTTAATTTTAAGTGAAGTGATTTTTGGGCATCACAACAAACGTAAAACTTAATCCGTAAACGGGAAACTGTCGACCTGCAAGAAGAAGAGTTCAGTCTCGGGGGAACAGTGGAATTGAAACAAATTAATAACTCAAGTGGAAACCAAGTTGAGTGACAACTACAAAAAAAATGGCAACCGAAACCTTTTAAGTATATTAAAAGCTTAAAAATTACATATTAAAAACAAAAAATGTTCCAAGTTTATCTTAAGATGCTTAGCAAAATCAAGCTAAGAAACAACAGCTCGACTACTAGATGCCCTGTAATCAAAAAACAAAAATCTGATCAATAATAAATCTGTGTGTATTTTATTGAACTTTTGCTTTCGGAAATCGATTTGTATCGATATTCACGATGTCGGTAACAGTTATCGGCAAAATAAAATTAACTATAAAATTACAGTCTCTGAGTGCGACTTGTTTTTATGGCTAAGTCAACTTGCGATTGTGATCAAGAATATATATTTTTATATATATACGTTATAAGTTCACAGCTACTTTCTTTGACAACATTTTTGGCCAATTTTCCTTTTCAGTTTGTAAACATGTTTTTGAATTTCCAGTTAAACAACATATTTGCAGTAAACTAGTGAATGCTCTTCCCATAAAGCTGAAACATTTTTGTTTAACAATTTGTGATCTAGTTAAAGCCATTATTTTTTAATTGATGCAATAACTATTATTTTTGTTTTTTAATTGTCGAGTACTCCAGGGCTAAAAAGTTGCACTGTTATCTAAGCCAGGTAGCTGTTAAATTTGCCATCATAATCAAATGAAGTTTGATGAAAGTAAGAAAAACCCGATTTGGGTTTTAATCTCACTTTCGGTTGTGTGGAAAAATAAATGAATTCCAGTTACGGCAACTGTTCAATCAACCGTAAATCTTTGGCAGCAAGTCTCAGCTGTCACAAAGCGCCCAAAGGGGGTGGGGGTAGGGGTAGTGTACGAGGAACGTACATACCTTCACCCCAAACCCCTCTCCCATGGCCCTCCCGCGTTGGTATGGTAGCAACGAACTTTAACGGGGATTTGCGCCAAAACCAGCTTAGCGTCAGTCCAAACAAAAACAATTTTACAAACAACGGCAACAACAATTAAGAGTGTTGTCGTCGAGCAAAGGAGTGCTCAACCAGATGATGCCCTGTATGTACTAGTGTATTTGATGAACTGCATCGAACATGTTCGATCAACGCTCGAAGAAAATGGCATAAATCAATTCAGCAAGTGGCAGTCTCATACAAGTTCGCACTCGAATCGGACTCGGGTTGGCGTTCGAGATCGATGTTTATCACAGGGCTGTTCGAACATGTTCACTATAAAGTCTTCGTGTGACTGCTCGGCATAGACTTCGTGGCTTTTGTGCGTATGTGTGTGTGTGAGTGTGGAATGTGCTAACGTTCGCTCTGTGCTAAACAGCCAATCAAAAACCGATCACACAACAATTTTGAGTACAGCTCTCTGCTATATTTGTATGTATGTATATATTTATGTATGTATTATTGTTGGCTTGAAAATAGATTTCTTACTATTACTGATGGAGAAACAGAGAAAGAAGTCAAATGGACATGCCTGTTAAATAATTTAGCTACAGGGTATGACAAGTAGACGAAGTAAGAAGAACTGATGCGGGTCATGCAGCACAACAACTGCAGCTGGGCACACTGAAACAACAACAGCAGCAGCAGCAGCAGCAGCAGCAACAGCAGCAGAAAGCAGAAGAAGAAGAACAAAACTTAAGCATAAACAAAGGCTGGACACAAAAGCTCGAGTCGACAGCTAAACGCGCTCGTAAAGCTTTCAATTAAAATTAATACAAATTTACGCGAATTAAATAAACACAGCAAGGCGACAACAAATACAACAACGACAACAGCAGCCAAAACACAGGTGAACAGGCGAACAGGTGGGCGTAGTTGGGCGTGGCAAACGTAGAGGTATAACGAATGTATTATAAGCATGTAGAGCGAGTGTCGGAAATCGACTGAATGACTAAATGACTAAATGACTGAATGACTGAATGACGAGCGAACCACATCTGCCAACGAGGCCAATAAGAGGGTTGGCTTTTAACTTGGCTCACAACGAACAAGGTGACCCAATGCCAGGTCATTATATAACAGCATACATAAATATATATATATATATATTTATTTATAACTGCACATGTGTCTTAAGTAGATTTTCGAGCCGAAATGAATCTGGGTTCCGGTTCCGTTATCGATTTTGGTATATCAAAGGTGCAAAAATTGAATTTTTGTTTAAATTAATTAATATATTTGCTACCGGCAACGGTTCTTTAAAAATCAGGTGAGACCTACCGTTATTCTGTCATAAGAATATATAAGAACATCAGTTTGTCAAAACTGAATCGAAATAAGACTGTTGATCATTTTTATAATAAATTTCAAGAGGTGTTCCATTCAGCTGAGAAAGGAAGCTGTTGACTTGGCCAGGCTGCCAAACTTACACAACAACGTGCCACAGACAACAGCAGCCGCAGCTGCAGCATCAACAACAACTGTAGCCCTGTCCAGTCGTCGTCTGGCAAATGTGGAAGATGACCGATGATCGGGTAATCTGATTTTGGTGTCGGAATACGTGAACGATATTTACGACTATCTGTACGAGGTGGAGGAGCAGCAGCCCATCTACCCGGACCACTTAAAAGATCAGTCGAAGGTGTCGCTTCGAATGTCGATTGGATCAACGAGATGCATTTGGAGTTCCATTTGGCAGCGGATACCTTCTATTTGTATGGTTCACGAGTTGAAAAAAAAATCAATAGTAATTTAATTGATAATTACGAAATTCAACCTAAGCTGGTTCAATTAAAGGAGCGCGCACTGTAATTTTAAATATTCCCCCACCTCCCCTTTCCAGCGAACATCGAACAATTGCAACAAATAACAATTATTGATTTAAATGCAAAATGCGTGTTTTAAGTGAAATTTAAAATGCATTTCTACCACTTTTAATACCCAAAATAGGATGTTTAATTATATATTATTCTATATATATATATATACATATATATACGTATGTATCTAAATGGGTATATTAACGTGGCCAGCGAGTGGATTAAATTAATTGAATTGTTTGCTGGGCCCCCTTAAATATAAATAGACACACACAGCTCGCCACAGCTAGCCAGTCCGAGGGGGTGTGTGTGGGTATGTGTGTGTGTGTGTGTGTGTGTGTGTGTGTGTGTGTGTGTGTGTGAGTATGAGAGAGAGGCAGAATAAACAAAAGCCAAGTTAAGCCAGGGCAATCGACGATGCACACAGCGAAAAATCTCAGACAACAGAAAGCAACTTGGTGGCAAGCAGCTTAATAAAACAACAACGATCTGCTTGCTCGACTAGACGAATACCCTGTACGCAGTGTGCGTCAATTACAATGAATAACTAAAAATAAATCTTATAATAAATTAATAGCTAGAATGTAATTGATTTGAGTCTATGCAATATTTTCTGAATTTTTGGGTGTTAAACTACAATCGAAAAATATCGATTTTAAAAACTATCTTGCGATTGTGGGCATTTTTCAAAACCATTTCAGATAAAATCCAAGCTCAGATAACATAACTGTAATTGATAAACAAATTTGGCTTACTTTTGTACAGAAATGAAAAAAAAAATTAAAAATATTTTTTACTAAAAAAAAAATATTCTACAAATAAAAATGTAAATACATAAAAAAAAATATAAATATAAATTTGTATTTGTATACTCCTTAAATATATCGATATCAGTATTTTGCAAATATGATTTTTTAATTATTTTCTATTTAGAAAACATACAACTTTTTTTTAAATATTTCATATTTCATTTCATTTTTATTATTGAATATTTCAATATTTCAATATTGGCTATATAAAAAGTTACTTAACTGTGAAGTTACTTTACTGATTAGTTTATTAAGTTGAATAATTTTAATTTAATTGTTTCTGATTTTTGTATGGGTTTGTCATAAAAAATACATAAGTGCATGTGTTTTATGGAATGGAATCAAGACACATTAGCCAAACTTTATTGTGCTCTCACCGCCCATTTCTTGAAGGGTATAAGCCAAAGAAATAAAATAATGAGTTCAACTATGAGATACCCTGTTAAATACATACTAAGCTTGAAAATACATTTTAAGCTAACAAAATCTGTATTTCTTATAGAATCTTAATGCAATTTGTACAATTAACCAGTTATACAATTTACTATATCCCAACAATTTTGTATCTTAAAGCTATCGATTTGAATCGATAATCGCGAAACGGGATCAATTATCGATCAAATGAAATACTTTTTCATTTCAAATGACTTGAAGTCTCCAATTCTGCATGTGACATACTCAAGCACAACTTTATTATACCCCTGAACCCTGCATGGGTTTTCAGGGTATCTAAGAAAAAGAAGAAGAAGAAAACAAGAAAATGAACCACTAAAATAGTCAAATAAAAGTGAAACTTACAAGAGAAAAAGCAAAAGCGAAAGCAGCGAAGCGTCTGTGATTGTGATTAAGTCGTCGAAGGGGGGCATGTTTATTGTGTGTGTGCAGCACTTTGGCTGACATGACAGATACAACAACAAATACTACAGATACAACAAACACTGCAAATACCACAAGGAGTACCCCCGAGTAGACACTAATCAGACGAATGCCTTCTCAACTGGTGGCCAGGAGCCATCGACACTATAAAATGTTGTTCTGGCGTCGCGTTTATTTATATATATATATATATATATATATATATATATTATTCATTCGATTTGTGCGTAGCAGATATGAAGGCATAGAAATGTCAGCAATGAATATGTTTTGTGGCTTCAATTTTGATGGCTTGAATACATTCGAAAACTTGTTGAATTATATTTGTTATATCGACCAAGAAGACATGTTTTTGTGTAAATAATAATAAATATATAGACTTGTGAATTATCACAGTTATCGTTCATAGTTATCGAGTAGGAGAAGTGAAATTGCTATAAGCTTAAACCAATTGCTATTATCGATATTAGATATTTACGCATCTTTGACATGGCCAGTAAGCAGTAGCAATCAAATTAACGCATTCGTTAAAGATGTGCTTAGTTATCGATAAGTTATCGATACACTGTAAACTGAAATATAAATTGCTGTTTTCGCTCGTACAAAGGCTATAAATGTATATAGATCTATGACCAAATAATCCACACACACACAAACACACACAGACACACACATACACACACCTGGCAGTGATTTCGTTTTGCTTGATTTTTAAGTCGAAGGAAGAATACATTTGTAGGTTATATTGATTTTTAATACGCGTCTTTGTTGGCAAGCGTCGCGAACCAAGCCGGAGCCAACTGCCAACTACTTGCAGCTTGCTCAGCTCCTTCAGAGTGGGTGTGCCTCTGTGCCTGAGTGTGTGTGTGGGTGAGAGAGTGTATTTTTAATGCTTGTAAAAAATGAGAAAGATACAAGCAAACAAGCAAACGTGTCACAAACACAGGAAGACACGCACATGCACACACACACCCATACACACACACACACACACCCACACATACACACACAGAAATCCATCGCCTTGCGATAACTTAATGCCACACGCATGCCTCTGCATATTAGATTGTCAACTGCGGCGTATGCGTTACTCTTGCCTGCAGACGTAATAAAGCCAGCAGCCGCTATAAACGAATGAATGACGGCGAATGATAGCGTTGCTGCAAGCGATGCACACAATAGAGTTCAATACAAACTTGTGCTCGGGTGCTGCTTCAAAGAGATCACCCAATGCACCAGTCGAAGAGCGAACTCAAATTGACAGTTACAATTAAAGAGTTGTTCATTCAATTGGGTTCTGCTTTAAAGAGATTGCTAAGCTTAAGAAAGAGCGCAAAATGTCCAAACGACTCTTCTCGCGACGTAGTAGTTTTTCATTACTGCAAGAGAGTTCAATATAAACGCGCGCTCTGATGTTGCTTTAAAGAGAGCGAACGCAAGCTGTAAATTGCAGTCAAAGAGATGTATATTAAATTTGGGCTCCGGTTTAAGGAGATCGCTCTTAGGCTTGCAGACAAAGAGAGGATCAGCAGACAACACTTTGTTGGCAGATGCGCAGTGGAGTTACGCTCTCACTCTCTCTAATTATAAAGAAATTCAGCCAATTTCCAACAATTGTTGGCTTCACTAAATAAGATTCGTAGTCAAACAGGAGGTATTGCAGACGAAGAGAGTCGAGCTCTCTGAGCTTTCGCTCTCTCTCTCTCTTTGTTTTTTCCTCATGTCTGACGTTCACTTGTACTTACGATTTGAGTAGACGATCCGCGGACGCATCAGCATCGTTAGCAGCAGCAGCAATAACATTGCATTAACAGGCACCAGCTGCTTTGATGTAAACGCTTCGGTTGGTGCTTGTTGTTTATGATGTTGTTGTTGTTGTTGCGACTGCGGCTGCCACTGCTGTTGCTTCTCCAGCTGCTGTTTCTTTTTCTTCTCCCGATGTTGTTGTTGACGTCGTCGTTGTTCTTGTTGCTGGTCGACGTCAGCAAGTTGCCGTTTGCCTGGCGGATGATTGCTGATTTTCTGCTCCGGCATTTTCGTTTTTCCTTTTCTTATTTTCTTCTTGTTTTTTTTTTGGACTCAACGGCTTATCGTTTAACGGTTTAAAGCGTCGGTTTATTATCTTTTTTACTGTAAGCAGTTGTTTTTTATTTTATTGCTGTTGTTGTTATTTCTCTTTGTTGTTGTTGCTGCTGATTGTTCGATTTTAAAGTTAGTTGTCTTTTCGCAACAATTTAATGTTGCATACTTTGCAGAGCTCTCAATTTAACAACCTGTTTCTCATACATAAATGTATCTTTCATGGCTTCAAAACTCGCCATTTGATTTTAACTAATTTTTAAGTAAGTTTCAAAAAAAATACGTACATATGTATGTATTTGTAAATGTACATATACGTAACCATCTGTATTTCTATCTCCATCACACTCTATCCATATATACTTCTCTATCGCAGTCTCTCACTGCCCATCAATTGACACACATTTTCCGGTTTTTTTTTCTGTCAGTCACTCAGTCAATCAGTCAGGCAATCAGTCAGTCAATCAGTCAGTCAATCACTCTGCGGTGCATTTGACTATGTGATGGACCCAAAGGACCCAAAGGACCCAAAATAAATACAATTAAAACGTTTTACAGCTATACAAGTGCCTATATCTAAAAATAGTTATTTATACATATATACATATATATATTTACATATGTATGTATGTTTGTATGTATGTATGTTTACAAAATTTCGCATTTCTGTTCGTGCTTTTTATGCCCTTGCACAAAATTATAGAATTTTTTTTTAAATTTATTCATAAATATATTCTTGATCAGCATTGAAATGGATCACTATACAAAGGAACAAAAGATCGATTTTAAAATAAATAGTGATTTATCAAAAATATTTTGACATTCAAAACCTTTTAAAACTAAATCAACTTAATCAGCAATTTTCCAATGGTGACCATTGTACAGCTGCGTTATTCCCATTATAATAACTAAAATTAAATAAATAAACAATAAGAAATAAATAAAATAAATACTGAGAGATTCCTTTACATTGTTATAGGGCGAATTTTCCCGACTCTCCTTTACCAATCTCAATTTTGATTACTTTAGCTAACCGATTAGTTTCAGGCCACCTGGCATTGTATATAAATTTTTTGTTTTTTTTTTTTGTTGTTTGTGGTTGGTAAGCAAAATTGAAAGCAAATTAAAATGCAATTTCTGAAGGTTTTTGTTTTGAGCCAACTTTTGTGTTTGTTTGTGTGAAAAAGACGCCGCTAAACGAAATACTTTCTCAAGTACTTAAATTTGAAGCAAAACTTGGCAAACTTTCTGTGCGTGGTGTTGGCTGCGAATGCAATTTCCATTTCCATTTTTTTGTTTATTTTTTTTTTATTTTATTTTATTTTTTATTTTTTTTGTTGATATGCCAAGTGCGGAAAATGCGAGATTTTACAAGTTCAGACATTCAAGATACGGCTTCACAACTTCAATTGTGCTGGCGAAAATGGCTCTAAGTAAAGTATATATAACTAATATATCCTGTTATTAAAAGGCATGGAAAAACTAGCATTTGGCTAAGAATTATCTCAAATATGTTTTTTGTATTGTTCTGCGATTTATAATTTATCAGTCAAACCGAAACGAATTTTCTTTCCCTTTTTTTAGATAACAATTAATTTGTTTCATATAAAAGCCAAATGATCCCCTTTTTTGAATATCACTTAATTTGTACATATAAAAATCAAATATTCTTCTTTTGTAATTAATACTCAATTTTATTATTCTTTATTTATGTCTTTATTTCTTTTTCCAGATTAAAATTCGTTATGCACAAAACAAAAAAATGGAATTCAAAACAAAATTGCAATAAAACCTGAATTCTTTAAACTAATTTATTTGCAAATAAATTCACATATTTTAAACGAATTTTAAGATAATTTTAATGAAACTCTAATTTATTCCATTCTTAAAGTTGTGATAAAAGTGATTTCACTTATATTTAAAAATTTCGTTTTTGAAAAATTTGGATTAAACCCGAGTTCGGTGAACTAATTCCCTAGACAGATAAAATATTTTGTATACGAATTTTTAAATAGGCTTAGAATTAAAATTGCAACTCAACAGTCTTGAAATGTAAATCCACCTTTTCCAAATTGAAAATCAGTATTATTAAGTTCAGTTTAAGTTTGTACTGCAAAAAAAAAAACCAATAAATAAATAAAAGATTTTTGTAATTGATGTATTTTTCGACAATATATTTGTCGAAGTTGGCCAGATTGGATCACTATATCATATGGTGTAGGTGGACGCAATATTGTCGCAACTCGATTTTGCCACGTATTTTTTATATTGATATCACGAAAAGGAAGTAAATCAACAATTAAATGATTTTTACGATGCAATTTGCATCGTTTGTTGTTGGCTCACGTTTTAAAGGTCAGCGGATATTGGCCAAAAATTTGTTTATGGCCAAATGTCGAAACAGAGGATGCGACTTTCCGTCGTCGCCGTCGCCAGCACCTGCTGCAGTCAATTTATGACTGCCACAAATATGGCCAGCAAAACTACCGTTGCAGGCAACAAAAACAACAACAACAACAGCAACAACAACAATGACAATAAGGATAACAGCAATAATAATAAAGGAATCTGCACGACGACAGGGAAATGCAACACTTTTCCTCATCCGTTTTGCTCTTCCGTTTGCAATTTTTGGCCTCTGCCATGCACTTTGCACAACACTTGCAACAAACAACAACAATAAAAAAAACAACAGAGAGAGAAAAAAAGAAAGGAAAAACAAGCAACGGACAGACAGACAGACAGATAGACAGACGGTTACACAGACACCCAGATAAATAGAAACAAAAATTTCAACATCAACACAAACACAAACAAAGCGCACAATTGCCGGATTTATAATGGCAAAGTAAACAATGCTCAATTCGCGCGCGCGACTCTTTCTCTCTCTCTCTGTCTCTGTCTCTCTCTATTCTTCTGCCGTTTTGTTTTTTTTTGCGAATTACAAAGTTGACTTGGTTGGCTACGTGCGTTTTGTACCGTTTTTGAGCTATGCTTTTGCGCGCGCTTTTACTTAACGGGACACACACGACTTGAAACAAACAAAAAAAACAAACGCCGTCTCTGTTACTCTTTCTGTGTGTGCTTTCTACACGCTAGCCGCACGTAGAATGCTGAACAGCATGGAACTGCACGCGGCTTTTATAGGCGACAGACGAGCCGACGGACTCACTGCTCGGCTGTATCGCAGTCACTTTAATCGGGCTACAGGACTCGTGTTTGCGACTCGGCTCGCTTTGCGTTTCGCCTGACGTTCGGTTCGACGTTGTTGGCGTTTAGCATATGTTCGTGTTGGCAGCGACGCTGGCAGAGATGCTGTTGTTGTTGTTGTTGTTATGGTGGATTGCTCTGCTCAGCGCTGCCTGCATATTTGCTTTATGAATGTGTTTACGTTTACCAGCAAACTTTTACACAATGATGCCGACGAACGGGAAATGGTATTGTTGTGGGTGGTATCGGTTGGGGGGGGAGAGGAGAGGAGGTAGCGAAAGTGCCAACACTCGCATTAATGCCAAACACGACAAAGAACAACAGCAATTACAAATAAAAGAGTAGCAACAACAACAACAACAACAACAGCAACTCAATTGTATGCCAGCTACAGTTCAATTAACTATCTGTCCAGCCGCAACTGCCGCTTATGCGTGTGTGTGTGTGTGTGTGTGTGTGTGTCTGCCTCTTAAACGCGTTACGATTACGTTTATTGAGGCAATTACGGAAACAAAAATGCAATTGCAATTGCATCCATTGCATATTCGAAGTGATATTATTTATGTGGCAAAAGTTTGACATATCATTTTGTTTCCGTCACACATTTAACTCTGCATGCGTGTGCCAGATAACTGTATAAAATAGTTAAGCATTCTTCACACGGGATAGCACGACGAGCAGATACCCTCGACCCTAGACGTTATATATGTATACATAAATTGTATAATTTGCTGATGGGAATACACGATTTCTCAGTTGATTTTGACGATATTCCTACAGGATAACAGCTGTAAGTTGTAGGATGCCTGATTTCTACAGAAACTTGAAATCTACTCGACATTTCATGCTGCTCATGAGTTTGCCTTGTCAATTCGGAGCTGCCTCCTTCTGCCTGTTACATTCATTTGCACAACTAAGTTATTCCGATTTTCACAATTTTCCACACGTTTAAATGGAATACAAAAAAAAATAACGGTAGAATAATTCAATTGTTTTCACATTTTGAATACATTTAGTTATGTGTATTTTTACGGCCTACTCTCAACAATATCGCTTTTATGCGAAACTCAAGTTATTTCTTAGTTAGTTTTATTATTAATTTTTATCATATTTTTTATGTTCACAAACATTCATAACGAATTTTATGTCATTCACATTTATCTTAATTCCTTCGAAAAAAATGTGTAGCATACTTTTTTGGGCAGTAGAAAATGGAAAAACTAAACTAATATAAATATTAATATATATTTTGTTGATAACAATAACTAGAATATAAATAAAAATAATAATAATTACTTAGCTTTTAAATTCTTATATGGATGTGAATATTTTTTAAGTAGCTAACTTATAAATGTGGAAATTACCTAAATGAAATTTCCTCTTTATAATGGAAATAACTTGACTAAAAGGAAATTAAAAAACAATTCAAGAAGCAAAACAAAGTGTAACAAATTTCCTGATATGATTGGGAACAAAATTGTCGTAGTACTTTCTATAGCTTTCATTTATACACACCGATACCGATGAACGATAAGCGATAAACGATAACCAATTACCTGTAAGTGGAGAATCAAAGACAGGCTAAGCAAACATAAAAATAAGCTAAAGTGACTTGCAATAAATCCGATTTGTGTACAATACACACACGCAAATACACACACAAATATTACACACACACACACACACACACACACACACACACGGAAAAACTGCACTCCGAGTTTGAAGAGTCTCATTCAGATTGATCTCTGTGTATGTTTGTTATTGTTTTTTTTTTTTTTGTATTGCCACATCTCGTTTCGGCTGTATGCCGACACTTTGGCTCTGTTGCCACATTAGCATGGGCACACTAGGTGCTGCCACATGCCACATTCCGCTACATGCCGCTACATGCTTCTACATGTTGCTGCATGCTGCATGCCACATGGAACAGCAGCTGCGAACAGTATCTGTGCAATGTTTACCAATCTTGCCACACCCCCACCCCCACCCCCACTCCCCTTCCGTCTTCGTATCTGTCTCACTAGGTCTGTTGCAACTTATGTGAACTTAAGTTAAGTGAACTTAAAAATTAAAGTTTGAATTGCTTCCAATTTCATGCACAGTTAGTCCTTGAATAAGTCTGACTCCTGGTTTGATTTTACAGATCGCAAATGCTTGTTAAATTTTGATATGGTTTAATTTGAAGCTGATTCGCATTAAATGAAGAATTTAAATTTATTAAAGTCTACTAATTTTTGCAATTAGACAAATTTCGGGCATAGAAAAAAGTTCTTTAAATAAGAACTTGGCACTCATCTCGATTTGGATTTGAGTATATTTCTCCAATTGGTTATTATACACAGAATCCATTAAAAATTACTAAGAAGGGTAGAACGGTTTTTTTTTCTTCAAATTATGTATCAGGCGGAAGCAAGCATATCCGATCCTGGAGCATAAGCATATTCCCGATCAGCATTTAACTGTCTGTATGTCAAATTTGAAATATAAGTTCTCGAATACCTCACGCAGATCATAGTGATAATTGCACCCATTTCGCACATATCGATACAAATCGATTTCCGATACCAAGAAGAGACACAATTGTACAAATATAGCCAGAAATATTATTAACAGCTGGATTCTGGCTTTCAATTATTTTAGCTCGTATATTTTTCGAGTGCCTATTTTACATTGATAGGCAAAAGTGGTTTGCCACACGCCACACACGTTCGCTATGCTGCCACAAAATGTCGTTGACTACATTTGCTGCTGCTGCTGCTGTCTGACACAATTGCACTTGCCACTTGACAATTGTTTTGACGGAACTGCACCTCAGCTCAGTTGAGCTCAGCCCAGTTCACCTCACCTCATGCACCCATCCACCCACAATGATGTTGCACATTCAACTCATGCCATAAAAAAGTTCGAGCTGTCATATTGTTACACAGTTGCAGCCACCATAAACTGTGGCAGCTAAGGGGGAAACTGAGGCAAGCACAACAGTGTCAACTGGAGCTGGTTCTGGTTCTGGCACTGCCACTGGTTCTGGTTCAACATATATATTTATACAGAGAGAGAGAGTGAGAGAGAGAGAGAGAGAGAAAGAGAAATGGATAGAGTGAGTGAGACAAGAGTCGAGTCGCATTTCACTTTAACAACTTGCCAAATGGCAACTGGCAACTGGCAACCGACTCGATAAAGAATTCATGAAATACATCACACAACCAACAACAACAACAGTGTGCCCGACTAGCAGATATCCTATAGCAAGTAAGATTGAATAACAATTGTAAAATGTACCCATAATCTGCATAATATATAAAATAATTTATTCAAGTCAGGATGTCAAATCGCATTAAATTTAGGCTCCCATTCTGATTCTGGTACGCAAGGTATACAAATTGCTTCGCATTGGTATTTTGTTTGATAATCAATATCGCATATATATATATTATATATATATATGTTTTTAATTTGCAATGAAACTGAGGTGTCAGCAGTTGTTCAACAAGGAAATGCTATCTTCGACATACCTAAAAAAAAAGACGTTATTTTTGTATTTCCTTGAAATTGTTTAAAAATTGTATCCTGAAGTTGCGCAAAAGTATGTAAAAGACAGACGAAAACATAAAATAACACATAAACTATATACATTCGTGATCAGCATCAACAGCGAGTCAATCTTGCTCTCAGAGTCTTTTTAATTGGTTTCCGATTCGATCTTTTCGCGACAAATAATACCGATTGCGATATGAAATTTGATGAACTTTAAATTAACGTTCGGATTCCGACTTCCGATTTTAAAAATTTTATTCCTAGAAGGTTTTTGGTTAATAATAATAATATCCATTCCGATTATGAGTGTTTTAAAAATGTGCAAATTTAATGTTTCAATTCTGGTGCAGATTTTGAATCGATCAAGTTCGACTAGCTTATATCCTAGAGATCTGCAAGAATACCTCAGACGATGGACCGCTTTATGAAAACCCCATTTACAGGGCATATGTTAGGTGCATATACATATAACAAGCACAACTGACGCCACGTGGCAGATAAAGATGATGCCACTTGCGGAACCATTTTGCTGTCCGCTCTCCTGCCCCAAAAAGTATGCACTGGCTATCAAATAAATATGCAGCGATTTGTATTTAAATGACGTTCAATTCCAAAATGTAGACATACACACTCACTCGAACACACATGCACACACACACACACACACACACACACACACACACACACACTATATATACATATGCACATTGCAAAGTGCTCAGAGTGAAGAATTTGTAGATTTACGTCAAAGAATGCCCAAAATTTGCCAGCCGGAAAAGAGTTTTAGATTAAGTCGCCCAATTATTTGGGCTAACAAATGGAAGCCGCAAAAAAGGTCAAAGTTCACACAGCCGGCGGGCATCACTAATGAATAATTTTGTACTTATTTAATGCCGACCATAAACAATCCACACAACCAGACAAACATATACACAGCAACGCCGTAGATTACATACCCTAGATGCATATACGATAGATAATAGATGGGGCATCCTCCATGTAGATTTCTGAAATTTCTCAGGAGTAGAATGAATACTGTCATGACTATTATATTAATCAAAATTTGTCGATTGCGATGCTTAACAAAAATAAGTATAAGAAAGAAAAACGATTTTACCTGAAATGTATAGTTTTGTGCTTGAGTATGTATAAAGTAGCAGGAAGCATCTCTGAAATGTAATAAATCTATTGTTGGCCAGGATCAAGAGCCGAGTTGACATAGCCATGTCCCTTTGTCTGTTTGTCTGAACACACGGTTCTCAGAACTCTCAAGCTTAATTCATTTTTTCGTTTTGAAAATATCAAAAATGGAATGAGGGTATATTGTAGCCGAGCTCACCCGACTACAGCATTCTTACTTGTTTCCTATTCCATTAATAATTAATCAATAAAAAATCCTTTCAGTTCAAAAATGTAAAACAACAACAATAACAGCATAATAATCAACAATTTAAGGAGAACGGTTTAATTTAAATAAATGTACATTTTAATTAAAAATAACAAAATCTAAGCTAAAGATTTAAATGCATATTTGAATGCGTATTTTTAGATCTTTAAAGAGCTAATTGAGGAATTCCAGCCAACTTCTTAAATGCTTATCTTGTTAAAGCAAATGAATATTTAAATGAGTACTTTAGTTGATTGAAGTTATAAAATATAGTTAAAAACAAGTAAGAATGCTGTAGTCGAGTGAGTTCGATAGCTTGATAAACGAAAAAATTGTCGACCGATGATTTCTATGACCGCTATATAATATAGTGATACGATTCAGTCGGCTCTAACACATGTACTGCCTGCAGCATAAATTCGAATATGGGCCAAGTTTCATTAAAGTAGCTTTAAAACTGACTGAGTTCACTTAGTTAGATGGATAGATGGGCATGACTAGATCGACTCGACTGTCAATGCTGATCGAGAAGATAATTATATACTTTGTGGAATCGGAGCCATCTTCTGCAATGCGTAACAAGCTATTCAATAAATTTATCATAACCTCTGCAATCGTAAAAAAAGATATCTCATTCAGGAGCTCAACTTTGGTGAGATGTTTTTTTGGTCTGAAAAATATTTGTTCATTAGATTTGTGAATCAAGGTTGCATGCCACACAATCGACAGGTTCAAACAAACCACAGTGCAAATAGTTGTTTTGTGAATAAATAAGTTGCTCAAAGCTCTCATCTTTGCTTGTGCAAAATTGGTATTAATTTTTAACCATATTCAAAATTGGCCAAGCTGTAAATACTGCAAAGTTTTCATTCCGAGCTCATAGATGGTATGAGTGGAGGGAAAGTGGAGCGGGGGAAATGGTAAATGGGAAAAGGCAGTCTCTTTTTATGCGTCGTGAGCTGAGTTGAATTTCATTCAATTTGAATGGGATCCAATTGCAGCCGAAAGGCTTGAATCAACTTAAATGGCACCACTTGGCAGTCAGAAAATTCATTAAAATGCAATATGTAAACGCAAATTGATATCGAAATATGTGTGGCCACAGGTTGGCCCACCCCAGGGTGTGAGGGTGCCCCCCCCCCCCTCCCACTGCTTTACAGTTATCTGGATGGTGTGGTGTTGTGAGCGGTGCTGAGAAGTTGGTAACAGCTCCCATGCCAAAACGAAATATGCTGAGGGCTGAGTGTCTATCGAAGTTAAGCGGGATGTGGACACGGATACGCCATGACCCACACTGAGAGAAATAGTTTGTGTATTTTATACAAATCGAACGACTCTCAATTGGGTAATTTTGAAAATCTGTGTGGAAACCATGAAATAGAAATGCTTCTATTCTGATTTTAAGAAATATGCTGGGTTATCCACCCAGGGTATCTTCATGGCAGAATATCCGTGGGTCTATAACTTCTAGGCATATGCTTTGGTGGGTGATACAATTAATTCATTAATTATATAGAAATAACATTTGAATTTCCGTTTAAAAAAAGTTATGTGTTTATTTGTAAAATTAACATTTTTAAAATTAAAATAAGATTTGTGTGATAAAGGTATCAGTTTTGACAGCATTTAAATATATAGATATAGATATAGAATATAGAATATAGAATATAGAATATTGAATATAGAATATAGAATATAGAATATAGAATATAGAATATAGAATATAGAATATAGAATATAGAATATAGAATATAGAATATAGAATATAGAATATAGAATATAGAATATAGAATATAGAATATAGAATATAGAATATAGAATATAGAATATAGAATATAGAATATAGAATATAGAATATAGAATATAGAATATAGAATATAGAATATAGAATATAGAATATAGAATATAGAATATAGAATATAGAATATAGAATATAGAATATAGAATATAGAATATAGAATATAGAATATAGAATATAGAATATAGAATATAGAATATAGAATATAGAATATAGAATATAGAATATAGAATATAGAATATAGAATATAGAATATAGAATATAGAATATAGAATATAGAATATAGAATATAGAATATAGAATATAGAATATAGAATATAGAATATAGAATATAGAATATAGAATATAGAATATAGAATATAGAATATAGAATATAGAATATAGAATATAGAATATAGAATATAGAATATAGAATATAGAATATAGAATATAGAATATAGAATATAGAATATAGAATATAGAATATAGAATATAGAATATAGAATATAGAATATAGAATATAGAATATAGAATATAGAATATAGAATATAGAATATAGAATATAGAATATAGAATATAGAATATAGAATATAGAATATAGAATATAGAATATAGAATATAGAATATAGAATATAGAATATAGAATATAGAATATAGAATATAGAATATAGAATATAGAATATAGAATATAGAATATAGAATATAGAATATAGAATATAGAATATAGAATATAGAATATAGAATATAGAATAAAGAATATAGAATATAGAATATAGAATATAGAATATAGAATATAGAATATAGAATATAGAATATAGAATATAGAATATAGAATATAGAATATATATAGATTAATGTATTTTTATTTAATTTTATATATGTTTTTTTTTTGCAAATTTTTACAGTATTTCTTCTCACGTTGTTTAATTTGAGTGTAAATGGGAGGAACATACCTGAGATGGGCGAGAGGAGTGAGGTTGGGTGACTTGCCGCTGAAACCCTGCAGTTGCAAGGTTAGCAATGGCAAGGAAGACGAAATCTAATAGAAAGTTCAGCTCGAACCGCAAAACCGGTGAAATTCCATTGACTGCCAGCTTCGATGGTTGCTTGCTGCAAGTTCGTTTTGGGGTGGAGAGCGGCATGGAAAGGGAAAAGAAAAGGAAAGGGTAAGCGGCAAGAGGGCAGTCCTCAGTTCTGTCTTTGCTCTCAACTTGGCTTGAACTGGTCGTGGGCCAAAGCTGGCAAACATCTGTAAAATGTCCGCCAGGCAAAATTTTTTGCAGGTAACTTTTTAATTAAAGCTGATTCCCGTCTGTCTCCCTGCATATTTCGCTCTCTTTATTCCTTCTCTCCCTCTCTCTCTCGCTCTCTTTCTCTCTCCACGTCTCTATATTTTTCTTTCTCTGTGCCAATTATGCATCTCTTTAAATGATTCTTTTCTTATTTCTACTTCTTCTTACTTTATTATGCACAGCATTTAGTTAGCATCTGAGTAAAATTTGCTATTTAAAAAAAAATCCTTTTGATTTTTTCGATTTGAATTTATTTTAAAAAGCAGTGCATTTCGGTGGTTTTGAACTCTTAGGACTTTGACTAATACTGTATATAAATTTAGATTTAAAATTATTACATTTTTGTTGGGCTTCAAAGTAATACTGAATCATAATGTAGATTTTGTACAATTTTCAAAAAAAGTGCATATAAATTGAATTTTTTCATTAGCATTACAAATAAAAAATATACATTTAATGAACCAACTAATTCATTCACTGTGTCAATATAAGGTAAATAAATATAGTTAGTCCATGTTTAAGACTATCTAAGACTAAGGTTTTGGAAGTATGTTTCAAGTATGTTCAAACTAAATCAAAGCTGCAATATAAGAAAACTAAACAAGCAGCTCAAGTTTTTCTTTACAATTTAAAGCACAGCTGGAAGGCTCTTTTCGAATGAACTCGGCTAGAAGATACCCTAAAGCCAACTTGTATTTATAAGGTAATTGAAACTTTTATCAAACTGATGTTACTTGATGTTTTCGAAAATTAAGCTTTTAAGTGTACTTTGTAATCAATTTTTAATGATATATGAGAAACGTCGTTCTACCAATGTTCAATGCTCAAAGTTGTAACTGTCGAACGGGGTTTGATGTGAATCAATACACCAATAGATATTTGTTTCAGTATACTTAGATTCTGCTGTTTTTTCGGAATATTTTACTAGAAACCTACTTTCACAACATTTTTGCAACTGTGAAACGAACTTGCTACAAGCTGTTTTTCTGAAGCTGGCGTACCTCAAAGAAAAAGAAAAGAAACAAGTAAGAATGCTGTAGTCGAGTGAGCTCAACTACGTTATACCCTTAACCCAGTTGGTAAATATATGCTAGTGCATATACATATATACATACAGACATACATACGTACACGAAATAGTGGTTATTGGGGCTCTGCAGAATACACACAAATATATTGTCGAATATCATGCCATCTCTTTCTCACACATGAGCTCGCATATTTATATGCATACAGAAAATGCTTGCGGCTGATGATAGAAATGAGATAAATATTTTCGACCATAACTTAGGTTTTTCCTACCCGATCTTTATGCAATTTGGCCAATTGATCAATAATATGTATATGCATATTATGTATAATTAGAAGCAAATTTGATCTGCGCTTGGTATACGAGAACCTTGATTCGCTAGCTCTTGTAGTCTCTGAGATCCGCGAGCTCATTCAGACGGACGGATGGACGGAGAGACGAACATGACTATATCGACTTTATGTAGCCTGAGATGCTTCCTTCAGTCTGTTACATACATGTGCACAAAACCATTATACCCTTCTTACCCATTGAGTCAAGGGTATAAAAAGAAAAAACATGAAATAGTGATGCTTCCCCCGCATTAAGTTAACATTGCACAACAACGAAAGTCACAGCAACAGCAACAGCAACAACAACAACAAAAACTTTGTATGAATGTGTCCCAGTCGCAATGGCAACTTCTCCTCCTCCTCCTCCTCTTTTGCTTTGCTCTGCTTCTGCTCCTCCATTTCGCTATTATTATTTGCTGTTGAGAGAGAGAGAGAGAAGGACGATGCTGTTTCTGTCTACGTTAGGTTGTTATTGTTCTTTGCACTGTCCGCAACTAATTGGATTGACAGCAACATACAACAATCGGTCAGACATTTATATATTTACTTTGTTTTTGTTTGTCATGTTAAATTGCAATGAACAAAAATTGAACGTATAAAAAAAAAACAAGTAAGATGCTGTAGTCGAGTTAACTCGACTACGATATACCCTTAACCCAGTTGTTAAATGTATTCTAGTTTTCTGGGCAAATTTCCCTTTAAGATGATTTGCACTCAAATGCCCGAATTGAATGGCTACAAACACGTGCATATACGTACATACACACATACACACGTACACGAAATAGTAATTATCGGGGCTCTGCAGAATACACACAAATATATTGACTATAGCGTCGATTATCATGCCATCTCTTTCTCACACATGCGCTCGCCTATACAGAAAATGCTTGCGGCTGCTGATAGAAATGAGATCAATATGAGAATATATTTTTGACTATAACTTTGGTGTTTCTTGTCCGATCTTAACGAAATTTGGGCAATTGATCAACAATACGCATATGCATATAGTGCTTAATAATAATTAGAAGCGTCTAAACTGTGGAATTTATTGCTAACGGAAAACTAAATGTATCGATAATCGATAAACTGAAGCAGCTATAGATAAAATAAAGCAAACGTGATCTGCGCCTGGAATACGAGAACCTATATTTCAAAATTCAAAAGTCTCTAGCTCTTATGGTCTCTGAGATCTGCGTGTTCATACAGACGGACAGACAGACGGACAGTGCTATATCGCCTCGGCTGTTGATCCTGATCAAGAATATATATACTTTATGGGGTCGCAGAAGCTTCCTTCTGCCTGTTACATACATTTACATTTGCACAAAACCATTATACCCTTTTTACACATTTTTAATGGGTTAAGGGTATAATTAGAAATAAGATAGCATCAAACTTGATTCAATATTATTTAATCTGGAATAAATGGATTAAATATAATTTTCAATATAAAACTTTTAGAGCTATGTTAGCTTTTGATATACCTTGCACTGGAATCAAGAGCATCTTATTGTAGATTACATAACAAATATATTCTCAAGGTATTCAGATACTATTTCAATCCCTTCTCGGCCTTATCATCATCTCAACACGTTTTTGTGAAGTTTTGCGATCCATGAAGTCTACCCAATTAATGCCCTTGGTAGAGTCGGTTTCATTATACCTTCCCATCAGATTCCTGTGAAATATAAACATATTTTAAAAGACAATTGCTCACTAATAAAAACTGATTGCATATATTACCTGTGATAGCAACCATAGTACCACCATCCGCTTGTGAACAATTCAGCACAATTGCGATCATTCCAGTCATCGTTCTCATTATCTCGTGAGGTGAACTTTCTACCCAAATGATATCGCAAAGAATCGCCCGCATCTCCAGAGTATTTTCCCAATGAGCTCAGTTTGTAAGCTTCAATTTCTCCATCGATTGCAAATCGATCATATTTTGCAAACGCATGTTTTCCGTTGGGGTGTTCCATGGTTATGAGTAATTCTTGATCTTACGCTTTGGTCATGAAATGAAGTTTTCCGAGACCAATGAAAAACTTGCCAGATAAATTGCCAAAGCCATTTTTGTAGTCATTCCAGAACCGAAAGAAATCCACACTTCCATCCTGACGCCTCAGCACAGTTGTCCAACCTCCGCCCGGTTTCTCCTCATTGCAACTAACGTTAAACGGATCCCGACTATAGCTGGTCAGGACGATCTGATGAATACCACTACGACGATTCGCAGGCGGCACATTTTCACAGCTGCTGGGAATCTTAATTAGCTCATTGAGTTTACCCACAATTTTATTCAGCAATTCGCTCTGCCTGCTCCGTTCAGATATGATTTTACTCTCCAAACTATTGAATTTCTCTTTCAAATCATTAAGAGTACCCATCATCTCATTCTGCGATTCGCTCTGACGATTCTGTTTAGATCTGATTATGTCAACATTGCTCTCCAAACTTGTCAACTTATTTGATTTCTCATTCAACTTATTGAGCTTATTCATCATTTCATTCTGCAATTCGCTCTGACGGTTCTGCTCGAGTTTGCTCTCCGAACTTTCTTTATTGAATTTCTCATTTAAATCTTTAAGAGTACCCCTAATCTCATTCAGCAATTCGCTTTGACGAATCTTTTCTGTTGTCGATACGTTAAATTAATCTTTAAGTTTATTCAGCAATTCGCTCTGACGATTCTGTTGTAGCCTGGGAATGTGGTAATAAGAAACATTTCAAATGTTTTGGGAGTACAAGTGTTTTCCAATACGAACCTTATCTCTTCGAGCTGCAATTGCTCTACTTTGCTGCAGATATCGGTGATCTTAAGACGTACTTCCGTTCTGTTGGCATATTTCTGAACTTGATAAATCTTTAAGTATTTTAAATGAGCACAGATCACACAAGACTGAAGAAGCTTAGTTGCTAGCTGTTGAATTTATAGGCAGCTTTCAGCTTGCGTCTATGTATAGTACATATTTATATAAATACTATATACCATATAATATTGTAATCTTTTACCCATAATCACATTTTGTTGGACGCGATGAACTCGTCGACTTTTATTTATATTTAATCACATATATAAAATAATACTTAACCACATTAATAAAATATATTCTTTACTAAGTCATTTAACGATTCATTAACTGACACCCTTACCTAAATTGCACCACGCATAATGTCATCAATATTAAATATCCTCATAAGATTGTAAGCTCTTCAAATAGTTTCGACTGCTCGGTTCTCAGAATGGCCAAAATAGATTTCTTACTTGTTGTTATTGTCATGAACTGAAGCAATAAACAAAGCTATATACATCTGACTTCCGACGCGCGATTGATAAGGAATATATAATGTATATGGGAATTTCCATTACTGATGTAGCTGTATTTGTAAGTGAATTGAGAATTAATTATTATTGCATCCCACAAAGTCTTCAGGCGAGTCATTGACATTGTTAAAAATATATTTTAAATAACACAATTTATTGAAATGCGTATCTGGTCTGAATATACTATTAAAATCAAGTAGAAGGCTGTAGTCGAGTGAGCTCGACTACCATATACTCTGAACCAAGCTTTAAATACATTATAGGTTTATATCCAAATGTCCTCTTTAATGGTTTCGCACACTCTAATGTAAAATAATGTAAAAATAAAAAAAAAACAAGATAGAACGTTGCAGTCGGACGAAACCGACAGCGAAATACTATTATACCATAATTTGTGTGCAGTCAAGAAATACTGTCCAAGTTTGCATTTTTGCCTACCAAATTTGACGTTCCCTACTCAAAAACTGCGGAAGATATAGCCATTTGAAAATTTTAGGGGCAGGGGTGATGGGGGCGTCGGAGGTGGGCGTGGCACATGCCGATCTTTCAAGGACCTCGCCAACAACCTACCAACCAAAATTGATGACTGTATCCATTAAATTGTGAGAGATATGTGGAATTTATTGCTATCGGAAATCGAAATGTATCGATAATTACGAAACTGAGGCAGTTATCGAAAAAATAAAGCAAACTTGATCTGCATCTGGTACACGAGAACCTATATTTCAAATTTGAAGTCTATAGCTCTTATAGTCTCTGAGATCCGCGTGTTCATACAGACGGACAGACGGACGGACGGACGGACGGACGGACGGACAGACGGACAGACAGACGGACAGGGCTATATCGACTCGGCTGTTGATCATGATCAACAATATATATACTTTATGGGGTCGGAGATGCTTCCTTCTGCCTGTTACATACGTTTTCACCAAACCATTATACCCTTTTTACCCATTTTTAATGGGTTCAGGGTATAAAAATAATATTAATTTTATCAACTTGACTGTTTACTTAAACAACACCAGAAACGCTGAATATGTGTTGCGGCTGGCGATCTGCGATATATGATATGATAGGGGATGTATGCATAGATCGGTCTAAAATTTAGATTTCAACAGATTAACGCAGTTAGAAATCAGAACAAAATTCAATTTCTTTCTGCTTACTTTACTTTATTCAAAGTTAATGTGAATGTTAATGTGAATGTTAATGTTATGTTAAGTACACAGTTGCATGTTAAGTTGCAGATGTTATTTTACAGTCTTAGTCATACACTAGTGGCCAGGGGAATGCTAAACAATATATTAAAAATCGCAATTAGTGTTTTTGATTTGTAAGAAAAAATGTCGCAATGTTGCTATATTATATATATATATACCGTATATATATATATATATAACTGTGCAGGACGACTGGAGTCATAATTAGACCATTCACAGACCGTTAACAGCGTACCGTTCCTAGGCACTGCATTACTGGCACTGAACTGGCACTCCCATTACCGTTAACGAGCAACATGCGAGATGGCTGGCAGCCATCTTGGATTCCTTGCTCCTCAATGTCCACTTGTCGTTCATATTGCTGTGCACAGACTTCAAGTTGGACACCATTACTGCGCTTTTGTATACCCTTTCCGAGTGTGGGTATTATAATTTTACCATGAAATCTGAAGAGCAGGTCTCTCACAATCTACCTTCAATATAATGATATTACATATATTACATATAAAACATATAGTGAGCAAAATTCAATCCAATCATTCTATTCAAAATAAGTTGTAAACTGGATGAAAATCCATAAGGATCGTAAGGGTATTCAAGCTTCGTTACGTTGAGAAATAAAACTTGGTTTTCCACTGCTTCCGCTTTGGTTGCAGCAATAAAAAATGCAAGGAGTGAAATTGAATGCCCTGGAGCCATTGGAACCTGGTCACCATATAGACGCTAGAATCGCCATAAAGTTTGTGACTTTGGTAAAACGCATTGCGTTAAAAAGGAGACGGACTTGTTGTGCTTCTTGTGCAACAAACAGCAGTAACAACAAAACAAAAATGGATTGCAAAAAAAAAATTTTGAAAGATGCGTTTGCCAGAGGTAAAATAAAAATACAAAGTGGGCGTGGCACGGCATGTGGAAGTGGAGAAAGCAGGCACACTCAGAAAAAAATAGAAAAATAAGATGGTTTCCCATTTTTTAATTTCAGTATAGATTTTTCTGTAAAAAAAAAATTTTAACATTGAGAATTCGGAAAAGGGCTAACAAGTTAATAGAAATTAACCGATTGCAATTCAAAACCGGAACCAGAAAATAATGATTTTTGTAGAACCTGTAATCGAAACTGGTATTATTACTAATGAAAACCTTGAACCGGTTCTCACTTGATTTATTCAATCTTGTGCACTTTAGGTCTCAGAATTGAAACCGGAACTTAGTACGGTTTCGATTTAACATCCCATGAAAATATTTAGATTTATATTGTTTCAGATTTTTACTTTGATACTTTTGTAGAGTTAGTCTTATTTCCGCAGAACTGCCTCTGCTTAAGACCTATCTTAATGGTCAGAGTCAGAGTCACCCGGATCTGTTCACTATGCCAAAAGAAAGATGGTTTCATGTAGGAACATATTTTTTATTTACCAAGATTACCCGATTAAAAATAAGACAAATAAATTTGGACAGATCAGATAATTATAACAAATATCTGTCGTCAATATGATTTCGGTCAGGGGAGGGTATTGTAATGGCCAAGTTAACTGCTCCTTCTTCTGGAAATTTTGGTTATTCGCTCAGTGCAGTCCAGCATTGACTTCATCAAAACATTTCACAATGGCGCTGTTCGTTTTTAATGGCAGTTGCCGCCCAAGTCATCAGCATGGCCAAGTTCCAACTGAGCCTTCAACGACACACCAGGTCCTCCACCTGCACCTGCACCTGCCCCTGCCTCTGCCTCTGTCCCTGCCTCTGTCCCTGCCACTGTCCCTGCTCCCACTCCTGTTGCTGTTGTTGGGCAACGATGGCATCCCGGCTATTGTTCCTTAATTGGCGTCCTGGCCGCTCGACTCGTTGTGCATACACTCAAAGAAAATAACTCGAAAAAATAGATTATAAATATATGGACTACAAAAAAAATATTTTAATAATAGAAAAGCGTTTTTTTCTATTTGCATACACTGGCCGAAATGAACGTGTGGCTATCAATTATATAAAGTGCCTCCCGTTTGCTTGTTGCATGTGTATGTGCCTCAGTCCGTGGCAGGCAGCAGGTAGCATTTTGCGTTGCCGTGTTACGCAGTCGATCACGTTCCACGTCCACGCGCCATTTGCATTCCGGGGGCAACATCAGCAAGCCCTGTGAGTCCTGTGAGGCCGGTGAGTTCTCGTTCCTTTTGCGTGAGTCTGCCACATAACAACGGCAGCGATGTGGCAGCCATAGTGACAGCCTCATTGTACAACACAACAGCAGGACACTCATCAAAAAATCGCCTCAATGGATATATGTGGATTAAATAATTGTTTTATTAGCATTTTTGTCAATTATATTATTAATAAACTGTTGGCATAGTTAATAAAATTCATATTTATTTAAATTTAACGTTGCAGTCGGGCGTAACCGACTACGAAATACTTTGATAACTGGTAGCCAAGATCAGGGTGGATGTAGCCAAGAAATGCCAATCATTGAAGGAGATTTTTGGGCGAGGCTAAAAAAAAATTATTGTTAAGGTAACCAGTAATCTCCCCTGCAAGTTTGATAACTGTAGCTCTTAAATTACAGAAGATATGGGTGTTTGGAAATTATGGGAGGCGGGAGTGGGCGTAGTCTGATCGCTGACTCGCTGATCTTTGAAGGAGGTCGACTGTCAGTTGCCTTCCACATTTAAATATTTTGAAATTATTAAATTATATATTTTTTTTCTGAGTGTAGCTAGTGGCAAGATGGTAGCACCATCAGCAAAAGTCGTCAACAGTGACAGAACTACAACAATGTTGCAAATGTGCAACGCGAGGCAGCGTGTGGCACGTTGTCCTACCGCCTGACTGTGCAACCTGACGCCCTGCTGCGGCTATCCTCAGACTGCAGCTGAGCAGAGACTGAGAAGCAGTAACAACAGCGACAGCAGCAAGAGAGGGACACGTGGCAGGATGGGGAGAGAGGCAGCAACAGCAACTGGGAGGCGCAGAGCAGAGGAGCGCTCATTGCATTTATGTTGCATGACTGGATTAATTCATTCATTTAGAAGACTCTGGCAATTGTAGGTGTCGCAACCCCCCTCTGGCACCAGCTCTGCCAACCTTCTGCCACCCACACATCTCGACGTTCGACGCAGTGCAGCAACAGTCAACAATAGCAATAAATAAAATATGAAATTGCCCAACTGAGCATTGCACTAGTTTTGATACACTGGACAAAATTGTGCTTGACTATGTAACAGAGCAGAGCGTAAGAATATATATATATTTTTGATCAGTATTAGCAGCCGAGTTGTTTTAGCCCTGTCTTTTTCCACAAAATCATTGCATTAGTTAGTTATTATAAATTATTATTATTTATTTAGCTTCCAATTTCGTTTCCGGATATACGAATTCCAGAAACGTTCCCTGTATTTTTATATTTTTTAACGGTATCGACACGTATTTGTGTCTTTGATAAAGGGACAAATAATATCAGTTCCGGTAATTGGGTTCTGATTCCGATTCTCAATTTCAATTGGTAAAAATGCGTTTCCGATTATTATTAAACATACAAGTTTGATTTGTAATTTTAGATAGTAAGATATTTATATTTATATATGAATATTATGTTTCAGAGTGCAGTCGCTTAATCGCTGAATCAACTGAAGCTGTACAAGAATATATATACTTTATGGGCTTGTCTGTTGCATAATCAACTTTATGATCAATTTCTAGCCGATTTGATATTATTATTATTATTATTGGAGTGTCCTTAAAATGTGTTGCCTGATAAGCATGTTGACTCCATATCAATATGCTCCAATATGCTCTGTATTTCCTCGTTTGATGGGGCGTACAGGGTATCAGAGCTGTATGACAACCAGTGGAGAGCCATTATGGCCCAGACATTGTCAATGACTGGCTGGGTGGCTGGTTGACTGGTTGACTGGTTGACTGGCTGGGCGAATTATTATTGCCTGACGCAGGCAGTTGGACGCCAACAATGCCAGCAACGCCAACGACGACGACCAATGTGCCTTGTCATTGTTCCCTTTCCTGCTCCCCATTGTGCAATGTGAATGCAAATGCAAGTGCCTTTTTCACTTGTATGCGTGTGTGTGTGTGTTAGCTGTTGGCATATGTGTGCATGTGTGCTCCATCTTGTTATGGCATTTGAACCATTTCTTGCGTAGGTGCAACTGGGTTGGTCAACAACAGCAGCAACACCAAGCTGAGCAGCAACCATTTGTCAGCTAGTCAATCAGCAACTTGGCTTAGCTGTCACACACACAAACACACACTCACACAGTTATATGTACGTACACACACACGTGCATATGCATGCATGCATAGATTATCATAATGAAAAGCAAGCAATACACACACATGCACACACACACATACAAATACCTTTGCTGATGGATTATGTTGTGAGGACTAATAAAAACAAGTAAGAATGTTGTAGTCGAGTTAGGTCGACTGCGGTATATCCTTAACCCAGTTGTTAAATATATTCTAGTTTTATTGGCAAATTTCCCTTTAGGACGTGCGATCAAACATCCGCCGCATTGGTGCGGGTGTACCGCAGGGTAGTGTCCTTGGACCTGCCTTGTACACATTGTACACCGCGGACTTGCCGATTCCAGTAGCCAGGAACACGCTGCTTGCCACATACGCAGATGACACAGTGTTCCTTGCTAACTCCACCTCTGCTTCGAGAGCAGCTGTGGTTACGCAAAGATTCCTGGATGGCTTTCATACTTGGGCCAACCGATGGAACATCTGCGTCAATGGGAGCAAATCACAGCACTGCACGTTTGCGCTCAGGAATGGTAACTGTCCAAATGTCCGACTCAACAACATGGTCATACCTCAGGAGAACCATGTTCGCTACCTGGGTATGTATCTGGACAGGAAACTTACCTGTCGCAAACACATCCAGATCACGGCAGCAGCGTGTAGATCCAAAAGAGCAAAACTCAACTGGTTGCTAAAGCCATCAAGCAAACTCAGCTTGAGCAATAAGCTGCTAGTTTACAGGGGCATCATCGAGCCCAATCCCATATAACCATGGGATTCCATTTTGGGGCACTGCTGCAAAATCTTGGATATACCAAATTCAAGTCCTGCAGAACAAGGTGCTCAGAGACATCTCTGGTGCTCCGCCATACGTAAGCAACAGGACGCTGCACAACGACTTCGGTCTACTGACAGTGAAAACACAGATAAACCGAAATACGAGTCGGTATAACGACCGGTTGCATAACCATGTTAACCCATTGGCTTGCTCCCTTGGGAATAACACCACTCGCAGGAGGTTGAAGTGCCTCCACACCAGCGACCTCTGGACTGTTGGCCGTTAGATAAATGTTATATATAATGTTATGTATTATTAGTTAAAACCATTTCTATCTGTATGTTATAGATCTTAAATTCACTGTTCACTTATACTGTTTCAAATCAATGTTTTATAGCCTTTAAGTAGGTTGATTAATGTTTAAATATAATTGCCACATAAAAAAAAATTTCCCTTTAAGATGATTTGCATTCATGTCCCATGCATTTCTTACAAAGTATTTTTACTCACAAGCCCGAACTGACCCGAACTGGCTGGCTACAAACATGTGCATATACATACATACATACATACATACATACATAAGTACACGAAATAGATGTTATCGGGGCTCTGCAGAATACATGCCATCTCTTTCTCACACATGGGCTCGCCAATTTATGCATACAAAAAATTAAATTTTGTAAATTTATCAATAATATGTGTATGCATATTATGTATAAATTAGAAGCCCCTTCCTCTTAAATTGTGGAATTTATTGCTATCGGAAATCAAAATGTACCTATAATTGAGAAACTGAGGCAGCTATCGATAAAATAAAGCAAAACTTGATATGCGCCTGGTATACGCGAAACTATATTCCAAATTTCAAGTCTCTAGCTTTTATAGTCTCTGAGATCCTCATGTTCATACAGACGGACAGACGATTGGACGGCTATATCGACTTGGCTGATCCTGATCAAGAATATATATACTTTATGGAGTCGGAGATGCTTCCGTCTGCCTGTTACATACATTTGCACAGAACCATTATACTCTTTTTACCCATTTTTAATAGGTTAAGGGTATAAACAGGTGAAGTGAAGTTGAAATGCTGATCATGATAAGCCATGCCAAGCTTATTATAATTTTATATTTATTATCTAGTATAACTAACTGCTTGATATATAAATGCTACAGAAAAACTTTTGCACATTGAACAGTAATATTTTAGAAATCTAAAATAAAAACAAAATAAAATACTAAAAAAAAAAAATTTGTATTAAGAGAAAATTCATTCCATCATAAACAGAGAATTACACAATAACTATTGTAATACAGAAAAAACAAATGTTATAAATATGATAATATTGTAAACTTATGCTTTAAAATATTTGATCATCTTTAAAATGTCCGTTTTAAAAGGATCAGCTGATATATTTGAGCTCGATTACGTACATAAACGATAAGTATATCGATATCATTTTCCTTGCCACCTGTGTGAACCGCTTGAAGCGCTGCCAGTAAGTATAAGCATATGTTTTAAATATAATAGTATATGTATATACCATATTTATATACAAAAAAAAAATTATTTATGAAATTACTTGACCCTCACGCACACACACCTATATGGCCTTAGAGAAAATGAAATGCTGAATGCAATCTAAGATTTAAACGACAACGGTCACATTGTTGGCATTGGCTGGCATCACTGCAGTGTTATTAAGCGCGATCGCCACGGCGTTGCCACACATTCATTTCAAATTTGACTTTTGCGCTAACGAACGTCGTGGAGAACGCATTAAACGAAGAAAACGACGCTGCAGCATTTGAAAACTAACAAATAACGAGTCGAAGACAGCATTCATATTAAACGTGCAAAGCAAACATTTCCATCGATTGCACCAATATGCTGGGAGCCGCTGTTAACACACAAATGACAACAATGCGTAAAAGCGCAGTCGCCGTCGCGGCCTTGGCAAACAACAAAGGACAACAACAGCAGCAGCAGCAGCAGCAACAAGTGGCCTCGAACTTAACTGAGATAATGAGGAAATTGCAAGTGGATTATGGCAACTACAAATACACCGTCTATCGATGTGCCAGCAAATTTGTTGCGCTGCAGAAGATCTTTCACAGTAAGTGTAATAATAGCTGTTATCATAGTTGAATAGCTGATATTCATACATGTATATATTTATATAAATAAATTTTGCACAATTTACAGCTGGCAAAATACCGTATAAACTGGTGCTGGCCATATTGGAACGCCATGGAATGCCAGGAAGTGGCGGCAATTGTAATCTTAACTTGATGGTGCCACCCTTTCAGCTCACCTCGCTGCTCCACGATATTTATTTCGCCTGCGAGAAATTGGGACATTTCACCAAAACCCCCAACTATCAGCTGGAAACGGCAACGGCCCTATTGGCCAACTTCTTCTGGAATATCTATGATCCGTAGGTGTATTAAAAATGCAGTTGTATTTACGTACTCCTTACCCATGCATTATCCCATTTTTTGTCCACCTCTTTTTTTCTCTTCTGCAACTAGTCAACGTCGCCATTCGATTTCGCTGCTGGAGATCAAGGTAACATTTCTGCTGCTCTGCAAGCTGTACAGCAGCGAGCACATGATTGCTGACTTTTACAGTTTGCTGGCGGATGGGCGGATCACGCAATGCGTTTCCCGTTACGCCTTCGAACAGCTGCTGCTGACGCTGAGCAAACTGCTGTCCTATCTGGGCGAATCGAAGGCATATGGCGCACACAATTTGCCAGCGATGTTGGAGCAATGTTTTGCCCGGTGTCATCATGGTGTCGCCGGCCTCGATGAGCAACAATTTCACAGCTTATGGACTCATACACAGACACGTTTCCTTATCTATGGCAATCTGTTGGCGCTGATTAAACGTATCGAGGACACCGAACATTTGATCCATAGCAATACGTGTGCCGGCTGTCGCAGCGAGCACATCATTGGCATCCGTTTCAAGTGTCAGGTGTGCCGGGATCTGTCGCTGTGCCTGCCCTGCTTTGCAGCTGCGGCAACGAATGTGGCAAGTGGCAAGCACGAGCCATCGCATCGCATGTGCGAGGTATTTGTCGAGGATCATCAGCCGCATCCGCGTCGCTGGACCCACTATCTGTCTCGTCTGTGCACCTGGTTCGCCTACCATGCCCACAAGACCCAGGGTGCCGATGCCGAGGAGGAGGAGCGTCGCGGCTTCTGCCATGCACAGGAGAGCACAGGCACGGGCAGCGTCAATCAGCCAAGCAATGCCACCGAATTGGCTCCTATTCCAGCCGAGACGCGCAGCATTCGCAGCAGTTCCACGTTGCCCATGAAGACGCCTCTCCCTGAGAAGACAATCAATCATCATCATCAGCAGCAGCAGCAGGCACAACAACAGCTACAACAACCACAACAGGAGCTATGTATGTATTATAGACTCCCATCAATCAATTTGTAAGTGGGTGAAGAACAATTGATTGATAGACTGATTGATTAAGTGGTTGAGCTGACTATTTGGGTAAACAATTGATTGATGAATGATTGACCGAGTAATTGATTGAGTTATGGACCAATGAAGTGGCTAAATTAATTAATTAATAGAAAGAACAATTGATTGACAGACTGATTGATTAATTTTAATTAAGATTGATTGATTAATATTAACTGATTGATGTATTATTAACTCCTTTCCTCTATAACATTCCAACAGGTTCTCTAACTGGCCTGGCCAGCAATGCTTCGGAACGTATGCAATCCATTATCGATCGTCTGCTGCAGCAGAACACGTAAGCTTCCAAAATATTACATTGAATTTAACATTTACCCAACACTTGCCACCCAACAGTAAGCTAGAGACGCAACTGCAACACTTGGCGACCACATCGAGCACACAAATCTCCGAGTTTCTCAGCGCTCATCAGAGCTTCTTGCTGCACATCATTGAGGATATGCGTCAGCTATCGGTTTGTCACTTTAATTGATCTGCTAAACAAATACAATCTAACAAATCTCTCTCTCTCTCTCTCTCTCTCTCTTGTTACAGCGCGCTTCCTCAGCAGCACCGTTGATTAGTTCGACATTTTTGAATGCCAGCACACCGCAACGATTGACGCTGCCCGTCGGCCAGGCGATGTATGACATTTATGCACCAGTGGGCGCCAATTTGACACATTCCAGTGCGTAAAACAATTGATTGATTAGCTGATAAACCTTTTAATTGATTCAAACTCGAAGAATACCAAACTGTTTGCCCAAGAGCCTAAATGATTGCTAGACTGGCTGATTGACAAACTGTATTGTTTGGCTAATTGTTTGCATGACTTGCTGAATGATTGACTGATTGAAGAGATCTGATTATGAGCCAATTGACCAATTATTTCTATTTCTCTCCCTCACACAGTCAACGGGGCCGAGCTGAATCGCAGCTATTTGGAGGCAAACAAATCGGATTATTCGCTGAGCGACATAAGCTTATGGTTTGATCAGCGTCGTTCCAGCTTGCAACACCAGCAACAGCAGCAGCAACAACAACAGGCTGGCATGCCGCTGGGTGCATTGCTGGAGCAGTCGGTCAATCTGGATGTACGCGACACGGAAATGGTCAACTTTAGGCTGCTGCTGCACAAGGTCAAGGAGATTGTCGAGGACTCGTACAGTGACAATGCCGAATTGTCGGCGGCCACACAAAATCTGGAGAATGTCCTCGACAACATCATTAAGGGCGAGGAGCAACAGAGACGCAGCAGCTGCAGCGCCAGCGCCAGAAGTTCCCAACGTGCAATGTCCTAAAAAAAAAAAACCGACAGAAGAAGAAACACTAATTTTTATCCCTTTAATTCAGTTAACTATTAATTAACAAAGTTCTGCCCAGAAATGCTTTAAATTATGCTAAGTATTTTTGTATTTTTTAACACATCGTTAATTATAAAAAAAAAAAAAATTATAAACAATTGTTTCTCGACAATTTGAGCAATTCTGTGTAATGTCGCATATATGGTGTCTTATGTATATGTATTCATGTTCAGGGTAAACAGACTAATAACTGATTATTAATGTATGTCCGTCCATGCTGGGCCTGTTTTTTTAATAATACTTTCCTGTTATTTTGAATAAAGCATTTTGTACTTATCGGACAAGGATTGGCATTGATTTTGATTCATTCTGATCGAGACTACTTAACTTATGTCTACTCTCACAAATACAATAAAATATATAATTGAAGAAGACGCTTCCGCTCGCATAAAGTATATTTACATATTCCCGATCAACATCACTAGTCCAGTCGATATAGCCATCTCCGATTTAAAGATATCTTAATAAGACTGTGTACTTCGATCGGACGAATATATATTATATAGTTGCCATATCGATTAAGAGCAATTAATAATGCAGTCACCAGACTAAACAAATTTTGACCAACATATTTTGTGCTCAAGCAAAGATTATTCCTTAAAAAAATAATACAAAATATTTCGGGTTAAAATTAGTTCTTACTATATTATTATATATATATATATTTATTATATATTTTATTATATATATATATATATTTATATACATACAAATCTGAAATTAGCTTGAGAATTAATTCGTTGCATTTGAAATACATAATTTAAAACAAGTAAGAATGCTGTAGTCCAGTTATATACCCTTAACCCAGTTGTTAAATATATTATAGTTTTATTGGCAAATTTCCCTTTAAGATGATTTGCACTCAAATGTTCAGTTCTAAGAAATACTATCCAAGTTTGCCTTTCAGATTGAGGTATATATAAGATAGTATCCCTTTTTCGAAGTTTGAATGTAGCTCTTTAATTACGGAAAATATGAAATTTTCAAGATTTTGGGGGCGGAAGTGGGCGTGGTTAAAAAAATTCAAGAGAATGTTCCTAATAATCTTCCATCCAAGTTTGGGAACTGTAGCTATTAAATTGCGGGAGATATGGCCACATATCGGTTTTTGGGGGCGGGAGTGGGCGTGGTCCAAAATCTTTTTTTCCACATTTATGAAGGTTGTTACTAGCAATATACCTTTAAAATTTGGTGGCTTAAGCTCTCAAGTTGCGTGAGATAGACGGTGTTATCGATTTTCACCAACAGGTGTATCGGTTTAGGTAGGCGGAGTGACGGTGGCCATCTAATTTTTTATCGATCTCTTGGGAGAGTTACCAGTAACATACTTTCAAAATTTGGTGACTCTAGCTTAGAAATTATGGAAGATATGCGCATTGCAAATTTCTAGGGGCGAAGTTACTGGGGGCGGCGGTTGTGGGCGTGGTGCAAAAAATTATATGCCAATCCTTGGAGGAGGCTAGCAGCGAATTACCTTTCAAGTTTGATTACTCTATCTTTAAAATTGTTGGAGTTATACGGAGTTATCGATTTACACTTTCCGAAATATCGACATTGCTTTATCGATTTGCGAAAATCGATCTTATCAATTTTCTAGCTCCCTAGTGGACGTAGAACCAAAACCTTGACATTTTAACTTTTGAGGGTACTTTCCAGTATATGTTCCGAGTTTCAAGTCTCTATCTCTAAGGGTGGCGGAGAAACGCGCGTTCATACAGACGGACAGACAGCCGGACGGACGGACCCAATATACTATTATACCTTCGGTATCATAGTATAAAAAAAAAAAAAACAAAAAATACGTTTCATAAAAATTCGGTTTCTTATAAATTTATGCAGATTATTTACAATAAAATATGTTTAGAAAAAAACACAGTTAATGACCGAGTTTAGCTTGATTTCAGCTGCGTTTAGCTTGTTATCACAGATATCAGCAAATCACTGGCCATTTCCAGCTGATGCAGACGCCTCATGCTGCTGGCCGTTGCCGCCGGCGCCTGGAATAGTTCGGCTCGGGCTTGGAGCTCATCGCGCAGTGCCGATTCTAGGAGCAGCGCTGCATTTGCCGGCCGTCGGCAATCCGCCTCGTGCTCCAGCTGCAGCAGCGACAGATTGCAGTGCAACTGCAACAGATCCTGCTGGAGACGGCGCAGCAGCAGGCCCAGCTGCGTCTGGCTGCGCGCAAACAGATGCCAATGCTGGCCAGGCTCATTGTGCAGCAGCAACACCTCCGACAACCGATTATAGAAGATGCAATGATGTGCAGCAGTTGAGCCACGACTGCCACTGTTGCTCCTGATGTCAAAGACAAAGTCATCCAAGAGCTGCGCATCTGCAAGCGAAACACACCAATTGAGTTGAAGTTGATCTCAGCTGGGAGATTCAATAAGTGAACTCACCCTCAAGTCTTTGCTGTTCCTGCTGCTTTGTTGGTTGCTGCTGCTGATCCTTCTGGGGCACCGTTGTCGCCACATAGCCCCATTTGTCGATGAGCAGCTGTTCGAATTGTGTCTGCTGCTCCACGCATTGAAACTGCAGACGCAGCGCGCAATGCGCTGTCTGCGCCATGATCACCGCCAAGAAATCCTGATGCAGTGTTTCCGCGCCAAAGCTGGGCACATGCAGCGGCTGCTGCTGCAACAGCTGCTCCACATTAATGCTGGCCACTTGCAGCTGCAGCTGACGTACATCATTCGCCTCCGCTGCATGAAGCTCATAGGTGACGAGCATTTGGATATGCTCCAGCGCCAGCAAATCCTCTAGTTGCAGGCGTAGCAGCAACACAGCGCTGCGTTCCGGCGCCAATTTGTGGACGATGCACGCCGCCGGAGGCCAGTTAATGCCATTGTTGGCGCTGTGCTGTTCGTGACACGCACCGAACTGGGCGAGATCATCATAATCCTCAGGCGGCTGGCCATCCGATTGCATGGGCAGCTCGTACAAACGATGCGCATAGTTCAGACCACATGCGGCGGGCGTGCAGCAGAGGAGCGGACGCAGTGCGTGCAAAGTGCTGCACCTATTGTTGCCCGTCGCATTGGTCAGCAGGGTGCCCAGCACAAGGCAGTCGCCACAGATGCGTGTCCAGAGATCACCGCAACGGCGCAACAGCTGCTTCTCCTCCAGCAACGGCGAACGCTGGCCGGCCACACCGAATGACAAACGGTCGCGGGCACGCACAAAATCCAATTGGGTTTGGGCACGCTGCGCATGCAGCTCGGCGCGTGCGCAATGGACACGCGCCAGCAGACGCTGGAAGCCATCGACTGTGTGCGTGCTGCCAGTTGAAGCTGGTGTCTCAGCCGTGTTAGCCTTTTGGAAATTTGTGCGCAATCGTTTGCCGTTTGTGAAATGGAGCTCGACATGTGCCTGATATTTGATGGGACTGCGAACCAAACTATAATCCTGTAGATTATCATGCTGGGCGATCAGCAGAAAGCGGTCACCAAGCACCTTGGGTCGCTGCAGGACGAGCAGCTTGTGCCAGCAGCGCAGCAGCAAATAAATCTCTTCGTTCAACCAAACGTATTTGCCAATGCTCAGCGGGAGATCCTCGACAGCGTGCAACATGCTGTAGCTGGTCGAATCGCCGCTAATGTCCGTGGTTATATCGTCGCGTATGAGGAAACTGTGTATGGGTCCGCTGTATGTCAACAAATCGTTGGCGAGTTGCATCAAGCCGGTGTCCCTCAGATCGATGTGATGCAGCAGCTCCTTTTTGCGGAATTCGTAGAATTTGAGTTGGCGACTGAGCACCAGACTCGATTTTGATTGTCTCACATGCAGCTGACTGCAGTAGGCAATTGTGTTGCGCTGCATCAGAAATTCCGGCACATCCTCCTCGATATGGGGCAGCATTGCAAAAGTAGAAAAATAATACAAAAAAAAATATACAAAAAAAAAACCAAAACAAAACAAAAGAGCGCGCTAGAGATGTGCCTGGGTTGAATTTTGGAGTTGCCACTTGTCAGTGCTGCCAACTATCGATTAACAATATCCACTGATCGGACCAGACGAAAAGACCGAAAACAGGTTAAATATGAAAATTAAAAATAATTAAATTAAGTTAATTTATACTTCCGACTGACGTAAATTCAAAAAAAATAATAGATCTGTCCGATAAAAGCGGCAAGACCGTACTGAGCTGCCCTAAGAATGCTATATCGTTATCGATAACGATAAGCGATAAAATTTATTTACTTACGCCATCGATCGACGCAGTGCTAATATTGAATTTAACGGTCAGTTTGGTTATTTTATTTTATTTTATTACATGTAAATTGCACAGAGCGCAAGTATTTTCAGACAAATAATATTTGCTTACCAGCTAACAATATATGAAAACCACATACTTAGGAACAAGACAGCTCGATAAAAAAAATTAAATATATGAAAACTGAAAAAAAAAATATAGATACATAAGTCTAGTTTACGGAACTTATTCCAGATCACAAGGCGGGCCACTTTTAGTGCCCCCTTTCCAAAAGAAAAGAGACTCAAAAAATAATTCAAATTAACATTTGTTCGCGCGAACCCGAACCGGAACCAAACAACAACGGCTTCGCCGGCTGCACCATGGAGCGTCGCAAGCGATTCCGTTGCATGCTGGAATTGCGCTCACGCACCGATTGCCGCAACTGCTGGCGACGTGCACCTGCAACGGGACCCACTGCATCTTTATCTGCTGCATTCATCGCTGCCAGCAAATCGAAAGCAGCGCGTTTTTGCTCCTTTGTCCACATGTTGGTCAACTGCTGCTGTTGTTGTTGTTGTGCTGATTGTTGTTGCTGCTGCTGGTGTTGTTGTTGTTGTGTGGCAGGCAGCTTGGTAGCCAAAGGCGCACGTTTATGCTTTTCTTGTTGTTGCTGTTGCGGCTGCGCCGCTGTCTGTTTGACGCTGCTGCTGGGCACTTTGGGTGCACGACTGAGTCCAAACAGCGATAGAATGGATTTGCGACGCGTGCTGGAAGCGTGACTATCGCCCGACTCAGTGCTGGAAACACTCGTTTGCATGGGCAAGACAACTGGACCGGGTACGGGAATGGCGGCTGATTTGCTGACTTTCGCCGGCGACTGGAATGTAACCTTGCGCAGCGTATTGTTGTTGTTGATGTTGTTGGTGGCGAGGAGCTGTTTGGGCGCCGTGAGCAAAGCCAGATTCATTTTGGCCACCGTTGGCGATGTGTCATTTAGTTCAATGCTGCAATAGGTATCGTCGTGACATCGTATTGCAACCGGACGCCGCGGCGGCACGGGCGGAATGGATGGGGCAACTAGACGGCAAGAACATTGCTGCTGTTGCTGCTGCTGATGCTGCTCCGCCTGTTCCAGCTTGTATAGGAGTTGCTTTTCCAATTGCTTGAGGCGTTGCTCCTCCGCTTCCAGTTCGATGGCACGCTGCTCCAGTAGTGATTCCTGTGCGCGTATCGCATGCAATCGCTGCTGCAGTGCATCATCAAAAATATTTTGCGTTATGCGACGCGGACTCGGCTCCCGTTTGATGCTCTCGTAGAGAGCCGGATCCGATTTTTGTAGATGCTGCTGTTGCTGCTGCTGTTTGCCGTTGGCAAAGATGCGTCGCTTGGCGGAGTAGAAGAGCTCGCTGCGCAAGTCCGGCGTAAAGACGCCCGTAACACTCAATCGTCGCTGGCCGTAACCCTCATTAAAGCTATACTGCTCGGTGAACAGTGTGCTCGATAGCTCTGGGCTATCCGGAAAGAGTTTACCCATGCCGGGCACATCGAACTCGTCGCCAGCATCGACGAGTGATGGAAACTGAGCGGATATCTCATTTATATTCCGCACCAGTAACGGATGCCGTGTGATCACCTCAATGCCTGGCCGTTGTTCATGATCCACGGCCAACATATAGCCAATTATCGATTGCAGATCCTTGCTATAAACATCCGGAATGCGACTAAACTGTCCGTGTGCAATATTATCGGAGAGTTGGGCAAATGCCCGACCCCGAAACGGTGGACGCAACGCACAAAGCTCGTAGATCAGACAGCCAACGGCCCAAACATCGCTCTTCCGATCGTATTGCCGTCCCTTGACCAGTTCCGGACTCATATAGTGCGGGGTGCCCACAAACGAGGCAGCGAAACTTTGCTCCCGGCGCAGGACACGTGCCAATCCAAAGTCACCCAGTTTGACATTGCCGGCGGCATCCAGGAATATATTCGCCGGCTTAATGTCCCGATGCAGAATGGTGCCATTGGGTATTTTATTGTGGCACACCTGGCAAACGAGAATCGAGATCGATGTTGTTAACGAACATAACAAGACTATACATGAAATTTAATTTATATAAATAATTATCTACATTTGGTTTATCTTTCCCTCCATACAGTAAAGGTTCTAATGCTATATTTTTAAAAAGCATATATATATTTATAATATATTTTTATTTTGTTTGGGAAAAGTGCAAATAATGCCAATTAAAGGAATGTTTAATTATTTCCAATTTTCATAATTAAAAGTGCACACTCGAAAAGCGGTGCTACAATTTTCTTCGTTTATTTTCATAATTTTCATTATATTTTTTACAAAATTTAAAAACGGTGCATTAAATTATGTTTTTGTTTGCCCTTTCTATCTTCTCCGCTTCCATTCGCATCTATAATTTGCTTAAACTTACAAATGTAATAAATACACCTTTAAAAAAACTATTATTTGGCCCCAACTGTATAAATGTATATAAATAGACTAACCTGCAGGGCACGGCACAGCTGGAAGAGCACACGCCAAATGTAGGGTTCCTCAAAGCGTTGGCGTTGCGTCCGGGCACGCTGTATGAGTTGGGCAAGATCACCACCGTCACAGCACTCCATGACGATGTATATGGATTTGGCTTCACGGTTCACTAAATGATGATAGTACTGCACAATGTTGGGATGCTGCAGCTGGCGCAGCACACTGATCTCCGAGATGAGCGACTCACATCGCTCATCGTCCAGCTCGTCGTAGTTCATGCCCTTCCACGCGTACAGGACACCAGTGGTTTTGTCTTTCACCTTGTAACAGGTGCCAAAGGCACCGTTGCCCATCACTGCGAGTACTTCATAATCCTGCAGCGTTTTCTTTGCAAATTCTGGCGACATTTTTGTTGCGGCCTCTTCACTGTTTTTATCCAAACTCATGCTGAGGCTGCTGCTTCTTCTTCTTTTACTTCACTTTGTGCGCGCTGCCTTCCGTTGCGTTGTATTTGCCTTGAATGCCGAAAACTAACTGATCTCACGGTTAGTTTGATGGCTCTGCTTTGCTCCTGCAAACGAGTTTCGGCAAAACTCTCACACACACATATATATATATATATATGTATATACGCTTGTGCACCCACATACACAATCTGCGAAACCTGCACACAAACAAACAAGAGTCGTTGTGTTTGCTGCCTACGCAATAGTGATGAGCAACACTGTCACTGCGACTGCCAAGCGATCACGGCATTTGCACCGCACATATGAAAACGGTCATGCCCGAGTGCGAGTGAAATGGTGCACACAAAAATGAAGAGTCGCAGTTTGGCAGTGTCACAGTGGCCTACCAAAAATCACAATGTTGCTGCTCATCACCAAATGCATATCTTGGGTAAAGAGAGAAAGAGAGCGAGAGAGACAAGCACTTTGCAAATCTTGCCCGTTGCGCTGTTGAGGGACACAGTTGCCTTGAGTCTGTGTACAAAATAAAAACCGTTGGATGTTTTAAAGGACAAACCGTCCTTTGTGGCGCAGCACGCCCGCAATTTGAAACAATTTTCTATGCCTGTTGTCACACTGACCATAAAAATAAATTACTTTTCTTGCATTGGCATTTCAATTTGTCTGTGTGTCCGTCTGTTATTTCGCTCTGAGTATGTGCGTTTGCGATACTCAAGCGGATTATGTTACACACACTCACATACACACACGCAAATCAAATTTCATTTGCAGATGCTCTTTGCGCTTAGTTAATGTGCACTTGAATTATTGGATCATATTTTCAATAAGCAGAACTGCTTGAAATCCTAACAGAGTTGGGGCATTAAATACTCTGTTCGCAAAGGGAAAACCGGGCTGATGGGTGTTGCCTGATATAGTCTGGTAAATTTTATGTATTACAACATATACAATTTAATGGACACAACAATAATTTTGTTTTAGTTTTATGGTTATTATTGCAGCAACAGAGTATGGGCACAGTCGGTAATTCGCGACCGCAACGGCTTTTCTTTAGTTGCTCTATTAAATGCTGTCTCGCTCGCACTTCAGGTGCAAAAGCGATGCTAGCTCCGATTTTCTGAGTATGGTTGTCTGGCACTGTGTGTGTGTGTGCTATCTCTCATGACCCAGGTTCAGGTAGAGATGACACTGGAGAAACGAGTTACCTTCGGCTTATCGTTGGTCCGTGCGTTGATGGTTTTATGGGTTTTCACGTGTAAAACAAACAATGGCCCAGACGAGCCAACGCAATCCTTCAAAAATAAATAAATCAAGCATCGACCATCGCCGAACGGTGTTTTACGGCGACCGCAAGATGTTAGCTCAGCCAGATTAGTTTGTTAGTTGCTTTGGGTACACACAGGTACACAGGTAAGTGCATTCACAATAGGCCATAGATGCAGATTCTACGTATCATGACTTCACAGCTAACTCAATGCGTATTCTAGTTTAATGGAGTATGATGTGATTTTCACATAGCCATTTTACCGTTTATTTAAAACGACAGTGAGAGCAAAACGAAAAAAAAAGAAAAACAATGTGAATGCAAACTTAATGCTAATCACCAGGATGGCGGCTTGCCCTCGGAGCCAGCGGGACGAGCGTACAATGCCGACTTGTCACGGAACATGGACATGCGTTCCGTTTCCTTCAGATCCAGAAAGTGTCCAATGGCGAAGCCAAGAAGTGGCAACGCTGCCCACATGGCACGCTTATCCAAACCGAGCACCATTCTAGTTTTCTTGTTGTTGTTTAGCTTTGACTTTTTAGCGCTGCGCTTTGAGCTTCCCGCTGCTGATGGCGTTTCCAGTCGCGTGTGTGGGACCAGTCTGCGTAAATGGAGCCGACTGCAACAGTTGGAAAGAATATCACTGCACCGTACTTTCGCGCCAGCTGCGTTATTATGCTACTGCCCATATGAAGGTGTGTGTGTGTAACTGTAAACAAAAACCAGAACAACAAATCAGACATGCAACACGACAAATGTTAAAAAGCTGTATTTTTTTGTTTTCTTTTTTGTTACGTAATGCAAATGCAAGCAATGTCACTGGCGATAATATTAACGTGTATGTGCAATGCGAAACAATTGCTTACTTAGTGTGCACACTAGTCAAGTAGTGTATTCGTTTCCAATAGTTTTAAGATGGCGTGTAATGCTGAAAATTCTACAAAATTCGTTGTTATTGTTGTTATTACCTTACGCTTATGCAAACGCCTTGCCGACTAGAGATGTTGACTACGTAACGATATATGTATGTATATCGATAGTTGGGAACTAAAACTTAACGACACGCTGTTAATATCGATATTTTGAACAAATAAATATAATATTAAATAAATTTAAGCAACATTTTGTTTTTATTTTAAAAGGTGTTGTAAATTGTGTGACATAAGCAGCAAGAAATGACAATTTGACAATTCCGCAAGTTGCTGACTTGTCTTCGTTAAGTACTTTAAACAGCTGTTGTTCGTGCACGTTTGCGCGCAGAATATGCGATGTTATTAATCGTTATAAATCGATGCAATGTTGACGACCGCGTGAAATGACGCTATCGATAAATACTGTCAATACAAATTTGCCGGCGCGACGACAACTGAACCGGCATTTTACAAATGAGATTTCCAATTGCATTTGATAATTAACAATTTGGTGATTACTCTGCTTGTTAGTTGTTGGTGTTTAGCGCGCGTACGCGACTGCTTGTGCATGCAAAATAAGATCGATCGCAAATCTGGATGCATGCAATGAGATGATAGCCGTCTCAGAGCCGCCACTGGAATTCGTTCCCCGCGGTCGTCAGGCGGCTGAGGAGCATCCCGGCCCCTCCGAACCGACGCTGCCCAAATTTTTGCCCGCCGAGCATTTGCTATTGCAGCGCCTGCAAAACGTCAATATCTCGGCCGCCAGCAAGGAGCCCCAAGAGTTTTGGTCCATACGTGAAATTTACGATGATTACGAGGCGAGCTATGCGCGCTCCCAGCGTCGCCAGCAATTGATTGAGCAGACAAAGAAATGTGGCCCCAAAGCGGCTGCTGCCACACAGTTGACATCGCTGCCGCAGCAGCTGTTGCAACCGATACAGATGCATCGCGAGGATCCCATGTGCGATTATTTTGTAAACAACGAGGAGGAGTTGTATGTGAACAAGAATACGGTGATCTGGACACAGGGACTGAATGATGACGATGATGGGGTGCATCGACGCATGTGCTTCACCTGCGATACGCCAGTGAAATTTGCCTGTTTCCTCAATCGTCGATTTGTTCGCGGTCGCTTGGCTCAACTGCGAGCGGCTGTTCAACCGGATGATGATCACTTAACGGCAATCTGTGTGGTAGATCAGGATGCGTTACGTGTCTATTGTGATGATGGCGAAGATTTTCTCGCCAATCTCGATTTTCCCGTCTCCCACCTGTGGCAAACTATGCACGGTCTATTGTTGGAAAAGGATTCGGGCAATGCACTTGTCTCCCACACGGTATCCATACCAATGCCCCGTCTCTTCTCCATGTCGCATCCATTGCACGAGGCATGTCCCGTTGTGCTCAAGACTAGTCGCAAATCGACCGGTTATATGACAGAACCCGAGTACAGCGTCGTGTTCACCGCCGAAGATTCGGATCTGGTGTTGCTATACGATGCCAAGTTCTTCAAGCATTTTGTGGCACGCCTGCGCAAAGTGACGCCCGAGGAGGTCAACAATCTTAGCCAGCAACAGGAGCTGCTCAGCCAAACGCTGCAAGGACATCGAGATACGGCCGGCACCAGTGGCATGAACAGCTTCAGCTCTACTCAACTGACGGGAGGTCAGTTCCCATATACATTTATAAGTATATATATATATATACTGACCGCAGCTGTGTTTATGAAATTTGAATAATAATGAAGAATAATTTTGTTCAATATGCAGCGACTACCAAATTGAGCGCCTCATCTTTTCTGGGGCGCAACAATAATGCGGCAACGTCTGTCAACAATTTCTCTCGATTTGGACTCAGTCAATCGCAGTCGTTCAGCGGTGTTTTGGGTCAGTCCAAGTGAGTTAATTGTCTATTTGATTTGATTGATTGAGTTGACATTTAATGTCCTTTAGTCGCGCCCTGTTGGGCACACCGCTCAGCCAGCTGCAGAATAGCATCAGTAATCAGACGGCGTCCATCAAGGATCGGAGCAAGATAACCCATGTCAAGCCGGCAAAACCCATTGAGCCGGAGATGTGCCTGGAGCACATCTGGACGGAGAATACATATGGCACGTAAGTTTATGTTTATGTACACAAATTATGTACAACTTGTTATATATACCCCTAAAACGTACAAAATCCATTGATCCACTATATTCCGCAATCTGTGTCTGTCTGTTAACTCCAAATTTTGCCAAATATCGATAAGAATCGATAACAATTAAAGTGTTCGTTTCAAGGATATAACAATCTAAGCGTAAGCATTTTCATTTCTGATAAGGATTCTCTCTCTTCCTCTCTCTCCATCACTATCTCTCTCTCTCTTCATGGACTTGATCAGCTTGACTTGTATTTGTATTTGTTTTTTTTTTTTTGTTGTTTCTTTTTTGAAGTCAACGCGAATTCTGTGAGATGGCAACGCGTGCCTTCATCCACACGGATTTGGTTGGGCAGACGTATCTGTGCTATCTGCTGGCCCGTTCCTGCCGCCTGCAGTTGGTGCTGCTCAATGGCTATGACACGGATGAGCCGCTGCAGCTATCCACATTGGCTGCAACGCTGCATGCAAAGGATGCCGTCGGCTTGCCACGATTGCATATGATAGCCGTATTGGATCCGGGTGGCTGTCTAGTTCTCTACACGGGCACTGTGCTCATCTCCAAGGTGCATATAACGCCGCTGCTCACACGAACAACACCCGCTGTCTACGTTCAAATGGCGACACCAACACAGCCTATACCAACGCCAGTAACATCATCAGCAGTGGGATCGCAGCCAATGGGCGCGGCCACAAATAAAAGCTCATTCGTGGAGGTGCGTCGCAGCAGTTTGTTGCCGACGAAACTTGCCGCCGACGTCAATGACTTCGCCGAGGAGCTGCACATGTTGTCACCGATTGCCCCGCAACCGATATCCTATACGCAACGTCAGGCGCACAATATATGCACGGCACTCCGTGATCCGGCCGGCAATCGCTTGACTCTCGTTTATGCGACGGGACGCATGCTGCGCATCTCGCTGCCCCTGCTCAACGATACACGCTTGATCACACGCTGTGTGGCCGTGTTGCGGCAGGTGTTGAATCCCGGACAGTTTCTGCACTTTATCATACGCTGGTATAGCGCACGGAATCCGCCCGGTTCGAGGGACTACAGTATCGAGCAGGAGTGGCAACTGTTTCGCAGCACACTGCTCAGCCTGATGGGTTGCATGGCGGGCACTGCGACAGCAGCAACAACAGAAGCGACAACGCCAACGCCATCATCATCCGCTGAGCAGAGCACCGAATTTGGTGGAGACGGTTCCATCTATTCCTCCGCCACCGCCTCCACATGGAATGTGGTGGATGGTTGTTCAACGCCGCCGCTGCAGCCGCAGTCGCACCATGAATTGGTCTTTCCGGATGATGAGCCGCTGAAGCGGCGCAAATATAACGACTGTGAATCGTACACCGATGAGGATTGGGAATTCCTACTGTTACAGACAACGCTCACATCCTGTCTGCATGACTCCCCGCACATGTACAGCGTGGATGTAACGGCGCCACTGTTCTGCACAATGCCAGCCATATTTTATGGCCTCCATTTGCTGTACGAGGATCTCAAGCTCGACTCGATCTTTCAGAGCTGTCTCAACTATCTGGCAACGGTGAGTTGTTGAACTCCATTCAAAACTCTTTTATATATATGTATATATATATTGCATATTTATCTTGTGTTTGCTCCTCCTTATAATATATAAGGTGCATCCGGATTACATAGAATCCGTATTTGGCGTCTCTTAATCTTAATATGATAATAATAATTGTGATCGTCTGCAGTTTCTGCATCAGCTGGCCATCGATATGCAATTGGAAAGCTATATATTGCACTATCATCTGGACTTTCCGGAGCTAACCCAAAAGACAACGAAGCTGACGATGCTGAGCGAGGAGCATGGCGCCCAAATGTTGTACCAGGAGCTGTTGCGGATGCCGGCGCCCAGCATTTATGCGCAGCTGGAGCATGTGCTGCTCGGCAGGGAGGAGGTGGCCCCCTACAGCTATGTGGAGTGCATCAATGAGCGCAGCCGGAATGTGGTGCAGCTACTTTCACTGGTGTTGCATGGCCATCACAAACTGAAGCACTGGTGGCATCTACTCGAACACTTTGGCGCCGTTCAGGCCAACTATCCGAAGCGACCGAAGCGCAGCATCTCAGCGGATGTGCCACGTTGCCATCAGGTGCTCGAACTGTTGCTGTGCATGCAGATGACGCGTCGGGATATTGCCCGATTGCCGGCTGCAGTGCATCTGGTGCTGGCAGAGGCGCTAGAACGGGCACGATTGGCGCCACCCGTCGGCAGCAGTTGGGCCACCTATGAATTGATATTGCGGCCAGAGTTGGCGGCACACGCACAACTCCCATTTTTGGAGTCGACCAATGGGCAGCCGCACTGTGGTCGCGTCTACAAGGAGGATTCGCTGTCGCCACGCCTGTCGCCGAGCAGCGGTGAATTGCCGATGCCCGAACCGGAAGCGGATCATTTGCGACACGATGGCATGGACAATATGGATACGAAACTGTTGCGTCTACGCTTCCCCGACGATATGCGCGTGGAGGAGGTGCGTCGGCTGCTCAACAGCGCCGATCCGGTATCGATTGAGGTGCAACAATCGCCGGGCACCAGTGATCACGAGTTCATCGAGGAGCAGGAGAAACAATTGTTTGCATACTGTGCACGCACGATGACCTTGCCCCTCGGCAGGGGCATGTTCACGTTGCGCACATTATTGCCCCGGCCCAGCGATAATATGCCCATGCCCAAGCTATGCTTGGCCGGACGTGAGCCGGTCAAGGGCACCACCATTGAGATGCAACAAATTGAATTTCCGGCCAATATGCATCAGTGGCCATCGTTTCACAATGGTGTCGCCACCGGTTTGAAGATATCGCCACAAGCGCAGGACATCGATTCCACGTGGATTGTGTACAACAAACCGAAGACGCAGGCTAACAATGATGTGGAGCATGCCGGTTTCCTAATGGCCCTGGGATTGAACGGACACCTGCGCTCGCTCTCCTTCATGAGCATCTTCAAGTATTTGGCCAAGTGTGACGAGATGACCAGCGTTGGTCTGCTCCTGGGACTGTCGGCTGCCCATTGCGGTACCATGGATACGAAGACAACGAAATTGTTGAGTGTCTATCTGGAGGCGCTGTTGCCGGCAACGGCCATGGAGCTGGACATACCGCAGAGCACACAAGTGGCCGCCCTCATGGGCATTGGCCTGTTGTATCAGGGTTCCGCCAAGCGGCACATTGCCGAGGTGCTGCTCCAGGAGATTGGCCGGCCGCCTGGTCCCGAAATGGAGAACAGTGTCGAACGGGAATCGTATGCGATGACGGCCGGCTTGGCGCTGGGTCTCGTCACGCTCGGACAGGGTGAATCGCCGGCGGGATTGCGCGATCTCCAGTTGCCCGATACATTGCATTATTATATGGTCGGCGGTGTCAAGCGACCGATTGGTGGCTCCCAGAAGGAGAAATATCGCCTGGCCTCGTTTCAGGTGCGCGAGGGCGACAACGTCAACATCGATGTGACCGCACCGGGCGCCACCCTGGCGCTGGGTCTGATGTTCTTCGATTCGGGCAATGAGGCGATTGCCGAATGGATGCGACCGCCGGACTCACGCTATCTGCTCGATATGGTGCGACCCGATTTTCTACTGCTGCGCACCATTGCACGCGGCCTAATCCTGTGGCAGCAAGTGCAGCCGGATAACGATTGGTTCCAGGCCCAGTTTCCGCACAGCCTCCGAACCCATCTCCGTTTGCCGACGCGCGACGAACAGACGCCAGAGGACAGTGATGTGGACTATGAGGCCATCACGTAAGCAACTCAATCTGCACAAATATACATATATATATGTATATATATATATATATTCTTGATCAAACTGATGTCGGTTTGTCGCGTCTGTTTTTATGTGAACTACTTCCTCAGTTTTGGTTAGACTTGACTTAGATCCGTATATCTTATATGTAGATATTTATATATATATATATATATACTTATGATCGGCTTACTATATAGATTAGGTTCGGGTTATCCGTGCGGAAAACCCCTTTCGATCAACTTGAGCCGTATTCGGGCCCTTCAGTTTTTCAACTCAACGCCTCCATCCAAAAATTAAGATTTTGAAATTTGTGTTTTTGCAATTGTGCAACAAACTGAGAATGTGCCTGCATCATTTTGTTGCCATTTGTTGCACATTTGGGGAATTAAAATTACCATTTGCATAAATTTGATGTATATATTTAATAACTGTAAATGTGTTTAATAATTATTTATTTGAAATGAGAAATGATTCAATGATGAAATGCTTTTAGTTCCTCCTCCTCCTCGAATCTGCAACAACAAAATAAAAAAAACACAACTTTCAACAATTCTTCAAATTGATTTTGAAATTTGATTTTTCAAATCAACTGTTTTTTTATTATGTTATTATTATTATTATATTATTATATTTTTTTATCGCCTTACTTATTTAATTGTGCTCTGGTTTTTTTCAGTCAGGCTTATTGCAACATTTTGGCTGGTGGCGCTTTCTGCATTGGCCTGAAATATGCTGGCACCGAGAATCCATCGGCATTTGCCACACTGCGTGCGGTCATCAAGGAGTTCCTCGGCTTTCCGGGCACACCGATGGGCGAGTGTGCCGGCCGCACCACAATCGAGAGCTGCCTGATGGTGTTGCTCATCTCCATATCGCTGGTCTTTGCCGGTTCCGGCAATTGTGAGATATTGCGGATCATACGTTATCTACGCTCCCGCGTTGGACCACAATATCCGCACATTACGTACGGATCGCACATGGCGATACATATGTCGCTGGGATTGCTGTTTCTGGGCGCTGGTCGCTATACCATCGCCAAGACACCCGAATCCATAGCGGCACTCGTCTGTGCCTTCTTTCCCAAGTTTCCCATTCACAGCAATGACAATCGGTGAGCAGCATTTGTGTGTGTGTTTTTTTATGGATTAAGGATTAACGTTTCCGTTGCGTTTTTTTGGCAGTTACCATTTGCAGGCACTGCGTCATCTATATGTGTTGGCGGTGGAGCCGCGTCTGTTTCTGCCACGTGACATCGATACGCATCAGCTGTGTTTGTGCAACATTTCGGTGCTGGAGGTGGGTGCAAATGTGATGCGTCGCCTGCCCATTGCGCCGTGCATCCTGCCGGAGCTGAGCACTCTGGAACAGGTCATTGTTGACGATGAGAACTATTGGCCCGTTTGCTTTGAGCGTTCGCGCAACTGGCATCAATTGGAGAAGGCATTGGAGCTGTGCGCTCCAATCGATATTAAGAAGCGCACCGGTTGCCTATCCCATCTGGAGGATCCGGATCGTTTGAAGAGCATGCTCGCCCAAACCCTAACAATGCAGCAGAGCATCTGTTGGCAGGTGGATGTCAATGATCTGCAACAGTTTGCCAGCGAGCGATTGGTGAAACCGTTTCTCAATCGATTCCTGGACACAAAGGGCACATCGCTCAGCTATGTGGAGCTGGGCAAGCGGCATCAGTTGATGTTGCTCTTCTACAATGCGGTTGTCAACGATCGGATGCATTTGCTGCCAGCGTATTTAACACTGTTCGATCACGTCACCAAGAAGATGGCCAACAACAATGATGTGTGGCAGGTGAAGCTGCTCGACGCGTATTTGACTGGTAGCCGAAACGAGGAGCATACACTAATCTCTGTGGATCTCATACAGATGATGCAGGAGATGTTTAAGCTGCAGGTGGAGGATTGGACGAGTGAACAGTGTCTGGCATTGCGTGAATATCTCAGCCAGAAGCGACTCGAGCCCAGTTTTGTGGGCAGCATCAGTGCCCAGGATTTGCAGCGTGTCTTTTGCATCATCAACTATTTCAATCTAATGCCGAATCTGTTGTGCAACGTTGATCTGAGCACGGGTCCCGTCAACTATTTGCGCATCATGCTCGAGTTCAACAAGTTGCAGCTGCAACCGCACACAATTTTTGGTCTGCTCAAAATCTTTCAGGCACTGGCCAGCATCTGTGAATCTCAGGATGATGATGATGATGATGATGTGGAGGAAGACGAATCTGTTTGAATCGTTCCTGTTATCGCTGCTATCGTGTAACAGCTGTTATCGATTATCAATGTTATCGTTTTATACAACAGCAATTGTGCATCTATTGTAATTAGCAATGCTGCAATCTGCCTTGCAATACTGAGATTTAACATTTAGAAATTTAATTATATATATATATATATATATATATATATATATATATATGTATTACAACAAAACAGGTACCGTTAACACTTGCATATAATATTAAAAGAAAACATTGGAATTTCATGAAAAAAATAATCGATTAATTATTTGTCGCAGCTGCTGTTTTACAGTAACTGAAAGATTGAGATTTACAATTAATATATATACATATGTTTATATATATGTATATACAAATATATAATAATATTTATAACAATAACACAAATTACGTAACCAGTCGCCAGATTGTTTGTAGCCTCTCGCGATCAGCAGATCCAATTTTGAATGGACTTTCAAACAATACGTTGACGCTCTGAGCCGGGAATTTCCTCGACGCCCAATTTGACGCGACGACAGCGTTGATATAGATAAATGCCCAACAATGGTAGTGGCGTCATAATGGCCACCGATACCGGCACCACTGTCGTCAGATCCGCCTGCGGCTGTGGCAAGGTGGTGCGCAAAAAGAAGATCGCAATTCCCGTATTCTGGATGCCCGTCTCGATGGCAATTGTCAGCGCGTCGGATGCATTCTGATTTAGCAACTTTGCTGCCAGCCATGCGATTGTATAGCCCAATAACGGTAAACATAAGCCAGCGACTGCGATCTATTACGTAGAGAGAGAGAGAGAGTGAGAGAGTGAGAATGGGTGTATGTGTGAGAGAGACAGACCAAGATTTGTATTTCATTATTAATCACATTTGCATCAAATCGAAATTAACTTAAATCGTAACCAACCATCTTTAATTCAAAAATATTTAAAAACTTTTTTTTTTTAATTTTATTTTCCAAATCAAAAAATAGTCGCAACACAACTTTTTAGCAGTAAGTGAAAGTAACAATCTTTTCAACATATTTAAGAAATTTAATAAAAAAAAAATTAAGAAATTACCGAGAAAAAAACGAATAGCAGCACTTTAAAAATTATTTATAAGAATTATAAAAATTAGAAGTAAATAAAAACGGCCTAATTGTTTATTTACAAATTTACAAATTAATGTCTTGTTGGAAGTAGTAAATGAAGCTAACAGTTAAAGTATATTTATATTTTTAGATCAGTAGCAGTTGCTGGAAAGGATTCATTTCATTGCTCCTCAAGCAATCAATCTTTTGACGTAAACCTGAGTCATTTCAATCGACAAACTTTTATTTCGAATTTTTTTTATCTATTATAATTTTTTTTTTTGCAGACTTTTTTTACGATTGATAATTTTTGAATGAATGAAAAAATAAATAACAAAATAAAACAAGATAGAACGTTGCAGTCGGACGTAACCGACAGCGAAATACTATTATACCTTTATTTGTGTACAGTTGAGAAATACTTGAATTCCGGGGGATATGGGCGTTTATCGGTTTTGGGGGCGGGAGTGGGCGGGGCCCAAAAAATTTTGAAGTTCGATCTTAGTAATATACCTTCCAAATTTTGGTAACTGTAGCTCTTAAATTGCGGGAGATACAGGCATTTATCGTTTTTTGTGGGCGGGAGTGGGCATGGTCCAAAATTTTTTTTCCACATTTATGAAGGGTGTTACTAGCAATATACCTTTAAAATTTGGTGACTTAAGTTTTCAAATTGCGTGAGATATATGGGTTTATCGATTTACACCAACAGGTGTATCGGTTCAGGTAGGTGGAGTGGGCGTGGCCATCCAATTTTTTTTTATCGATCTTTGGGGGAGTTACCAGTAACATACCTGCATTTTTTGCGACTCTAGCTTGCAAATTACGGCAGATATGCGCATTTTAAATTTCTAGGGACGAAGTTCCTGGGGGCGACGGATGTGGGCGTGGTCCAAAAATTGGTATGCCAATCTTTGGAGGAGGTTACTAGCAAATTACCTTCCAAGTTTGGTTACTCTATCTTTAAAATGTTCGGAGATATACGGAGTTATCGATTTACAATTGTAATTGTCGATTATAGGCGCAGGTGTGGGCGTGGCACCACAAATTTGTTATCGGTTCTTAAAGGCCACTACCAGTAATATACCTACCAAATTTGACGTTCCCTACTCAAAAACTGCGGAAGATATAGCCATTTGAAAATTTTAGGGGCGGGGGTGATGGGGGTGTCGGAGGTGGGCGTGGCACATGCCAATCTTTCAAGGACCTCGCCAACAACCTACCAACCAAAATTGGTGACTGTATTCATTAAATTGTAAGAGATATGGGTATTTATCGATTTGCTAAAATCGAATTTATCGATTTTCTAGCTCCCTAGTGGACGTAGGTCCAAACCCAAGACACTTTAACTTTTGAGGGTACTTTCCAGTATACGTTCCAAGTTTCAAGTCTCTATCTCTAAGGGTGTCGGAGGAACGCGCGTTCATACGGACGGACAGACGCACAGACGGACAGACAGCATGACGGACATTGCACAAAACCAATATACTATTATACCATTTTGGTATAATAGTATACAAATTTTTTTTATAAGAACAAATTTGCAAAACACCGATTTCAATAAGGAATATTTAAGAGGTGATATTATTTCTTTTTTCGCTACTCATTGACAACTTTTTCCTTCCCATTTATATACATACATATATATGTATATATATATATAATATAATTCAAAGAACAGTCCTGCCATTAACGTAGTGGTGCTATATATATGTATGTATGTATGTATATATATAATTTTATAATATATAAATGGAATACATTTTTAAGATTTTGTTTTCAGTTCAGTTAGCGCTCACCTGCCACGAAAATAGCTGGAACAGATAGAAGTTGGTGATGATCGCAAAGGTGACAATGAAGAGGATGAGGCATGCCGAGATGGGTTTGAGCAGGCGAACGAGCCAGTGTGCCACACGCGGCAGACAACGTTGAATGGCCAGACCGATGAATAGTGGCACAATCAGACTGCCACAATAGGTGGCAATTTTGCCATAAGGCACCTGCATGCCCGCCCTCTCGAAGATCAGCTGTCCCAGCGTGAATATCCATAGTGGCATTGTGCCAAAGGCGGCCACATTGCTAACGGTTGTCATCAGCACCGACAGATTAATATTGGCATTCAACACCGCCGACCAGGTGTTGGAGGCGCCACCACTTGGTGCAATGCCCGTAAAGAACAGGCCCAACTGCATCGCTGGCGATTCGGGAAACACAAAGATGCCCAACGCATAGCTGAGCAGGGGCATGCCCAGCACCTGGGTGATGAAGCCAATGCAGGGACCAATCGGACGCGTTATCAAACCCTGCAACACATCCACATTGAGCGCAGCCCCAAAATTGATGTACACCAGCGACATGAGCAATATGATCGAACCAACGAACACATGATCGATGATCCGTTCCGGGCGGAGAACCTGTGCCACCAGCTGGCTATTGTCGGTATTGTTGGCGCCACCGCTTCGATTCGTCCACGCATCCAACAGACGCACCGAGATTCGTGTCTCTCCCAAAAAGTGGCCATCGATTCGAATGCGACCCGTCCAATCGTTCAGCGTTGCTTGCAACGGAATTGTGGCATTCTCTGGTGCAACGCTGGCCAAATGCGGATCATCGCTGACCAGGCGAAAGCTGTAGCGATTTGCGCTAAAATCGAGTTCGCTGGGTATATCCCAAAGATGCAGTTCGACTTCAGCGCTGCTCTCCATTTGCAGGTGCAGCGAGGCGGGCTTAAAATGCGCCTGCCAACTTTGTGTTGGCAACGCCAATTGGCCAACGATCAGCGCGGCAAACAGCAGCATTCCCATTTGCATCATGATCAAATTGTGACTGAATCAATCTTTTCAATTATCTCGCGTAATCGACAAAGAGACACAAACCCACACACACAGACAGAGAAGCGCACACAGATACATGCATGCGAACGTGCTTGGAATGTAGCTTTCGGGCGAGAGTGAGATCGAGCTACAGTTACGAGCTTTGCTGCTGCTGCTCTTCTTTTCACTCTAAGAGAGAGTCGGTTTTACAACAGCAACAGCAAAGAAACTTCAATGTAGGAACACAGTGTTAACAGCGTTTGCTGCTCTTTTAATCACTCTAAGAGAGAGTCGATATCACAACACCAACAGCACAGACACTTCAATATAGAAAAATTGTGTGTTGACAGAGTTTTCAAAAGCGAGCTTTACATATTGCTGCTCTTTTTTCACACTAAGAGAGAAAGTCGGTAGTAAACACAACAAATAAATGTAAATGCAATCTCACAACACATTACACATCTATCAACTTGTGACGTCAGGATAGGCCAACAACAGTCTGTAATAGCAGCAACAACAACAACACACAGCGAAATAGAAGTTTCCGCAAGTGTGACACAGTTGTAAGCGTATTGCTCTCTCGCTCTTTTTCTCTCTCAACGCTGCAATTTAGATATGAGCGAGTGAGTAACAGCAACAGCAACAGGTAATTGAGGGTGTCAAACAAGGTTTGTGGCCGTAACTAAACGATAAGACCACAAAACCGTTACATGTAACTGCGTAAGGCTATTTTTAACAGCTGTTAAAAGTTTTCCCTGAAATCAACGACGCCATTAACCGTAACTAAATATTTAATTAATAATTAATATATAACACAATCTTAAATTGCAGCTATGCAAATTGGATATATAAAAACACAAGCACCTGATACATGGAGAAGCTTAATCGGCAAGTGATCACCTCGTATGTATTTACACCATGCATGCACGCACACAGCTAGCCAATTAATATGCATGGATATGTGTGTTTACATCTGTTAATTATGCAGAAATAGCAGGAAGAAGAAGAGTTTCATGCTACATTTTTGAGTTGCTGAAGTGATAAGAAATTCATGTATTAAAAATAAAATAAATGCCTGTATGTAAATTCCTTCAAGCTTTAATTTTATTATTATGGTTTGCGATAAATGCAAAATGAAAACTAATAAAAGAACTACAGGAAATATGGGATTTGTACTGGAATTGAAGTTGTTCTTGTTGAAATTGGGTTTGGTTTTTAGTATCTGTAATGATCGGGCTTGAAGGGACCCGTTTTTGGAACACCAAGATAGGTGGCCTGCTTGTCCGTTAGCTTGGTGAGCTTAACTCCCAGCTTGTCCAGATGGAGGCTGGCCACCTCCTCGTCGAGCAGCTTGGGCAGCACATGCACCCCAATCGCATATTTATCCGATTTCGTCCACAGCTCAATTTGGGCCAACACCTGATTGGTAAACGAATTGGACATGACGAAACTGGGATGGCCATGGGCACAGCCCAAATTGACGAGGCGGCCCTCGGCAAGCAGTATGATATGCCGTCCATTTGGCATCGTATAGCGATCCACTTGTGGCTTCACATTCACTTTGGACTTGGCATTGTTGTTCAGCCAATCGACATCGATCTCACAATCGAAATGGCCGATATTGCAGACGATGGCATCGTCGGGCATATTGAGCAGGTGCGTCGGTGTGATAATGTCGCGACAGCCTGTCGTTGTTACAAAGATGGACGCCTCCTTGCTGGCCTCCTCCATAGTGGTCACCTCGTAGCCCTCCATTGCCGCCTGCAATGCATTGATCGGATCGACTTCGGTGACAATGACACGACCACCGAAGCCCTTCAGTGCCTGGGCGCAACCCTTGCCCACATCACCATAGCCAGCGACGCAGCAAACTTTGCCGGCAATCATCACATCCGTTGCCCGCTTAATACCATCGATCAGCGACTCCCGGCAACCATATAAATTATCAAATTTACTCTAAAAAATATATATAAATATATACATAGGATAATTTTGAGAAAATCAGGGGGAAGACTGTTTTACCTTGGTCACCGAATCGTTGACATTGATCGCTGGTACACCGAGTCGCCCATCCTTGAACATCTTGTAGAGATTGTGGACACCCGTCGTTGTCTCCTCGCTGAGTCCCTTGATGCCCTTCAAATAGTCTGGGAAACGTTCATGCACCAAATTGGTCAGATCCCCACCATCATCTAGTATCATGTTCAGGGGCTGACCATCGGGAAAGACGAGCGTTTGTTCAATGCACCACATGTATTCCTCATCGGTTTCACCTTTCCACGCATAGACGGGCACACCAGTTGCCGCAATTGCCGCCGCTGCATTATCCTGTGTGCTGAATATGTTGCAACTGGACCACTGCACCTATAGGTTAACACCAACAACACACACAAAATTCAGAATTAGTTAAGGATTAGCATTTCAAAGACAATTGTCAATTTTGTTTTAGCATACAATCGGTTTCCTCCAATCTTGGCCTGGGGGAGGTCATTTCTTTGAACCCAACCCAAAAATGAATGAGAGATTAGTTTTAGTTGTTATCAGCACGCCTTGAACTCCAAGTGCGACCTCGAAAATCAACATTTTTGTCAACAACAAAAGATGAAAAGATTTTCAGATAATGCAGCAAAACGAGGCACATGGCAACATGTCAGAGAATGAATGAAGATGTTTTGCTACAGATTCCCCTGCCCCTTCCCATTTCCCCCACTTCCCCCTGGCTACTGCTGCTGCTTACTTGGGCGCCCAACTCGACGAGGGTCTCGATGAGTACGGCTGTTTGGACGGTCATGTGAAGGCAGCCGGTGATGCGGGCACCCTTAAGGATCTTGGCCGGACCGTATTTCTTGCGGCACGCCATCAAGCCGGGCATCTCGTTTTCGGCAATGATGATCGCCTTCCGTCCCCATTCGGCCAGACCGATATCGGCTGTGGATCACACATATACACATATACATAAATATATTATACAAATATAAATGTGCTTTAACCTCAGCCAAAAAAGAAACATGTGCGCCCAGAAAACCACATAAAATGCATATATATTTATATATACATGTATATATATGTGTCTGTTGCGCTGCATATTTATTTATAACTCACCAACTTTGTATGCAGGCTTGGACTTGGACATATTGCTGGTTTAGTTTTCTTTCGTATTAACACGGAGGAAGCAGAGGAGCTGGATGGCAGGTGACAACCGACAACCGTATTGACAACGCGCGCAATGTTGAGTGAGCAAATCTATATCATTTAAGATCGTATGAAATGTGTGAATCTATCGACCTATCGATTTCAGCCGCTTATTAGAGTTGCTTAATTATTTAATTTACGATCTAAATGTCGTGCAATAGTTGCAGATAGTATCGACATATCGGTTAGGATACACAAGCAACCCTGCGTTGACAATCGAAGGCAAAATAAAACAACATAGTACAAATACTGTAATCCGTGATACAAACAACGACAGAACGTAAAAAGACTAGTGGAAAAATTTTTAAAATAAATGGAATACGTGTAGCACACGAAATTTAAAAAATATTAATGCACCCCATATTCGATAGTTGATTGGGTTAGCAGCACTGGTGGCGTGTAGTGCATAAAAATGCAAGTTTTGCCCCATACAGAGATATCGGCGCCATTTTATTTCTCGTCGCTCGTTGTTCGACACTCGCTGAACGATTATCCCCTACTCGCTGCATTTGGCACACACGCGTTTTCCAAATCGTGGTTTTTTCGACCTCCGTTTATTTTTTTATAGTGTGCAAATCGAACAAGCTAATTGATCAAGCCACAAATTCGCAACACACACAAAGTGCTAATAAACAATGCGTATGTCACAGTGCTCACTCTGCCAACAATATTAAATTAAATGCGTGCGTGTGTTGCGTGTTGCTATTCTTTTCTTTGCTTTTCTTTTTTTTTTTTGATTGTATGTGCCGAACGCAAAGTACGAAAGCGACGCATAATTCGACCGCAACGCGACGTTGATGTCCATTTGTGAGTGTGCGTGCGTGCGTATGTGTGTGTGCAATAAAATACAACAAATAAAGCAATAACAAATATAACCAAGTGAAAAAGACACAAAAAGACAAATAGAAAAAGAAATAGAAATATAAGAAAAACACTCACACGCACACGGAGAATATATTGTCAGCAAATCAAACAGGGAAAGGCAAGGCTGCTGCTGCGCGCGAGTGTGTGTGTGTGTGTGAGCGTGCGTGCGTAAAACAGACAAAAGAGGCGCGCGCGGCGTGCAATGCGCTAAAAAAGCAATAACAGGCGGCTGAGGAGGGGTAAGTTTGTGTGTAGTGGTGTGGTTCAAAAAGCAAAAAATAATTTGGATTCATATTTGTACATTAATTTGGAGCAAGCCAGACAAATAGTTTTTAATTTTTTAATTCGATACATATATATATAAATAGTTCAACTAGTTTCATATTTATTTGTTGCAGTGCAAGGCCAAACGACGTTGCAACACAGTGTGGCCGCTTCATTTTCAGTGTCTTACTTTTTTTTTGTTTTTGTTTTAATTTTCATTGTTGCATTTTGTGCGTGCGTGTGTGTGTGTGAGTAAGTGACTGAGTGCCGAGTGCGACCGGTAAAATTCCAATAATGTCTGCATATGAGGATGGCCAACCGCAGCGGGAACAACAACAACAGCATCAACACCACCAGAATCAGCAGCATCAGCAGCCAGAGCAAGAGCAAGAGCATTCATCGCCATTACGCTCTCCCTCCATGACCAATGACCACGTGAGTACAGCAACACTCCACTCTCTCCACAACAGATGGCGCTAAACTTGAATTTTAACTTTAATCTTTTTTTATTTTTTGTTTAATTTCGTTTTGTTTGCAGTCGATCATTGGCAAGGTTAAGTCGTGCGTCAAAGGCATAATACCCAACTCGGTGACCAAATGGTTCTCACCATCTACGTCGGATGACAGGCAGGAACAACAGGAGCAGCAACCAGCATCGTCATCGTCATCGCATCATCATTATTATCAACAACAGCAGCAGCAGAATGGAAGAATGTCTCAGCGTAGCACATTGAAACGGCGTCACATTGCTTTGGATGATGCTCCCGATATGTCCATAATGGACGATGGCACCGAAGCAACGGATCTCAATGATGAGGAGGTTCAGTTAGCTGATAATATAGCCGAACATGATCTGGTTGCCGAGGATGAGTTGACGCGTCGAAGTGAATATAATGTTAGCCTGTTACGCAATCGTCAACAGCAGCTTATTGCGACGGCTAACGCTCATAATAATAATAACAATGATAATGAAAATGATGATGACGATGATGACGATGACGATGACGATGATGATGAGGAGGATGCCGAGGCCGAAGCCGAAGCGGAAGAGAACAACGACAACGAGGACAACGACTATGTCCAAGCGCAATTGTCAAAGCGACCACGTCATGAGGTATTAAATCAAGTCAAAATACAATTGCATTAAGAAGAGCCTAAAAGATTTGTCTGTGTCTGTGTTGGAAAACGGCGACTATCCACTATGTTCACCCTAATCATACTTTGATGGTCAGACTAACCTATATATTGATCAGTTGACACAGTCATTATGTTCCAGTGATAAAATTGATGATGATGCTTCTGTCGGTCCAGCTAGATACATTATATAAATATATATATATAGAGGCAGCATATATATTCCTGATTAGTCGTCTGTCTATGCACTTAGCCACACATAAATGTTTACTGATTTGGTTAATGTTTTTACTCTCTTTTTGTAGCCAACAATTGAACAATTGGCATCCAGTGGTGCTTCTCGTTCGTTGAATGTAACGCAAAAGCGGCAACGTGACCTCACACGTTGTCGTCGTCCACCGTTGCATGCCTCAACACCCGCCTCGAGCGATGCACTGCGTCGCCGGCAGCGTGAGCCCGCCTACAATTTCTTCGCCATGGCCGCTGGTACGAACGGCAACAGCGACACGGCAGCTGTTGCCACCAGCGGCGATTTGCCAACCAGGTAAGAAGCTGCTTCTATATATTATACATGTACATATAAATATTTAACACAATATTATACTTATGATTGCTGTTTTTTTATTTATTTATTTTTTGGTCTAGTTCGAGACGCACGCTGAACATTGAGCCAATGACTCAACGTCGCGATACGTCGTTGAGCAGCTACAAGCAGCTGCACAGTCTGCAAAATTATCGCCGGCCCCCAATGCCAAATAGGCGTAGCTGTGACACCATCATCGAGCAGGCCACCGACGAGGAGCAGCAACAGCAGCAGGAGGATCAGACAAACAACAACAACAATAATAATAATAATGTTAACAAAAATAACAATGATAATATTTATACAAAACGAGGCGGTGCAGGAGCTGGACTTGGTGGTGGCACCGATTCTCATTCTGAGTGCGGCAGCAGTGAGAGCCAGGCGGGTCTGCGCAGCAACATCAACTCATTATTCTATGCCAATCTGCTGAGTCCCAAATCGATATTCAATTCAATGGCAACAGGAACTGGAACAGGAAAAACAATGCCGCCGCATCATAATTCAACATTATCACTCAATTCGCTGCCGCCGCGTCGTCGTTTCAATGCTTCAATTTATGGCAGCTTGTCGGCGCTAAGCGATAGTCGCCTCCTCAGCAGCAATCGGAGCAATCCGATGTCATCAGCATCATCATCAACGAATGTCGCCGCCAACGAGTCACCGTTCTATCCAGGACCAACCGCATTCGGTGGTGCGTCTGCCAATTATCGTCACTATAGAAACAAACTAATCAACAGCAGCAGCTGCAGCAACAACAGCAGCCTTAATCGTTCCGGCGCCAGTTCGCCATCGTTGACGTACAGCGACAGCAACGTCTTTACCAACAACAACAACAGTACATCGCGTCTGTGGAATGGCAACGGCATCGAGGCAGTTGTAATGCGACCAAAAACCGTTAACAACAAGATCAGCAACAGCAACAATCCTACCAGTTGCAGCAACAGCAACAATTCTTTTCCCTATTTATCGCAGACAACGCAGCGTATACTCAACTTGATGCAGAATCATACAACGCCACTGATGGAGGCAAGAAAAATGGGCAATGCACTGCGGGAACATCAGCAACAGCGTCTCAATCGCATTGCCAACAAGCCCTACTCATATACAACAACAACAGCTGTTGCAGCGGCAGCAGCAAACAATAGCAGAAACAGCATTTCCGAGTCCAAATCGCTGGTGCCCACCATGCTGAATCTGCTGGAGGAGCGTCGCATGCAACGTACACACGGGGGCGGCAGCAGCAGCAACATTAGTCAATCAGAACAACAGCAAGAAGAGTCGCAACAACGACAGCAACAACAACAATCACAACAGCAACGTTACCGTTTGTATGCCAAAAACAATAACGAAATTTCCTCCGTTTCGGGCAGCTTGAGCCATTCAAATAAAATGCGTACACGCCTCTCACATCAGACGCGCAAAGATGCGCGCAGCGTGCAACAGGATGAGTTGCCACCAGCACCACTCGAATTGCCGCACATACCATTTCCGTTGATGAGTAGCAATCCCAAATTTGATTTGGTAATAACAGCGCCTGCAATCAAGCCAGCTGCTCCAGCTCCAGCTCCAGCAGCAACAGCAGCAGCAGCAAAACCAGCCACCTCGAAGAACACAGCAACAGCAACAGTTGCTGCTGCAACACCTCCTGCGTCTCAGCTCAACAGCAACAACGACAGCAGCAACAGTACAATTTATATATTTGATGCACCAACTGTGCTGGTCTGCGGCAACGGCACTCACCACAGCCAGTTGCCAATTGTCTCGCCCAATTTTACATTTGAGCAGCCAACACCAATTGTGATGCATCCAAATGGAGGCGCCACCAACAAAAACAATAGCAGCAGTAGCAGCAGCAGCAGCAGGAATCACAGCTTAATAACCACCGGCAGCGTGTTGGATGTGTTGCTACCCAAGCAGCCAGCAGCCGCAGCAGCAACAGTAACACCAGCAACTGTTGGCTTTGGTAATCAGTTCAATAAATCGTCGAGCGAATGGGAGTGCGAGATGTGCATGGTGCGCAACAAGATGGATGCCAGCAAATGCATTGCATGCGAAACGTTACGCAAAACGACAACAGCAGCAACAGCAACAGTGAACGCGACCAGCAGCAACAGCAATAGCAGCTCAAGCAACGGCAGCAACAGCAGTAGCAGTTTTGCTAGCGATACCAGCAGCAGCAACAGTATGCCAGCTGCTGTCGGCGGCTTTGGCGGCGCATTCAAGTTCGAGGCGAATAGCTGGGAATGTGGCAGCTGCATGATAAGGAACCAGGCTAGCAGCAATGCATGCATTGCCTGCGAAACGCCCAAAGCCAAGAGCAATATCTCCACCACAAGCAACAGCAGCAACAACAATAACAACAGCAGCACCACCATCAGCATTGCTCCAGTTGTCAGCGGTTTTGGTGATGCATTCAAGCCCAAGGCGAATACCTGGGAATGTGACACTTGTACGGTAAGCAATGAATCTAGTTGGAATGCGTGCATTGCCTGTGAGACGCCCAATCCCAAAGCCAAGAGCAGCAACAGCAGCAGCAGCAACAACACCACAAGCAGCAGCAGCAGCTTCAAGTTTGGTTTTATAGGAGGTGAGCAACAGCAACAGTCGGTGGTGGTGCCACCGAAGCCAGCTGTTGTTCGCTGGAGTTGTGAGGCGTGCATGGCCGAAAATGATGTGATGCGTCAGAAATGCATTTGCTGCGAGCAACAGAAGCCGAGCGCCAATTGCGATGAGGCATTGAATGGTTCGTCGTCGGTGCCGAAGTTTATGTTTGGCTTTAATCGTACAGCAACAGTTGCACCAACAGCAGTAGCAACAGCAGCAGTAGCAACAGCAACACCAGCAGCAACTGTTGCAACAACACCAATTGCACCTGCAGCTGCGGAATCTGCATTTTCTGCCAGCAACGTGACAGCAAAAGTTGCTGATAATGCTGCTGCTGTTGTTGTTGCTGCTAAGCCAATGTTTAGCTTTGGTGCGCCCACAGCAATGTCGAATAGCAGCAACAGCGCAAGTTCCAGCAACAGCAGCGGTAGTAACAGCTTCACAATGAGCACCAACAACAGCAATAACGCAGCAGCAGCAGCAACCACCGCAGCAGCAGCAACCACCGCAGCGTTCAGTTTCGGCAGCAGCAACTTGCAGCCAACAGTAACAACGACAGCAGCAACGGCTGTTAATATTGGTACAACAACAACAGCAACAACAACATCAGCATCATTTTCAGTTAGCAACAATCAATCAGCAACAAGCAACGCCGCCAGCAGCAACATGTATGTGTTTGGCGCTCCAGCAACAGGTACTGCAGCACCAGCAACATTTTCATTTAACAACAATCAAACGGCTAATTCAACAGCAGCAGCAACGACAACAACAGCAACACCAACAACAACAGCAGCAGCAACAAGTATCAGCAGCTTATTTGGCGCAACAGCGACAGGTGGCTTTGGCGCTGCTTTGGCGGCGAAGAGCAGCAGTGGAAACACAACAACAACAGCAACATCAACACCAATGCTCAGCTTTGGCAGCAATGTTAACAGCAGCAGCAACACGCCGTTTAGTTTTGGAGCCAAGCCAACCGCAGCAGCACCGACAACAACAACAGCAGCGGCAACAGCTGGCGCGACCACAACAACCAACAGCAACAGCACAAAACCACTCAGCAACTATGGTTGGCCAACAGCAGCAGCAGCAACTCCTAATGCCAATAACAATGCAACATTGCCAACTTTTGGCATGTTCGGTGGCAACACAGCAGCAGCAGCAACGGCAGCAGTAGCCCCACAACAGCAACAACAACAGCCTATTAACAGTGACAGTGGCATCTCCGCTGTCTTTGGCAATGTCAGCAATCCCTTTGGTGCAGCGTCTTCCTCAACTGCAGCAGCGCCTATTCTTGGCAACAGCAACACAACCAATGCCAGCAACACAAACACCAGCAGCAGCAGCAGCACCTTTGGTTGGCCAACCGGAGCAGCAGCAACAGTATCAACAACTCCTATTGCCAATAATAATCCAGCCACCAGTGCTGCCACAGCGACAACGTTACCAACATTTGGCAGCGGCAGCGTCATGTTTGGTAGCAACACAACAACAACAAACGCAACACAGTCCCATTTTGGAATGGCAGCAGCAGCTGTGCAGCAGCCGCAACCCATTGGCAACAGCAGTGGTAGTGGCATCTCCAATGTCTTTGGCGCAGTTGCAAATCCATTTGGTGCTGCATCCTCCACGGCAACACCAGCGCCTGCCGCATCGCTCTCAAATATATTCGTCAACCTATCGTCAACACAGCCACCATCAACAGCAGCAGCAGCAGCAACAAAAACAATTCCTAAACCGGCATTTAACTTTGGCAGTGGTGTTGCTGCCATAGCCACGGTAAGTGTTGCACATTTATATTTGCATAAGTTTCGCAATGTTCATTTAACATTAGCTGTGGCATCTGATCAAAATCAAGATGCATGGATATCGCCCGATAATAATACAGATTTTAGCGATAATGATCAATTCTAGACTGTTAACACTATGTTCAGACACTGCACACTGTTAATGTTAGCATAACGTTTAACATGCAACAGACAGTCACTCACTAAAGCTGCTAAAACTTAACATAACATAACATAACATGTAACATACTATTCGACACAGTCACTCATTAACAGCATTCTTTGTCCCTTTCTTTCTTTCTTTCTTGCGCATTTCTCCCACAGCCGTCTGCCGCCGGCGTTTTTAATTTCGGTGCAGCGCCGTCGAGTGTAACGACAGTTAACAGCGGTGCAAGCGCATTCAATTTTACAACAAATGCAGGAACAGCAGCTGCGGCGCCGCAAACAGCGCCATTTAATTTTTCGGCAAATGCAGCAACTGCAACAGTTGGCAACGCTGGCAACACTGATGTAAGTAATGCCCAAATCATTTTTAATTTTAAGCCTTGCAACACTTTCACCACATGTAAATATATATGTGTGTGTGTTGTATACGCATTTGTATGAAGTAATTGGGAAATTATTTTTGTTGCTGTTTCTATTAGTTTTTTTTTTTTTTTTTGTTTTCCATTACTTTGCATGAAGTTTATTTTGTTTTCCATTACAATGGCATCCCACATTGTGTGTGTGCCTGTGTTATCGATATATTATCAATAATACGCACATGCATTAAACATACAAAACGTATATTTGTTTTTTTTTTGTAATTATTATTTTGTATTTGTTTTTAAATATATACTTGTATTTTCGAAAACCAAATACTAATTGATGTCCGGTTCTCTCTTTAATTTTTCCAATTGTATACTGTAAACTATTCTTTGGGGCTGCTGCTACTATTACTACTACTCTATTTGTATTACCACTATTTCTACTACTATTCTGAAATGTGAAGTTATTTCCACAATCGGAACGACTTTTCCAATTTGGGGCCGTCCCAACGTCGTCGCAGCCATCAGCAAATAAATTGTATAACTTTGCCGGCTCAACGCAGCAAATCCAGGTAAGAAATATAGTCATTCAATAGATTCATCTTCATGCTTTATTATTGTCACTCATGCCATATTAGTAATAAGTAGTTGAGTTTTTGCATATATCTCGTTTACTAACTTCTTTATTGATAAGCATTAAACTTACTTTTGAGTTGTTTGTTTTCATTAGCCGTTTCTCTCGCATAGCCATAATCTGCACACATTTACAAATCATATATACTATATACTATATATATATCATCTATTCTTATTTGCATGCTCTTTTTTAACTAACTACATTTGTATACACATATCCAGAGACATATACTAATGAATAACACACACACACACACACAGATATAAAACAAAAACATACTCGCATTCATGAGTCACACTTACATCGTATACAGTTCCGAACAAAATAATAGCACCACCACAGGAAATATTTTCATTCATTTACATTCGTAAATTTAAAGAACTTTTGAAAACGTTTTTTGGAAGTCGAAGAAGACTTAAGAAAGAAGAAAAAAAAATATCTTAAATAAAAATAATGGCACTACTTTTGAAATGTGCACCTATAATTATGCAAATTATAAATATGTAAATAAATTATAGCTAACTATTTATCCAAGTTAAAATTATTTTTATAAATTTGGTTTGGTTTTTGATACCTCAGAAAAAATGTTGTAGTTGTGCTATTATTTTCTTCGCAGCTGTATTTGCATACATACATACATACATACATACGTAGAGAAGAAGGCAGTTCCACTCACTCCACTTCCACTCACTCATTTGATGAGCGAATTGTTGTGTTGTGTTTGTTATTGTTGTTGTTGTTGGTATTGTCACAATTTTGCGTTATTCCATCTCTTCTTATTTGGTAGTTGCAATGTTTATTTACAAATACACTTCAATCATCTTACCTACATACATACATACATATTGAACTCTCATTTCCAATACATTATACACATATAAACATACATATATACATACATACATACACACATACTACATACCAATATACACAAAACAAAAAAATTCAAATTGCTAAATGGAATTGAACAGCAACAAAAATTATGTTCAAAATATTAAAAGAGCGAATAATATGCACATATATATATATATATATATATATATACATATATATACATATATATACATATATATACATATGTATATGCGTGTTCATTCCTTTTTGTTATGTTTTTTTTCTCGTTTTTTTAATTGTCATTTCAAAATGCGTCCACCAACAAATTCGAGAAACACGTTTAAAAACAAAAACCCAAAATGTCTTTTGCAGTCAACGCCAAACGCCGCCGCTCCGTTCCAATTCAATATCGGCGCCAATGCTAATGCCAATGCCAATATTTTCGCGTAAGTAGTGTTTGTGAGTGTGTGACAAGGATAGCAACATTTACTGCTGCTCATACGCCTGCTTTGCTCGCACGTTCGTTCGTTCTGTGCGCGTTGCGCTGCAATCGATCAGAAAGAGAGAGAGAGAGCGAGAGGGCACCGACGATGTGAAATGGAGAGAGAGAGAGTGCGTGAGTGAGTGAGTGAGTGGAGAGTGAGAGAGAGAAAGAGAATTTAAATTTGCCCAAAAGTTGAATTAAAAAACAAATGGCACAAAAAACAAATACAATTATACACATACATACACATGCACTTTGAGAGAGAAACACACAAACGCACACACACACACACACAGTAACAGTAACAAATGCATTATTAACCGTTAAAAATGACAACTCTTGCATTGCGTACGTTAATATATAAGGCACTTTTAAATGTTGAAACATGTTCATATTATATTTACCATATAATAATACAATACAAATTGATGTTTCATTGTTTATTTTATTTAGTATATGTATTTGCACAAACATTTCTGTACTGCGTGTTGTGTGTGTGTGTGTGTGTGTAGAATACTCGAACATAATGATGAATGATGTGTGAACCTGATTCACATAATTTTGTTGTGCTCCTTTTTTTTTTGGTACATTTGAACCACGCTGTAGCAAATTCAAATGATTATTATTAAATGTGCATTTGAAGTCAAGTTTGCTCAATGTTGTCATTTGTTGTACTTATGTTTTGCAATGACAATCGATAAACGATAGTCGATATCGATCAAAATAACTATTCCTTCAATATATAATAGCATAATAATTGACAAGCATATCAAAATAAACTTCCACATGATGTGATGACAGTCTTGTGGCTCTCCTCTCTCTCTCTCTCTCCCTTTCTCTCTCTCTCTCTAACTTTCTCGTTGCTCTGTGTGTGAATTGAGAGTTTGCAGTGCGCGTAAATGTCTGTAAATGTTGCACTGTTCACTGTTAACTGTTTACTCTTAACATTGATGTTATATACTAATTATATACTTTGTCTGCCCAACAACATCCACAAATTGTACCCCCACACCAACAGGTTCAACCCACCCAGTGGCAACAACAACAACAATCAACGCCGCAAAATACGCAATCCAATGATGCGTCGTCAGCCGCCCCGGTAGAATTTCAAATAGCCGCCGCTGCGTATGCGGCTGCTGCTGGTGCTGCTGCCGTTCATCCGTCGGCGGTGGTCAACGTCGACTGCAACGACGACGAGGACGAGGAGACGCGACGCTATTGGTTAACACTGGAACTCGGAATTGGAAGAGCAGCAATGAGCCAGGAACAACATCAGCAACAGCAGCATAATGTTAATACTGATATCAGCAACAGCAACAGTAACAGTGGACAGAAAACGACGAGTACAACGACGACAACGACAACAGCAACGGAGACGCCGCAGCACTGCAGCGCAGCGCAGCCGCCGACAGTCATTTTGCAGCGACGCAGTAGTTGTCATTGGCAAAAGTCACAGCACAAGAACAGCAACAAATATCGCTATGTGCGCCAACAGACAACAACAGCAGCAGCAGCAGCATCATTACCAGCATCGCAAGCAATAACTGTACAAGAGTCAGCAGCAGCAGCAGCTCCATTTACTGGTGCCAGGCAGTTCACGTTTAGCAGATCGCTGGCGAATAGCGGCAGCAGCAGGCAAATGCGCAAAACTAGCCTTGCTAATCCTAGCAACAGCAACAACAACAACAACGTTAATGACGCCAACAACAACGAAGCTGGCGTCAACAGCAGCGCAGCAACAGCAGAGCAGCAGCAGCAGCAGAGGCAAGCAAGCTGCGCAGTCGCTTTAAATTGGAGCAGCGACCCAGCATCGATGACTGAATAAATACACACTTACACACACATACACAATTATACATACATACATACATACGACACTCACATAGTTTCATACAAGCTATATCTATACATAAATATATAAAATTTGTTGTTGGAGAAAGACAACAAGAACAGCAACAACAACAAAAGAATAAGAAGAAAAAACCAACAATTACGCGGTATCTAGTTGTTTATATTGTTTATTTTTTGTTTTACTATAAAGTTAAATTAATTTTGTCAAAAGCCCTAAAATATCATGTATAATATATATATATATATATATATATATATTATATGAAGTATGTAAGCTCGAAAAGTATGGCAATAGCAACAGCAATCAATTTGAACTATATAAGCTCAAAAAGTATGACAATAGCAACAGCATTCAAATTGAAAATGTAACTTTTTTCTGTTCTAAAAATTAACCGTTTTATTATTTATATTTTGAATATTATATTTTTTACTATTTTTTTTTTGCTTACAAACATATTTATATATAAAACAATACAAACAAAAAAAAAGAAAGCGAAAAAAATTAAACATTTTAACCGATAATTATTTAATAATTATGTTGTGAATTTGTAAAGAATAGACATGTTAAAGAGAGACAGATATAGAAATAGCGCAAAAGAAAAAATATACACATTATATATATATACAGTGTCCACCAGCCGGCTTGGAGCAGTGTCAAGCTAAAAATTTAAAGTGCTATAAAGCGTAAACAAGGAAACAAGTTCAAAATGTTTAAATGCCAATTTGTTTAATGTTATATCACATTTGAAATAGAAACTTTAGTTTTTATTTAAATATTAATTAAATAATTAATTAAAATTAGTCAAAAACTGAAAACATATCCAAAAACGTGTACCAGCCGATTTGAAGCAGTCTTAAAAAAATTTAAATATTTCGCGTATAGAAGCTTAAAGGATGTTAATACTTGGTATGATATCCTTTAGCCTTAACAACTTCCCTTAACCTATTATTCATGGAAGATACCAGCTTCCGGGTAGTTTCTGGGCTAACCTTGCTCCACTTCACCACTTGCTGGATATGTTGTGATTTCGGATGTTATTTTCCAGCAGAGCCAACAAATTTTCAAGAACATTTAAATCTGGAGATTTAGCCGGTGGAATTATCACGTGGGGACAGTTAGAGATAAGCCAGGACTGTACTATTCCGGACTTATGCTTGGGGTCTTTTTCCTGGTAGATCTGGAAAGTACGTCGGATTCTAGCTTCTCGGCACTTTGGAGTAAATTTTCCTTTGGTATATCAAAGTACACATTCTTGTCTATTGTTGTTTCAATAAACACAAAATTTCCGCCGTGCCTGACTGTTGCCTTTAAGTGTTTCGGATCCAGCTCAGTATTGGGTTGTCGCCACACATAATTCCGTCCGTCCGAGCCAAATATGTTGACTTTGTACTCATATTCAAATATGACTGTGTTCCAGAACTCCAAATCCTTGCCAAGTGGATTTCGACGAACGTCATCCTAAACCCTATATTCTTTGGTACTCGGGCCGTAAAACCATAGCTGCGCAAAATCTGGAGCACAGTTCCCACACTGAACTTTTTCGTGCACCAATTGAGTCAGTTTTTGAGCCGATAGCCTAACATTTAGCCATATTTTCGTGATAATCCTTAGCTCATCCTACTCGGTGAAAATCTTGTTTGGTGCCATTCCGCCCTCCATCCAATTTTCGTCGACGAATCTCCAAATGATGTAGAATACAGTTAAGGTGTTTAGATCGACCATTTCATCCATTTGACGATGTGAATATCCAATTTTGTAAGTGTTCCAGGATGAATTTCCTTTGCTCAATGGTAGTCACCCGAAATGCAGGAAAAAACTAAACTGACTACGTAGGATGGGTCTATTAAAACCGAAAATATTCAACCTGACGAACAAAATCCGGGTTTTATGGCACCCAGGTGTCCATAATATAACTGTTCCAAAAGAGCTTTGACCATTAATTGAGGGACTTTTTTACATAGACCGACCTAACGGGTGGGGAAATCCCAATTTATTAGGGTCATATATTCATTTTGGTGGTTAATATATGTACCTGCCAGCGGTCTTTAGAATTTCTTAAAAATAATGAATATTGAGTTTATGGCAGGCAATTAAAATTTTTGATTGACACTGCTCCAAACCGGCTGGTAGACACTGTATATATATATATATGTACTTGAAACGGAACCATTTGCTTAGACAATTTTTAAGTGCAAGCCACGCCCCCAAACTATATATATACCATATAGATAGCGAAAAAGGCGCTGGACGATGTTTATTAAAACGTGAGAAACTAAGAAGAAAAAGCAGAAACGGAAGTGGAAAAAGTATGAAAAATTACCGTTATAATGTCGATAGATTTTTGTTATTCAAGTTAAGTTCTGATTCAAAGACTTCCGTTTCTGTTTTCGAAACAAAAGCATAAAAAAACACGAAATCAAAAGCAGAACTGGAATAGAAACAAACCATCAACATTAAAAAAAAGGAAAAAAAAAACACGAACACAACAAACAAACAATTTAGCATTGTAAACTAAATCAACAAAAACTACACTAAATATATATATATATATATATATATATATACTATACTATACTATATGTGTTTATATATATGTATGCACATATGTATAAGTAACTGAAACACAGAAACAACAACTACAATTATTATGTGCGTGTTTTTTTTATATAAAACAAAACAAAAGTAAAATAAGACAGAATGGAAAAACACAAGAAAAAACAAATTGAAAACCGAAGTCTTAGTGTTAAGCGATTGAAAGAAGAAAGTGAAAAAAATACTGACAGTTGACAAATTGAAATCATAATGTAAATAAGTAAATATAAACGGTATGATAATTAAAAACGTGACAAATTAAAAAAAAAACAATGGTATTTTTCTTTAATTTTTGTAACAGTTGCATTAAATTTGCGCGTACGTTAAATGTCAAAATTAACGAGCAAGCGGGTAGTGTTGGTCAAAGTATGGATAACATGCCTACATAATTTAAACAGTACCATATGAGTACATAGCGATTATTCAGCATGTTAATGCAATGTAAACGTAAGTACAAATGAAAAAATATATTATTAAAAAAAAAAAATATTGAAATGTCAGTAAAGGAACGTAAGCGAGTCTGAAAGTAACGTAATTATTCGATTGGTGGCATCGATATGCAATTTGACGTATTAACTCGAAAGGTTAAATTATAATTTGCCACTCTGCTGAATACCATCGTCTGTCGCTGTTCGGGTTGTTCAAACAAATTAATTTTTTTTTTTTTTTTTTTTAGCCGAAAATAGTATTATGCAAATACAAAAATAATAAAAAAAATAAATAGTATCGATATGTTCTGTGATATACATATGTATACATTGATATCAAATCAAAGTATCGCAACTCGAGTCTCCAATATCGATAGATATCGATGCGATATGAACATCCCCAGTAACAGCGAACGCACGACAAACGTAAATTCGTGGAAATTACGCACGGGTGTTTTTTCGTAGCTCAATAGGACTATTTGTTTATTTTTTTCGGTTCTAACATAAATGAAGCATACATAGCAAATGCAAACAAATGCATAAATATATTGATGCATATGTCTGATTAGTGTAACTGTTTGTGTCAAATTTGAAAAAGGCGAATGCAATTCTTAGATTTTAAGATGGATATCAGATGCAATCAGCGCAACAGTAGCAGCAACTACAACAACCAGAGTAACTACAATAACAACAACAAAAAGGCTGACTGACTACACCCAAAAAACGTAATACACACACACACACATACATGAAAACAGTTGATGGCAAGGAATAACAGAAACGACAGGAAAAATGAAGTAAAAGCGACTGCAGAAGCAGCAGTAGCAACGGAACGGCACTTCAGTTGCAGTTTGTAGTTGGAGTGGAGTACATATTGAGCAACGCACACACATACATATATATATATATATATATATATGCATATACATATACATATTCATACATAGACAACCCGAAAACGCATCACACAAAGAGACATTTGCATGCATGTGTGTGGGTGTAATAGCAGCAGCAGCATCGTATAAACTTCGTGTTCGGCGTTTGTCGTTCGTGTGTTCGCTCGTGTCGTTGAAATCGTGTCGTTGTTGGAGTAACAGCATTCGCCTACGCAGCAGCTGCAGCAGCACCAGCAACAACAACAACGAAGAGGAGGGTAATTAAAGGAAGCGGTTTAAGAATGCATGGGAATGCACAAAGTACGAAACACGAAACACAAAAGAGAAATGCAAATTTAACAGAAAATTGAAATAAGTGCAACGGGTTTCCAATTCCGCACAACGCAACAATTGTAACTGTAATACAAAACGCAATTGCCAAACTGATCAGAGAGAGCGAGCGAGACGGAGAGAGCAGGAATAGGAAAAGGCGCCAAGGAGAGAGAGCACCTTCAAATCAGATCGCTTCCATTATTCCCTCTTGTTGGATTTGTTATAATAGCCCGTACCGACCTACCCCCACCCACCCCTCCATTGTTGCTGTCGTAATATGGATTGTGGTGCTCTTGCCGCGCAGCAGCAGCAACTATTACAACAACAACAGCAACAACATCATCACCACCATCATCATCAACAGCAGCAACAAAATACGATAAACTGCCTTGCTGCAGCAGCAACAACACCAACAAATGTAAGTTTATCCACACACACACACACACTATTACAGGTATATACATACATATGTCTGTATGCCTAAGTATTATTTCTCTCTTTTACTTCCACTTTGCTTTCGCCCCCACACAAAAATGCTTTGCTTTGCTTTGCTTTGCGTTGCGTTTCGCTGCCTGCGTCGCAGTCGACGCTGCTCCTCTTGCAGTTTTCATATTGGTTTTCTTATTAGATATTTTACATATGAGTAACTCGGGCAGCGCAGTCGACGTTTCTCGTGCGTTTTTTGTTCGCTTTTGTTTCCTTTTGCAATTGTCTTCGGCTGCGTGTGGGCTGATAGCCTGGGGTAGGGGGAGCGGGGGCGTGGCTGGCTCCTCGCCATGTGCATAAATAATTTAAGACATTTTATGCTAATTGAATGTGTTTCTGTGTGTGTTGAATGTGTTTCTGCGTGTGTTGGGTTTGGGAGGGGGTTGAGAGGGGCAGTTGTTGACAGGTACAAAGTTTACACACACATACATATGTATAAATATATATAATACGTGTGTTTGGTTGGACATCTTAGCCAAGTTCGCAAAAAGGCGGCAAACGGCTGGGAAAACGAATGACTCAAAAGACTATTTAACCAACTGATGATTAATCGCCCGACGGCTGCTGCGTCGACTAAAGAAATACAAGGCAACAACAAAAAAAAAAACAAACGCAAGGAAAAATACGTATGAGTGCACTTCAGTGAGTTGTAGTCGACTGCAATATACTTCGTGATAATTCACAAATTCAAATGAAAAAAATATATTAAAATAATCCATTTAAAATATTGAAATATTAATTATTCTGTCTGAGTAATTAGTAAAAGGAGCACAAAGAAAGAAAAACAAATTGACTATTTTACATAAATTGATATACCACCAAAAAACAAATTGACTAGTTTGAATTGATATGCTCTTTCTACACAGTGCATGCATAGAGGGTATTTGACAAAGAAGAACAGCCCGCAATCAGAGAGTGGAAAAAGAATTACGAACAGTTTAATTGCCGTTTTTTGTACATGGTCCGAACTTTTGCCCATTACTTTCACCATGCATAAAATATTCTAAGGCAACAACAACAACAATGCCAGAATAAGTGAAATAAGTTTAAAATTAAATTGTTTATACAAAGGAAAAACACAACAGCAAAAAAAGCACAGGCAACAACAACTGGGAATGGACTTGAAGAAGAAGAAGAAGAGCAGAAGAAGTAAACGCACTCTTCTTTTGCTGCTGCTTGTCTGTCTGCGTTCTTTTTGTTTTTGCCGCATCGGTTAAATATCTTCCCACCTCCCCTCACCACTCTTTCTCTTTCCCACAAAGTGCGTTTTGCGCTACGTGATTGTAATAAAATAAAATAAATAACTGCTGCAGCTACGTGTCGCATGCTTTGTTCTTGTTTCTTGCCCAAAAAAAATGAAGAGAAATGGTCAAGCTGCAAACAGCGATTAACATTGAATGCCTCAAGGATTCGTACACACTCACGCACACACACACATGAATATTCTCAGCATGCGACGACTAACGGCACATATGCACCACGTTTAGGTCCTGCTTACGCCTGCTGTTCTCTTGTTCTTGTTGCTGTTGTTGTTGCCAGTACCGCCCAGCTGTGCTGGGTATGCAGCATAGGCGTTAGATTACCTACCATAAAATTTGTATTTTTGAACTTTTGTGCAAAAGATGACCTACTAATTTTATTTGCATAGCTAAAAAAAAAAAATATGATCGCACGCAATATTCGTATATGCCCATAATTACAAATTATTAATAATAAAGTTAATATAAAAATATTTCACTAGATTGCATTTCTCAACTTTCCAAACAAATGAATAAAAATAGAACCGAAGAGTTTTGCATTTTCGTTGCAAGATCAAAAATTGCACATTGACACAAAAAAAAAAAAAAAAAAACGGAAAGAGCGTGACGTCATACGCCTAACTGCTAACATGCATTACCTTCACAGCCGTGTCGCCATGCAAAGAGCGCGTGTGTTTGAGAGAGAGAGGAAGGGAGCGAGGCTTACAGTCAGCGCGTCGTCGCCGCTTCTCGCATTTGTTTCTCGACCGAGGCGCGCACGAGACGGCACGGAGCGCAGCGGATAACTGAAACGGGACAGCCACGAAAAGAAATAAATAAATAATAAAAAGCTAAATCATCAAATAAGTTGTAAATTGTAAAGCGCGCGCGGAAATTAAGAAGGCGACGACAACTTTGTTAAAGTTCGTGTTTTTTTTCTTGTGTCGCATAAATTCAACGCATTTTTTGTTTACTTTACGTTCTTAGCACATAATTCCGGTAATTTTTGTTGTTGTGTCGCCTCGCTCTTTTTGTTCTTATTATATATTTTTGTTGTTGTTTTTATTGTGTGTGTGTTTTGAAGTTTATTAAGTTCCTTGAGCAGTCGAAAACAACAAAAGCAATAAGCTCCAGCTGCTTTTGTTTATAAAACACACTACTCCACACACACACATGCATACGTGTGAAATGAAGCAATAATTAAAAGTGCCTTTTTTAATTGACGAGCTAAATACAAACAAGAACAACAACAGAGCCCTGCTGCTGCTGGCAATCGAAATCGAATTGACGTTAACATTGACGCGGTAAGAGCACACAAACATATACGTGTATATATAAATATAAATATATATACATGTACTGCATACATATGTATTACGGCAAACAACCCTGTTGACTTCCCTGCCAAAGCTCTGTAAGGCGGCGAGACAGGCGAGCGCTTCACTGTAGCAAGAGTGGGAGAGAGATAGAGAGTGCTAACAGGGTTCTGTTTGTTTTTTTTTTTGGCAGTTAATGCGTTTTGCTTTTGTCTTTTCTGTGTATGTGTGCGGCGGGGGCGGTTGCACATCGACTCCAGTTTATTTGCTTTTAGCTTCCAATCAAATGCGTTGCGCGAGGGAGGAGAAGGGAGAAACATGGAGTCTATATGCCATATGCCATCTGCCTTATGATGTTATTATTGTTTACTTCATTTTTCGTTTCATTTTGTGCCTTATCTTTACTACAAGCACCCGCATCTATTCTGTTTATGTGTGTAAGTTAGTTTCATTCAGCTTTTCTGCATGCGGCAGCTAAAAATTTGTTGTTTTTGGATATGGCAACGCCGTCAAGTCTAGTCTCATGTTTTTGCCGGTTTTTGGTTTCTTTTTCATTTTATTTTTTTGCCAAGTCATATGGTCTCAGTGTGTGTATATATGTGTGTGTGTGTGTCATCCTATCCTGCCATCCCACCACCAACACCACCCGCATTCGCATCTTCTGAGTAACGGCACTCTCGCCTCTCTCATTCTCTGCATTGTTGTTTTTGTGATTATTATTATTATTGGTCGTTGTGGATGTGTTGTTGCCGTTTAATTGCTTCTCTGCACGTTCGTCAAATATTTGCTCAACTCTTTTTAATTACATTTCCAGCTGCACACACACGCACACATGCATGGGTATATGTGTATGTGTATGTTGTTTAATATTTTACAGTGCTACATTTTTGAGTAGCGATTTGCAAAGCAGCTGATTTTTACAAACGAACAAAATTGAAAATGACAAACGGTTAAATATATTCCCTTCGCCCTCTTTGTCTTGTTTATTTAAAATAGGAGCTTAGGCAAGGAAAATGGTTTAAGAAGTATCCATCAATTACAAAATCAAAATTTTTTCCAACGGATTCCACTTGAACTTTGTAGTTGCATTATTGCAATGCGCTCTTGAGAGTATTTTTTCTTTCTTCCACTAAACTTAATTGATATTGTTTTCATATTTTTAGACACTTCTAATAATGCACTGCTTCCAAGGCAAGCAGTTTTTGTGTTCGATTCGATGTGCGTTTGAATTACAATTTGTCTTGCTTTGTGTACAAAGAATGTATTTGATGTGTCGCAATGTGTTTGGTTTTTTTTACTTCCCATTTCATAATCTCTAATCTTACAATTTACGCCTATTGGGTTTGGACCTCAAGGCTATGCCTTGGCCCACTGTGCGACGAAGACGGAGGTTGCCAAAGCAAGAAGTTAAATCGCTAATTTGAGCGCATTCTTCTTATTGCGGCTGCTGCTGTTGTTGTTGTTGACGCAGCAGCACCCATATGACTTCTGCACATGGCCATTGCCGTTATTATTGTTGTTGTTGTTTCTTTTTAGTGCTTTACTTTTTATGATTCTTATTACACGCCTTGCTGCTTATGGCTTATGTCTTTGCTTTTGCTCTGCTCTGTTTTGCTTTTGCTTTGCTCTGATTTGCGCTTTGTCTTTGTCTCAATTTAACTCGTTGAAGGCGACGCTGGCTGAGTTTGCCTTTTAAATATTTATGCGGCTACTGCGGACGCGATTATGCGACGACATCTTTCGTTGCTGCTGGTGCCGCTGTTCATTTTATTATACCCTGTACTCATTAGGGATGTGGAAAGAGGATATACTGAAGATCTACAACAGATTTTTTAAATTGTATCAAATTGTATAAAAAGAAGAAAATTGTGTATCAAAAGAACATCATTTGTATAAGTAATAAATTTGGTAAATAATCTGCTTTTCCCACGTGGCACTGCTTGCAGGGTATTCTCCAGTCAAACATATTTTTTTCTGTTTCAATGCCTTTCGTCGTCCGCTGTTGTTCTTGCTGCTGTTGCTGTAAATATTTTATTATCGTTTGTTTCCGTTTAGGAACCGAAATGGGGGGAAACAAATGTGTGCTTACACACACACATACACTCGCATGCATATTCAAAATTCTTTTGTCGCCATATTCATTTCGAAATTATGTACTTGGCTTGTTGCTTCACACGACGCTTCGTCGCGCATCGCCCGTCTCCTCCGCCTCCCTCGCCTTCCTTGTTTTTCATAGACCCTTGTCAATTTAGCTATCTGTTTGCCGTATCTATTGAGCTACACACACACAAACACACATACTCACACATACGCATGCATACATACAAGCGTATATGTGTACAAATATGTGTAATTATGTATGTGCAGTCATACATGTTGTCCATCTCCCTCCCTGCACCCCAGCCCCACTCTTTGCATTATATTATTGACCCTGTGCACTTTTTTTTTGTGATTTCATCTTGCTGTAGCAGGCAGGAAGGAAGGAAGGAAACCCAACGATTAATTCGCTTGTATGTAATACAGTGGAGATCAGAATATACTAAAAAATATAAAAGCGGCACCTCTTCAATAATATTCGCAATAAGATAAATAATTTGTACATATTTGGCGATTTATGTTGAATTGTTGAACATGTATTGTATTTTTAATGTATTGGAACCACAGCGCGACGCCGTCACTCTCTTTCTCGTATATTTCTTTTCATTACAAAATTAGCGCATTATTTGTTAAGTATTTTTAGCTGCGGTTTTTTTTGTTTCCTTCGTTTTTGTGTCGCTGCTGCTGGGGCATTGTAAAATTAAAATGATATATTTAAACACGATTAAACACGTTGTTGCTTTGGCTTGCTTCTTCTTCGCATTGGATCGGATCGGGCTGTGTGTTACCAATACCAATACCATCACCGCTACCAATGTGGGTGTGCAGTCAGTGACCCAATTTCTCTAATAGATTGCATTTTGCTACAGCTCTAACACACTATTGCACACACACACTATTCACACACACGCACACTCACACACACGCATACTCACACTCACACATTTACACATGCATCGTGCTGTTTTCATTTAGCGCATTGAACTCTCTGCACAGTTTTCGTCTCTCTATCTTTCCCCCTCTCTTTCGCTGCCGCGACTGCAGATCTCTCAAAAGGCAACAAAAAAAAAATAAACATTTTGCGCTTGGCATTTCCTGCCTGGCCTAATGTATTACATAAAAATAATACAAATTAAAAAACGAAACGAATCGTTGCAAAATGAAAGAAATTGCGAAATGTATGTGTCGCATACATGATGCATATGCATATGCATATGTGTATGTTTGCAATCCGTTTCTGTTTTTATTCCGTTTCGTTCCCATATCCATTCCAATACCCATTTCCATTTGTTTGTTTCCCAGGCCGCCTTTGGCTAATTAAGTGCAGCACTTGACTTCGTCTAAAGCTCGCAATAATAAACATCAGTAAATTGAGCACAAACATACACATACATATACATATACATATACATATACATATACATATACATATGATAATACATATCGCTTTAGTTGTGTATGTATGTGTAGCATGCTTAATTTATATGGTCTTTAAGCACATTTTACTGTTCCGCATTCCACGCCTAATTGCTTTCCATGCGATTCCAAAAAAAAACACTTCTTAACCAAACTGTGGGTGGATTATATTTGAGAGCTTGAAAGAACTTGATCATGTTTTAAATGCGAGCCATATTGAAAATATGACATGTATGCAAATAAATTCCTTGTGTTTCCTATTTAAAAAACCCATACTAAAAATACATTTGATATACTACAATGTGCACATTTTTTGTATTAACGTTTCCTAATTAAAGTGAGAATCAGAGCAAGAACTAGATGTGTCCATATGTATATTTAAAAAAAAAAACACATTCACTGGTTTTCCACGGTTCGTTTCGTTTCGTTTTCCAGCTGCCAGCTGGAAACAGCTGACTCAGACAACGTTTCATTTGCTCATTTTTATTCTTATGCACTAGCAACACCCCTTCCCACTTACTTACCCCCAACCCATAGACCTCTCCCCAAAAGCCCTTTCAAACGGCGTGACCGAAAATGCTGCCAGCTCTCTTTTTGGTGTTTTTGTGAGCTGAGCATGCAACGCAGAACAACAAAAACAAGAACATGCGGCAAAAAAAAAAGCGGCTTGTAATTTGATTGAGCTACAATAAAAATTTGTCAGCAATGGCAATAAAGAAGCGGTGGGGCAAGAGAGGGGCAGTGGATGGATGGGGTGGGGTGGGGTGGGATGGGATGGGTTGTGTGTTGCTTGGGAAGTTCTTTCTGTTTCTATTTGAAGCATGTAATCATATATAGATTTATGTGCATTTATATTTCATTACATAGACAATTTTGTGTTGCTTTCAAAATATGATTTATAATGCAGCGATAGGTTTTTAAGCAAATCGAAATCAACAAGTGATTGATGATGCTACCAATGTTACCAAAGACACCAATTATACTAAAAGTGTATGTATGTATGTGTGGGTTTCAGTCAACCAACTAACCCTTATAGAGGAGTACGTTTTGGGTATCAAATTACACATATCTTATGTTTACACACATATATATTTATATATATATATATATATATATGATTACACTTGAAGAAAAATTAAATATTTGAACTAAACTTTAGTTGGGTTAGATTATGTTACGTTGGGTCGGCTGTCGGTGGGTGCTTCTTCTTCCTCCCATTTGAACCATATTTAGCTCATGGACTTAATTTTTCAAGGTATTGTGGTCTTGTTGCCTTTGGAAGTTTAGTCAACAAATTTCGAATGAATGTTCAATTTGTAATTTCAAATTTAAGATGCGAGTTGTTAAAAACACATTTCATTTATCGACACATTAAGTTGGAATACTTTGATAACCTGTGAACCCATTCAAAATCTGGAAAAGCATTTAAAAATATAGTTGTCAACATCTCGTCGACCCCAAAAGGTTTTCGACTCGGATTATAAGAGCTAGACTTTTAATTTGGTATATATATTTAGAATGTTTGGGAAACATTAGGGATTTTTGTGACCTGATTTGTCTATTCTAAACCTACCTAGTTGACCTCTCAGTCTAGATTAATTTTATTAATTTTTGCTGAAATCGTGACTTGGTTTGTCTGAGAGTGAGTCTTGGTTTGATGCCTCTGCACAGTTTAGTTGCAGCGTTTGTCTTTCTTCGTACCTCATTTGTTGCTGTATTGACCTGTTAGGTGACGCTCTGTCTCCGTTCTCGCCACAATAACTCTCTTTACGGTACTTAAGATTGTTAAAAATTATAGATATTTTAACATAACATAAAACTTATTTTCATATTGAACAAACTGCTATCACAGCAAGCCTGTACATTTATTTCTTTGAGTGTAGCCACACACAAGGAGAGCACTCAATAAATGTGCATCTGTCTCTCGTCACTGATGACAATGAGAGAGATAGAGATGGAAAGAGAGACGCGGGGGAGGGTGTGCCTCAAATGAGAGGAAGCGGAATCGAATCGCGCGTCATATAACCATTTTTGGGCCACTGTTTGAGCGAGCCAAGTAAATGGCAGGTGCAACACGCAGCTGGTGTGCCCCTTGCCTGCCAGCTTGCCTGCTTGTTTGCGTGCCCCCTTTTGTGGCAGACGTAAAACTCCTTGAGATACGCACACACACATGCATACATTTTACTCTCTTGTGCATTGTAACCCGAAACAAAAAAAACCTTAGCCCGATTTATTGTTGCTATTGTTTGCTGGACACGCGTCACTTGCTGAACACGCGTCACTTAAACAAAATGAGGGTAACAGGAACAGGAACAGGACCAGAACAACAACTAGCAACAATGAACATTTAACTTGGACACCCTGATGTTTAGATACCCTTGCAGAGCAGAGTTAAATTTCAGTTCGGTGTTTGAGATTTTTAGCTGTTAACTGCTCTCTGTGAACTGGACATATTGCATTATGTCCTGTAGTGCACATAATGACGTCGTCTTCAGTGCGTTGCAAACTTAACGATGAAATGAAAGTGATCTTCACAAATACTCTTCAGGGTATAAAAACAGCCCCTCCAGTGAGAAACCAAACCCTCTCCAGCTGGAAACGAGAGGCTGAACACACAAGAAAAAAAGATTGCGCTGCAGATTTAATTTTCTTTCTTCTTCTTCTCCATTTTGCTTATTGCAGGCGACGACAGATGTTTTCTTCTTCTTCTTCGCTGTTCTTAAGGGTCGTATTTTTTTTTTTTTGATCGTCGCGTGTTGCTTTTAATGCGTTTTCTTGTTGTTTGTCCATTCACTTTTCGAGTGTTGTTGTTCCTGCAATACAAAAATGTTTATTGTTGTTGTTGTTGTTGCAGTTGTAGTTGTTGCTTGTTCGTTTGTTTGATCACGCTTCACTCTTAGGGGGGAAGAAGAAGAAGACGATGAAGACAGAGATAATAAATCCACGTACATAAAACTCGTGCAGCTGTCATCGAAATCGAATGATCCGACATAAGCAGAGTTTTAATTATAATGAAGAAATTGGAAGTAGTGTATATAGAGAGACTTTAAGCTGCGAATATTTATTCCATTCGTCCATGTCGTCTGTGAGTGGTGTGAAATCGATAAATTCATAACATTCGATTACAACACACCTCTCATATTTTGCATCTGAGTTTCAAGTGCAGAATGCTTGCCACATATACAGATTAACCTCATGAGTCCACCAATTTTGGAGCTAGAAATAACCAAACTAAACATAAATAATCATAATAAAGCATCAATCATCAAATTTCAGCTGTCCCGAAATTAGATATCTATATACATATATATATATATATATTTAATAAATTTTATATTTAATAAATTGTATTTGAAATTAACAAAATTTATGGCAATAAGGACTCGACTTCGGATTTCGAAAATGCATTTGACACAACTCGTCTGGTGCTCTCCTTCTTTAGCGACAAACACAACTTGCAACACAGTGCAGAGCATCTGAAATAGCAACTTAAACATCTTCAAACAATTCTTCCTTACAAATTAATTTTAAAATTAATTTTCTCTCAACTAAAAACTGCTAACTGGTGCTGATGTGTTGATGTTGCCCATAATTTTTGAAAAATTGAAATGCGTCCCGCATGATGATGATCAAGAATATATATGTATATAAATTATTGTGTCGGATACATCTCCATCTGGAAGTTTTGAGCTGGAATGGGAATTCATTATCTCTAACATCTCTGCATAGTTTGCAAAATTCGTAATTAAAACCAATGGTACTTATTTTTTTTTTTTTAATTCTGTATATTATATGAAATTTGATACATGTTTGAAATGTAATTGATATTGAATTTCGTTAATTTCCAGTTGCGTTTTGTGTATTTTATTTTATTTTTCATGACATTGAATTATTTATATTGCTTGGTTTGCATTGAGATTTGTAGTTATTTTTTTTTACTTGGATTTCTCGGCTATTGGGTTTCTTTCGTCGCACTTGGCCTGGTTGTCAATTAAGCTGCTTAACGTACCAGTAGCATGGCATATTCCTCCCCCCTAGCTCATCTTCGCCCCCTCCCATGATCACATAACCATTTGGAAGTTGGAAATTTGAATTTGATTCGTTTTACGAGCGACAAAATTTGCAAGAAGCCAAAAACAACAACAATTACAAAAACAAAATTTATGCAAATAAAAACAAATGAAAATCGCTGGGGATTTGCTTTATAAGGTGAGGTGGTGCTGCCTGCCATCAAATGCTACAATTTAATGTATTCATTCATACCCTATCTCTCTACCAATGGGTATTCCAATTGTGAGTCTCCTGAGGGTGCACCAAGGTGTGAAACCGAAACGAGTTTAGGTTACGGTTTCCTGTTCCGTACCAATTCCAGTAGGGATTATAATGATTTTCCCGGCTGGTTTCGGTATTTTTGTTTTTAGAAATTTTTTAGTTTATATTCTGAGAGAGTTGCAACGCTCAGATTAATCGATAACAATCGTCATGCAACCCAGATCAACATACTTCATTGCCTGAAGTCTAACTCTAACTTCGATATAGACATATCGAAAATCTCCGATATCCAATTCCAATGGGTATTCAATCCATTTGGGATTGCAACACGCTGCCTCAAACGTGATCAAGTCCACAGCGGTAGCCGGGGCTGACCCAACTGTGTCCTAACCTAACCTATTTTTTGTTTTAAATATATATAAATATATAGATTTGTCTAGGAAGTGTATTCAAACTTTGGCATTTCGAGGTGATCTTTTTCATGTTTGTTGCTGTTTTCTTTTCTATTTTCTATTCAAATTTATGTTTTTGGATATTTATATTTATATTTTGCTTCTTTTTTATTTTTGGTCAGGCGCTTTGCACGCACTTCCATAGTTTTGGCTTTATTGTTTTTATGTTTTTATTGCTGTTTGTTTTTTTTGTTGTTGTTTGTTTTTGTTATTTTCGCTATTTTTATTAATTGTCTGCGGAAGTTGCTGTAAATGTCGACAAACATGAAAATATTTGCTATATGCTTTATTATTATTACGTATGCAGAGGAAGTGAGCAGTTTGCCAGGTGTGTGCTCTCTCTCCACCCCCCACCCTCCCCCACTCACATTCCCAGCCATGACGTCATTGGACTTTGGCTTTGGCACGCTAGTTTAGCTTAAGTGTTTGTTGTTTTTATTAGTGTTTAGTTAATGAGTGAAATATAGAGCAAGGAAGAGAGAGAGACGGAGAGAGTTTTTACTTTTAGTATGATTATTATTTCATATTCAGAGTAAAAGTAATTACAATTGCAAACGTTGCTTTCAATTAGCTAAATGTGAAACACCTGTCACTCAAATTAACTTAACTTGCCCCCATTCCCTCTGTTGCCACCATCGCCCACTCAATTTTTAAGGTCACTTGTTGGTCGCCTGGGGAGGGTTGCCCACTCAAACCATGACAAATGTGATGAACATGGAACATGCAACGTGCAACATGATTGTCGAGGTCATGCTTAAAAGCTCTGATATAACTAAGCAAGAGGATAATGCGGCAGTCCAGAGTGAACTCAATTAGGAGATACCCTGTTAAAAACACAAAACACAGATATACGAATATAAGTATATGTTGCGACAATAACTTGGGCGTTTCCTGTCCACATATGTTATGTATCAATTGATAAGCTGTACTTATATAAAATGGCGTTTTTTTTTCAACCGGAAATCGATTTGTATCGATATTCGCGTAATGAAGGTAATTATCGATAGACGTACGAACACGGCTTGATCATTTATTTTCTTAATGCTGATCAAGAATATATATTTGTATATGCTTTTTTTTTTTGCCTGTTACAGATTCAAGCGTAACTGCCCCATACTGATTTTACACATTTTTAATGGGTTCAAGGTATAAAAACTAAACTAAGCCCAAGCCTATCTCTAGTTACGCCAAAAAATCCAGCTATTCCAGGAAATGGGTCACTTATGTCATGTCAACCAAGGCATAAGCTGAAAAGTATCTCATTTAATTATTTTTATTATGTTTTTGTTTTTTTTTTTTTACCTCAACAAACCTTACGTCTACATTTATTATAATTTCTATTAACAAATGAGTTCTTTAGAATTGGAATATAAGTAATTTGTACATTTTCGGATGTGTTGAAATTTATACTCTCCTCAGAGAAGTGAAGAGAAATGTATATTTGCGTAATGCAAATGATGCAACAAATCAATAGGGTTATTTAATTCAACTTAAGATACATCCTAATATTTGTTAGATGGTTGCAGGAGAATGGAATCCCTCATTCGATACGATTTTAGGTTCATTTTAGAGTGCGGTCAGTCATTTAGTGAGGCAGTCAGTCAGTCTGTTAGTCAGCCATTCATTTAGTCAGTGTCATGTGTCGGCAAGTGGCAATTACCGCTAACCCTCCAAAAACCTAAAAAAAATATATATATATATATATATATATATGTATTCGTTGTGATGACTCACTCAAGCATTAAAAAGCAGCCAAGTTGAAGTTGCAGTTGAAGCAGGCTATTAGCTGTCAGTTAGACACACACACACACACACACACACACACACACACACACGCACGCATACATAAATGTAGCTCAAGCTCAAATCAACACGTCAAGCAGTAAATCAAAAAACAACAAACGTTGGCTTTTTGTGTGTGTGTGTGTGTGTGTCTTTTAGTGTGCTTAAGTGTGAGCAAGCAGTTTATATCAAGCAAGCAGTTAATATCAAGCAAGCAGTTAAAATGCCATAGAAGGGGCAAGAAGAAGCACAGCTGAGTGAGCAGATGCTGCGGAACTAAGAGTTAAAGGATGTTGTTTGGGTGTGTCCGTGTGGCGACTCCTTATTTGGCACAGTTTGGCAACGCTAAGCGATCCCTGCTAGCGACGCTGTATTTGTTTGAAATACACAATATTTACATATTTTAATGAATTTTGTTAATTGGTATTTTCTTCTTATTTTTGTATGGTAGAAATTTGCCTGCATTCCACTTTGCAGGTCATTCATCCGATCTGATCTGATCTGTGATCAGTAGATTGCTAGTTCTCCTCAAATGTGACTCACTCACCGAGAGAGAAGTCTGCTGAAATGTTCTTTTTTAATGCCTTTGCTCTTGGAATTTGTGAGATATTAAGTGTAACAACTGTATAAATATTATTACAATAGTGTTGTTGTTATTCTTGCTCTTCAGTGTAGTCAGTCTAGACAAATCTGTGCGTGTGTGTGTTTGTGCTGTGGCGGGGATACCCCCTATAGATAAAAAGAGTATTTCAGCTGTATTTTCAAGTTTGCAACGCAATGAAGAATTCCTCTTCGACATAACAGATTATTTATTATTGATCAGCATTAAACGTCGAGTCGATATAGCCAGAAAATTGCTCACTTAATGAAAGTTGTCATTTATCGAACTCTTACTGAAGGCGGTAAATATAACGAAATTTTTTAGATCGGTCAACTATATCAAACAGGCTTAAGCAAAAAGATCAAAAATTCAACGAGTCAAATTTTGCTTAAGCATCACTCAAACTACCCGTATACAAATTTAGAAAAAGGGTATCTAAATCTCGACACGCCCAAGATGAATATTCTTTCTTGTTTTTGTTTTGATTTGTGGCCTCCTTTTGCTCTTGCCAACTTCCTCTCTCTAGTTCTCTCTCTCTCTCTCTCTATCTCTTTCTCTCTCTCGCTGTTACTGTGGCCAGTTGCCAGAGTGGTATTGTACGTGACTTATGCCTTGGCAGCGTTGCCAACTCTGACAACAACTGCTTGAAGACTTTAAGCGACAACTTTGAGGCGATAAAAAGAGCTCAACCAACAATCAGCTGCAGCTGGAATAGTGCCAATCAGCCAAAGAGCGGGAGAGGGCGGGGTGGGGAGGGGGTTTAGCTGCAGCGGCTTAAGCTTTGATTTATTTATTTATTATTTTATGCCAGACCCAGACGTATACACAGATACACAGATATATGGAGTGATATATATAGATATATTGCTGCTTTGGTGTGCTGCTGCTCAAACGGAAATGTGTAACGTGTTTTTTTTTTTATTATTGTTATTATTTTTGTTGTTGTTGGTAACTCGAAGCTCAAAGCTCGATTCGATTTAATGCAGCTGCCGCAATTGATTTAGCTGCGATCGAGACTTGAGCACGTACCAAACTATCGTACAAGAGAGAGAGAGACAGAGAGAGAGAGAGAGTGAGAGTGCTTACTATTTATCACATACATGCACATATAGATTACCATATCTCATTATGTATATATATATGTACCATATCTCATAGACATGACAGATGCCAGTTGCCAGTCAGCGATCGACTTTTGCTTTTATTCATTGCATCAATTATTTAATAAATATACACATTCGATACGATTAAATACATCCGTATATCTCAAAGATTCCGTAGCAGTTTCCAGAAATCGTTTTCATTATTCAAACAGGTGTATCATTTTGATTGAGTACAAGGTATATATACATATATTCTTGGTTAGCATGAAGTAGAGACACGATCCAGCTATATACTTGGGAGGTTCTCGCAAATGAAGTTTATTTGATCAATCCAGTAGTCGAATCGGACTTGTAGCATTACAACTTGTTTCCATGAATTTTAATTCTATTTTTTTTATATCGATATATATGTTTTCATATTGAACTCAAATCAAAGCGTTTTCAAAACTCTTTCATAATAAATTCCAACAGAATTGGATTTGAACCACTATTCATAAACATAATCATAAATTGAACGCTGTTGCTAATCTGTCAATTTGTTGTCGCTTACAGATTAATCAGCCAGCCAGCCAGGAGGGGATCATCGTTGGCCTCGCTGCCAGCGAAGGATCGGTGGCAGTAGCAACTGGTGCAACTGGTGCAACTTTTGCCACTGGGAGTAGTCCGCAGCACAAATTGCTGGGCTTGGGTGAACATTTGAGCGGCGCTGGCGCCGTCAAATTGCGCAAGCACAGCGAACAACGGACAACGACGGCGACAACTACGACGACGACGCCGGAAGTTGGAGCAACGCAACAGCAAAAGGCCTCGTATCGCATCTCGATGGCCAATCTGGAGGATACACAAGAGTCCGAGCTAGATCTGATTCTTGGCGAGCTGAGCTTGCTCGAGGCACAGATCTCCTATGGCGAGGCGAGCTTTCTTCCCGGCAATGCTGCTGCTGGTGCAGCGCCGCCGCCGCCTTCATCTGGTATTTTAGTGGGTGCAGCGTTGCCACCACTACCACCGCCGCCGCCACCGCCCGCCTTGGCCTCCATATCGGCCGCATCGTCGCGGACACATTCACGCACAAATAGCAGCATATCGGGTGATGTGAGCACCTCGACCAACTCTTCCTCATCGGGTATCTCCGAGAATGGCAATGGTAATGGTCTGATGCTGATGATGACCCCACCAAATGCGGCACTTGGCGGCGGCATGGCGCCACAAACGGGTGGCGGCAACGCCACACTCATGGGCATGGGCATGGGCATCACGCTGGGCGTGGTGACGCAACGCGAACCCCGCACCGAATCCCCCGACAATGATTCGGCATTCAGTGACACTGTCTCGCTGCTATCCAGCGAATCCTCTGCCTCCTCAAACACTTCACTCCAGCAACAGCAGCAGCAACAACTGCAGCAACAACAACAACAACAGCAGCAGCAGCTGCAACAGCAAAAGTTGCTACAGCAGCCAATGTTGGCCTCCTCGAAGGCAGCCAAGATTCAGCTGGCGCTGCACAAACTGGAATCGGCCTCGATCCGGCGACTCTTTGTCAAGGCCTTCACAGCGGATGGGGCATCCAAGTCGCTGCTGGTGCATGAACGCATGGTCTGTGGCCATGTCACCCGACTGCTCGCCGACAAGAATCATGTCCAGATGCAGCCCACATGGTCGCTAATTGAGCACTTGCCCGATCTGCACATGGGTAAGTCAGCACAGTGAATTCTCCAAAATTACACTTAAATACATAAAAAGTATTCATTTGTTTATTGTATTGACAAAAATTAAATTCATTTGAAGACTTTTGATTTTTGTTGCATTGTAAAACATGATATTTAAATTGTACCTGGAATAATCTCCTATATATATATATATATTTATATGTATATGTGTGTATTTGTAGAGCGTCTGTTTGAGGATCACGAACTGCTTGTGGATAATCTGATGACTTGGAACTCGGATGCCGGTAATCGTGTGCTCTTCCAGCAGCGTACGGAAAAGGTTTCGCTTTTCGCCCGACCCGAACACTATTTGCCGGGCCCACAGATGGCGCCGGGCTGCCAGCATGACGAGCAGACGCGCCACATGCTGCTCGAGGAGTTCTTTGAGCTGCCGCACGCCCAGCTCCAGCTACAGTTGGAGGGGCCGCTCTATGTAAAAACGGATCCGAAGAAGGCATGGAAGCGACACCATTTCGTTTTGCGCCCCTCCGGCCTCTACTATTTCCCCAAGGAGAAGACGAAGAACACCAGAGATTTGGTCTGTCTGACGCTGTTCAGCGGCCATAATATCTACACCGGCATCGGCTGGCGCAAAAAGTGCAAATCTCCAACGGATTATACATTTGGATTCAAGGCTGCGGGCGACTCTTCGCTGGGAAAATCGTGTCGCAGCCTGAAGATGCTATGTGCCGAGGATGCGGCCAGCTTGGACCGTTGGATGACTGCGATACGCATTTGTAAATACGGCAAACAATTGTGGCACAATCACAAGCTCCTCATCGAGGAGTTGTGCACGGCTGGCGGCAACAATGGGACGCCGGGAGGAGGCGGTGGCAATGGTAACGGTAATGGCACTGGCACCGGAAGCAACGGCGGTGGCACCTTTGCCTCCTCGATGCGCAGCGAATCGATTAGCAGCATCTCATCGGCGGTGCCATCGCAATGCGGCAGCGTCTCCTCGGCCATCAGCAGCATGTCCAATTCGAGCAGCGGTCGCATCTCGCGAGCCTCCAGCTCCAGTTCCAGTGGCTGCCTCTCCGATGAGAATAATGCCTTCGATTCGGAGTTCACCACCGGCACCATCAAACGCAAACCCTCCATGAAACCCAATCTGCCGCTGACGACAATGACGCGCCAACTGAAGGAAGTGGGTGAGATAACGACGGGTGCCGTTGGCGCCACAATGGCATCGCACAACACAGCAACGACAGCGCACCATGACGCGTCTGCAGCTGGCGCTGGTTCGCCGGAGCGCAGCGGCACGTTGACGCGTCGCCACAGTCGCCGCAAGTCGCAGGAGAGCAACGGCAGCAACGGTGGCACCCTCAAGCGTCGACCCCAAGCTGTGCCCGTCAAGCAGCGCGAGCTCGTTGTGGCCACAGATGCCGCCAATGCCAATGGCAACGGCAATGGCAATGGCAACGGCGGCAACTCATCATCGTCCAGCAATTCAACGCCAACGCCCACTCCGAGCATTATTTTTGCCAAGCCAGTAACGGGAGCAGGAGCAGCAGCAGCAGCTCAAATCCAGATGGGTTGTCTGAGCGATGTGGAGCTGATGTGTTCGTCCACGTTATCGCTGGATTCGCTGCCACCGCCGCCGCCGCCGTTGCCGTTGGCCCTGCACTCTGATGAGCAGGATGTGTATGGATCGCAGTTGTCGCTGGCCTCGCTGCCGCCGCCGCCGCCGCCCGAAGAGGTCTATGTGGAGGCAACAACGCCGCTGACTCCAACACCCATGTCTATGGGCATGGGAATGGGTGTGGGTTTGAGCATGCCCAATAGCAATGGCACACTGCCGCCCGCTGTGCCCGCCAAGCCTATAAAGCCGGCCGTGAAGCAAACGTTGAAAGCAGCACCGCCCTATAAGGCGCCACCCGACTATGTGGGACCCACTGCATCCATGGTGAGTGGTGGTGTCTCAATTGCTGCTGCTGCGTCTGTTGCGCCGCCACCGGCGCCAGTGCAAAAGAAGGTCTCCTTTGCCGATTCACCGGTGCTGTTGCGTCGCAAAATGTGCTCACCAGAGCCGCAGTTGCCGCAACGCTCGCCAAGCACAACGCTCAGCGCCGCCAGCATTGGGTATCATTCACAGGCACAGCCGATCTACTCACCGGGGCCACTGTTGCCGCCACGCAGCGATTTGTCGCGCCTGTCGAATGGTAGCGATGTCAACATGGCCAACACATCACCGAAACGTCTACAGGAGTCCGCATCGAATCCGCCGCGTGATTTCCTCAAGGATCTGCAGCGGGTGATGCGCAAAAAGTGGCAAGTCGCCCAGAAATGCAAACTGGAGCCGGCAACAACGCCGCACGAGGTGCTTGGCTTTCGTGACTTCAACAATGAGGATCTGCTCGCAGCCCACAATCTCAACTCGGGCGCCAACTCATCGCACTACTATCGGGAGACGGCCAACGTGAGTCACTGGGTGCAGGAGCACTACGAGTATGCCCACAACGAGTATGCTCTCTATGAAAATGTGCATGCCCAGAGCAATGGTGCCGCCACTGTAACGGGAATGGGAGCGGGAACGGGAACGGGAATGGGAATACCAATTCCAATTCCAACAACTGAATCAAGTGTTGCGATGGTGGATGCAGTTGCTCCAGCTGTACCGCCACCGACATCTCTGGCGGATGCAACAGCGGCGCTGCGCAAAAAACGACCACCGCCGCCGCCGCCCAAACGTAGCGATTCCACACATCTGACGCATCGTGTCTAATTCCCTTCAGAGTCAGCGGCAGTGAGTAGAACCAAAGACTATACAGATATCCTTATATATATATGTATATAGTCTTTGGTGGCAATCAATGCACATCATTTGCAACTGAAACTTTGCTCACATTTCTCTCTCTCACTTAACCAGGTGCTGTGCTCTTTCTCTCTCTCTCTCGCTCGCCCTCAACTGGATCAACAGGAGGATTTAACAGCAACAACAAACAACAAGCAACAATTTTCAACATGTCTAAACTTAAGTGCAAAAAGCAAAAAAACAAAAGAAAGAAAAAAATTCCTATCTAAGATAAAAAAAAAACAAAAAAAAAAAGAAAAAAAAAATAGGGTAAAAAACTAAAGCCTAAAGTTGTAATGCATAAAAAAAAACAACAGAAAGAAAACCAACGCCAACTTCTCAAGTATTATATTCAGTTCAAGTTTTGTTTTGCTTGTTTTTTTTTTAGGTGCGGCAAAAGTGCAAATTGAATGTTTTCTTGCAACAATCTGCTTACAATTTGTTCCTGTAAATATTATTGTATCTGACAAAGAAAATAAGTTGATTGCTTAATGTAATTGCTTAACTAGATAAAATATAATATATATATATGTATAACTTTGTTTAAAATAAATAAACAAGTGTTCAATCAGATCACGAATAATTATTATTATTAAATATATATATATATATATATTATATAGTAGCAAATAAATTTAAGCAATCAATTAATTTTTTTAGACAGTTAAAATTACATCTATACCAACAAATTGTAAGCTGATTGCGCGAAGAAGAAAAAATAAAAGAATCAAAGTTTAACTATTTAAATGTTTAGCTGTATTTGTGTGCATATAGAAACAGTGCATACTGTAAGTAATCTGATCTGATCAGATCTCATCTGATCGTCTTTACTATATATTTAGTGAGCGATTTTCAAACAAAATATGATCTGCCAGCAAAATCAAAATGTTTTAAATTAAATATACGAAAAGAAATGTGTATATTTTTGCTCATTATATTTGCTATTAATTTGTAATTTAGTTTTATTTTTTTTATACACATTACGAATAATTCGTTTGATAATTAACAATAATTATTTGCCGCACACATTTCGAATAGTTTTAATAATTAATATTAATTATTTGCAAAATCAAATTTTAAAAATTCAAAACCTATGCGTATATCTTAAGCTACTTGCTAGATTGTACTTTATAAATATATATATATATATATATATATATATATATATATATATATGTATATATATATATGTATATATATATATGTATATGTATATATATATATGTATATGTATATGTATATATATTTATATATGCCTACTATATACAAATGCAATTTTTTTTTAAACTAGAATTTGTTTATACTTTGCAACAATATTTGCAATAATTTGTTTATATAATTATATTTTCTTTATTTGTAGCTAACAATTTTTGAATTTTTTTTTTTGAATGCGGCGCATGAAATGCGCCTGGGAAAAAACAATGGAATATATAGAAGAATAAGAAGATTATGAAGAAGAAGAACTACGTTGCAAGCAAGCCTTATACAATTATTAATCAATTAATGCATACATAATTATATATATAAATAAATATAAATATATATATGTATAAATATATACATATATATACGTAGTATAAGTCTTATACAACTATACATACTAAGTGCATATACATATACATATATATATATATATATATATATATAAGTCGGTTATACTATATAGTTTATAGGGTATGTCATTTAAATTGCTTTCGCTTTCGAATAATATATAAATATATATATATCGCTGCCTATATGTTTTGGAATTGTACTTACTGCAAATCTGGACAGAGACAGCAGCCAATAAACTATATATATATATATATATGTATGTATGTATGTATGTATGTATATACATAACATACATTTGTATGTTTGAATTAACTAAAAATCCAAAATCGACAACATTTACTAATTGCATTGCGCTCCATGTAAATCGATAGCTTTGCTATTTTTGTTATCGATTTCGATTTTGTATATCGCTTTGTATTGGCATATTTAGCAGGCGTTCCTAACGGTTCTTCATGTCCAACAAAAATCACAATAGACAAACAGAAACAAAACCAAAATCAAAGTGTAACCGTAACTGTAACTATAACTGTAACTGTAACGAGTATCAAGTAACTGTATCAAGTAACTATAATTTTTAACTCTCGTTTGCCATCGTTTTTCGGTTGTTTTTTCTCGTATAAATTTAGCACACACACACACACACGCCATAAATCAAGCTGATTACACCTATATTAATACACTATATATCAACAAGATGTTAACAATTCAACTAAGTTGCAATCCATATATATATATACATATATATATATATTTTTTTTTATATACACTGGTCATATGAAATTGAAGTTTTGAAATATTTCCATTTAACTGATTGTTTATACAGTTTGTCCAGAAAGTCTTTTCGTAACGAAAGAAATGTTTATTTTCCAAGTTCTTATGCAAAAAAATGTATGTTATTATTAACTTTTAATTATTTACGTATTTTTCTACTATTAATTGGGTATTTATTAACTACTTAACATTAAAATTAACAAGATTTATTTATTTATCTACTTGTGAAATTTTATATACAAAAATAATCCATTTCTCTTACTGTCCAGAAAGTCTTTTCGAAACGCCAGTTTACATCTTTGCAATTCCCTTTTTGGCAGATCCCGTTAGAATTGAAACGCCTGTTTACATCTTTGCAATTCCCTTTTTGGCCGATCCCGTTAGAATTGCAAGCTTAATATTTTGTGTGACCGCCTTTGGCCAAACATACAGCTTATATACGCCGTTGCATAGCATTTACAAGATTGGGTATGTTGTAATTCTGTGGAATCCTCGCCCATTCTTCCAATATGATTTCTTTCAACTGTTGTCGATTTTTGGTACTTCTTTTTCCACTTACTTCTTCAAAAAACTCCAAATGTTTTCTATCGGATTTAAGTCAGGACTTTGAGGTGGAGTGTCAAATACCTTTTTACAATTATAAAGCAGCCACATCCTAACCATATTAGCTTTATGCTTAGGATCGATGTCCTGATAAAATTTAAATGTTGGATTATTATCAGCATAAAATCCGAATTTTTCTGCAGAGCTTTTTAAATTTTCCCTAAGGATCTGCAAATATTTCTCAGCATCCATGATATTTTCAATAAATGCCAGATTTCCAACTCCTTTGCTAGATATGCAGCACCAAATTATTACGGAGTTTGCCAAACGTCACCGTAGGTATTATATTTTTGCTTGCCACAGCTGTAAGGGACTTCCGCCAGACTCTTGGCGTCCCGTTATTGCAGTACAGCATTATTTTTGATTCGTCACAAAATATAACGTCGTCCCAGAATTCCGTTGGCCTCTCCACATAACTGTGGGCAAACGAAAGTCGCTTTTCAATGTTAAGCTTTGAAAGCAACGGTTTCTTTCGCGCCGCATGTGACTTGTAATCATTGCGCAAAAGCTCCTGGTCTCACTGTTTCTCGAGCAACATTGATGCCAAAATCTTCCTTAGGCTCTAATATAATCATGCTTAGCGATATTTGGGAATTTTGTGCCACTTTTCTTTTGATATGGCGCTTAGCTGGTTCACATATTTTACTGGAACGACCATTTACGGGCATTACTTCCAGTCTATTTTCCTTATCTGCTCGGTTTAAAATGTTGTAAATGGTTCGAATCGATAAGGAAAACATTTCGGACAATTGCCACACTGATTTGCCCATCTGGCGATTATAATAAACCAACTGGGATATATCAAAAGAGCACCTTCTTCCAGGCATTATGTCAGTCTTGTCAACATTAATTAAACCGGACAACTAATTACAAAATATAAAAATTTTTTGTTAATAACCTGTGCGAAAGGATAAACAAAGAGCAAGGCAATTCTAACGGGATCGGCCAAAAAGGGAATTGCAAAGATGTAAACAGGCGTTTCGAAAAGACTTTCTGGACAGTAAGAGAAATGGACTAAGAAGTCACCTAGCCAAGCTGGGTATAATCAGTAGCGTACTATGCAGGTTCTGTGAGGCGAGGAGGAATCCTCAATGCACATCCTAGCAGAGTGTGTCGCCTTAGCAAGGAAAAGAAGCAACATCCTAGGGATGCATGTCATGATGAGCAATGACATAGTGACCCTCAATCCAATAAATATTCTAGCATTCGTGCAAGAGCTTGGGTTGATGGAGGAGCTTTAAGCCCAGAAGGGGGCACAATAGAACTATCAGGTCGCAGTGCACACAGACCCCCAACCTAATAACATAAGAGAAATGGATTCTTTTTGTATATAAAATTTCAGAAGTAGATTAATAAATAAATCTTGTTAATTTTAATGTTAAGTAGTTAATAAATATCCAATTAATAGTAGAAAAATACGTAAATAATTAAAAGTTAATAATAACATACATTTTTTTGCATAAGAACTTAGAAAATAAACATTTTTATCGATTAAAAAAAAATAATTAAAATTTGAACTTTAGATATTTTTTCATATGGCCACTCATATTAATATTTTATACAATTTTGTTAGCCTTTTTCAAATTTGCTTTGAAACGAATACACTCGAAACCACAAGAAACATTTAATTTGCAAATATTATTAATATTACAATTTGTTTGATTTGATTTTTGTTTGCAAATGGAATATGAAAATGAACTAAAAGTTATGCATGCTATATATATATATATATATATATATATATATATATGCAATAGTATGTGTGTGTAGAATTATTGTTTTTACTCCTATTAAATGTAACAGTGCATCTGTATGTGTATGTATATGTGTATGTGTATGTGTATGCATACACAAATTTAAACTAAAGGAAATGCCAATTTTTAATGCTTGCATAAAAAACAAATATTGAATTTATATAAAATACATGAAGCTATTTTTTAGATACTATTATTATATAGGAACTCGAAAAAAAAACAACAAAATAAATTAACAAGTTAAAATTTTAATGCTATGCTTGATAAGAAATGTGCCATAGGCGCTGGCGTGACAAAAATAAAAGTAAAAAACTAAAAAAAAAAAAACAAAAAACTTGCAAAATGCTAAATCAATGTACTAAAATTAATGAAATTAGCATAAGTTAAATAATTGAATCAAAACAACATTTATATAGCATAATATTGAACAAAACAAAAATAATGAACGAACGTACTAAACTAAATTTCGAAAATACTTTAAGTATGTGCTAACTAAGCGGATTTTTATGAGTCAAACAAAATAAAAAGGAAAAACAAAAAAAAAAAAAAAAAAAACATTTTTATTTGGAATTTTTAAAACTTGTGTTATGCTTTGATTTTTTGATATGTGTAATCCTCAAGTAAATCAAACAAATGCAATACGATAACGAAAACAAACACAAAATACTAAAAAAAAAACAAAAAAAAATTCTAAAATATTTCAAACAAGCAACAACAACAGAAAAGCAATGTAAAAGCAGCCACAGACAACAAAGAAGAGACTTTAACAAACACACAAAAACAAAACTTCATATATATATATATATATATATATATATATATATTTATATATCTAACTATGTAATATTAACAAAGCGAAAATGAATAATAATAAATATGCATGCATGACTACAAATTTACAAAAAAAAAAAAAATAAACAAAAATGATCAAGAAAAATCAACTACAACTACTACAACTAAATAAAATAAACAACAAAAAACGAAATACGAAAATAAATGTAAACAAATGAAAAATACATGAAATTTTTTGCAGGTCTATTATATAGTGAACAATGTTGCCATTTGATACAATTTTTTTCCAAGACATTTAATATATATACATACATATATACCTTATATTCCGATTCAAATGGAATTTTTGTAATTTTGATAGAAACATTAAAAACATATAAAAAACAAGAAAAAAACAAAAACGAAAAAATACAAATTAAAGCAAAGCAAAACAAAACAACACAAACACAAAAATCAAAGAAAAACTGCAAAGAAAAACTGTTGCATGAATAACAAAAAAAAACAAAAAAACAGACAGACAACAATGAGAAATAAATGCAACAAAATGCCTAAAAATCCATAAAAAAAAAAAAAAAACCAAATTGCATTTTATTTAAAAGTACTTTTTTTGGTCTCCTTTTTATTAGCACTTCATGCGACTATAATTCCAACAATTGCTTGGGATCCTCGATGTCACCATAATCCTTCATCATCGCGATTCCTTCAAAATCTGCAAGGATTTAAAGCCTGTTTTCTCTCATCGCCCGTCTGCTCTCAAAAGTATGCAGTAATTTTTGTTGAAGGAAATTAATTTCCACCGATTTCGAATACTCCGGCAGCAGAAAGAAAAATTGTTGCAATTGAATATTTATTTAACTTTTATATATTTAAATTTAGTTGCTCTGCTTACAATCTATATTTTAAATATAGCAGTTGCACTGGACAATAGTCTTGAAAAATAAATGGCATTGGAAAAAAAAAATAGAAAAATCATTAAACAAAATTATAGTTATAGTTATACTTAAAAGTTTTTATAAAACCTTTTGCAATAATTAAATTGGCTGTTTTTCTTTAACTTTCAAGAAATCTGCAAGTGTTTCAAAATTTAAATGCCATATTTTTCGAGAGTTCAAACTACGATGAACTTTAAGGCCAGTTCCTAAATGTACGGACGGACAGCCGGACATAGGTAAATGCTGATATCGACTCCAGACAAAAATTTATGGATTCAGGGTATACAAATCGAGCCCAGACAGATCAGCAAATTAGATTACTGCTACTACTGTGACTAAAGCAAGGGGGCAGGGGTGCTAACCAACACTCAAGTCGATGCCAGAGTAGACCGGGTTGGGTTTGGGTTGTGCTGGTAATTTGGATGAAGGGTGTTGATGGTGTTGGGGTGTTGGATTGTTGCTGTGTGGTGGTATAACATATGCAACTGAAGCGAACCGAAACGAACCGAACCGAACCGAAACAAAACGAAGCGAAAGCGGCAATTGAATTGAATTAATGTGCGAGCGGAGAGACTCATGCAATGCTCGCAGTGCCACCAATCATTTGGGCGGTTGGACAGGATGTGCCTCGATCTGGCAGGATGTCCCCAGGCGGCGCTCAGCTCGTTATACTCTGAACCCAATCAAAATGGGTAAAGATGGTATAATGAAGTTGTGAAAGCTTATGCAACACTCAGAATGAAGAACCTCCGACCCCATTAAGTATATATGCATAGTTAGCTTTATTTATTTTGATAAATAACTTCGTTACACGAATATCGGTACAAATCGATTTCCGATAGCACTCATTTTAATCGTAAATTTCAAAATTTACATCTAGTATACCTTAACATATTAATGGTATAATATATACACTTTAACCAAGATTGGTTAAGAAACACCCATATAGCCCAAAAGGTAAACATATGCGACTCCATGTTTGAGAATATAAGTGAAGCGAGCCTAAATATAGAAATATATATATATATATATATCGATATATATATATATCGACACGAGTTTGATTTGATGAAGATATGAATAAAAGCTTACAGGGTATCTTGTAGTCGATCTTTTTGTCGACTAAAGCGTTCTAACTCGTTTTCACTCTGATCCCGGCGCTGACAGTGGGCTGCCAAGCAAGATGTTGGCCGTAACAATTAACAATATACACAGCTAAAAACAATCAAAAGTCATAATTGCAAATCACATCTGCAAAACTAGTTCCAAAGGGCTGTTCATTTTTTAGTTAATTGTTTCTATGCCCCGACTCTCATCACTCAATATACAAATTTAAACTTGACATGCACATTTCACATTTGTTTTTTTTGTCCCACTGTGCGACTTAAGGGACAACGAGGCGTTATTGACGATGCAGATAGCAGTACACACACACACACACACACATACACATGCACATGGACATTCACCCACGCACTTACGCATTTTAATGGGCACGCACTGACCAACGAGACAACCGACCAACCGAGCGTCCAACCGAACGTCCAACCGAGCGTCCAACCGACCGGCCGACCGAGCGTCCGGAGCGACCGGAGCAGACACGAAGTGCAAAGCGATGATGATAAAGAAGAAGAAGAAAAGACGAACGGACCGACGAAGACAGTGGGGCAGGCGGGCAGGCAAAACAACGAGAGGCAACGACAACAAGGCGACGATGGCGACTCCATAATTTTGAATTTCTTTCTTTAGGTGGACGACAAGGATGCGCACAATGAGAGCAAAAGTTGGGTGGGGGGTAGTCAGGGAAGCTGGCCAAAAAAGGGTTGCGTTGTGTTTGCTTTTTATTTAGCTTGGCATTTTATTTATGCTGCGTGGTCGTTTCGTTGGCAATCGCAACGTTTTCGTTGCCGTTTCATACACTGCCACTGCCAACGGCCATGGTGCATATTGGCTGTGAGCTGACCAATTGACCAATTGACCAACACAACACAATAGAAATCTGCATCGTGCCAGTTTCTGGACGCCTTCCAGCTAAAAATGCAAATATGCATGAGTGGACTTAATCGACAACAGCTCTAACGAATTTTGACAATTTTTGAAAAAGGAAAATAAAGAACAAAAAAAAATAAAAATCAAATCAGCCAAATAATAAAAAGTATAAATTATCGCTAATCTCTTTATCAACAGCGAAGAATCACTTTACGAGCCCGAAACCGAACCCGAACCCGAACCCGAACCCGATATGTGGGCGAACTTGAGCGAACAAATAGTTGTCAAACACGGATCGATAACGTCGTTTGCAACTTTCTGGCATGAGCATTTGTGTGTGTGTGTGTGTGTGTGTGTACAGCAAAGTTCGACTGGTTGGTTGTATCGATCATGATCGATCCGCGATCGGCAGTGCTTTGTTCGACGACAAAGTTCGCTTACGAATACACATACACACGTAGAGTAATCTCGTTTCGGCGTGTGATAATTTTTTTTTGTCTACTGTTTTTATTTTTCTCTCTTTTTTTTTTTTTTTTGCTTTTGTTGTGCTTTTTAAATTGGCAAGCGCCAGCGGGCAGCTCAGCAGCCATCAAACGCAACACCACCCCGTCACCCGCCACCCGACCGCTGTCCTCCAATTTCGGCCAGCACCATTAGCCAGCAGCCGGCAGCCAACAGCTAGCAGCTAGCAGCCACCACCGGACGCTGGCACTGTCTCATCAGGTTGTGTTCGTTGTGGGATGGGGTGGGGTGGGGTGAGGGTTTGTGTGGGATTCTGGACCTTAACCCGTTCGTGCGTTGCGTTGGCTGCTTCGTGCGTGCGTTGTCCAGTGGTTGGTGGATTGCTCGATTGTTGGGTGGGTGGTGGTTGGGTGGCTGGGTGGTTTGCTGGCACTCACTGGGCAGCTGGTGGGCTTAATTTAAGCGGGTTTTATTTTTTCTCAATTTTGCGTTTCTCCTTTTTTTTCACGTTTTTTACATGCTTTTCGTTGCGTGTTTTTTATTTGATTCTGCTGTGTTTCTATATATGTTTATATATTATATATATATAAATATATATATATATATATATATATATTTAAGGGGTGGCTTTTCTGGACAACACTATGTTTGTGTGTGTGTTTGAATCTCGTTATGTTGTCTGTTGTCTGAAATGACCGCTGCTGCAGCGACGCTGCGTCGCAGTCGACGTTCAATTTGCTGTAACTCTTTTTTTTTCTTGCTTTTCCCTTTTTTTTGCCCATGTTTTTGTTTTTTTTTTCTTTTTGTATTATACAATTTGATATATACATATGTATGTATGTATATAATGTATTTGATGTATTTTTATGTACATTTTTTGTTTTCTTGTGCTATGCCTAAGCAAAACAATTTTAATTGAATTTTTAACAAAAATACAAATCCATTTATTTTAGTTTTCTTTAGGGGTTAGGCACAGAGTGCTTGGAGGAGGGGGTGGGATGGGGATGTGGATTCGCACAATAGACCAGCAAAATACAATGATTACATTTATAATTGACTGATCAAAATCTTTGCTTACCTTAATAACAAAAAAAATAAATAAAAAAAATAAATCCGATTATAATTGAAAGTAATTTTGAGTATTTTTAATTGAGAAATATTCAAGTTGCAATTTCAGCTGATAAGAGGTGGCAAGCAACTTGGGGGCTCAACATGGGTTGATAAATGCGTGGATCATAGAATTGTAGCCCCCAATCTCTTTGCCAAGAAATTTGCTTACCAATCTAGCAATCTACCTCCCTAATTTTGTGAATATAGCTTCTAAATAGTGGAGATATGTGATTTTATCGGTTTTCCTTCATCGATGTTAGCTATTTTCTTACCCCCTAGATATAGATTTCAATATATATATTTCAAATTTCGAGTATCTAGCTTTACAATCTAAGTACTCTTGAACCTTCGATTTCGAAGTAATTCACAGTATTTAAGTATTTTTAAAAGAAATTTTCTCCTCTGATCTTCTTCTTCCAGATATCCCATAAATGATTCCCCATCATTTTTTTAATATTCAAAAGACAAGGTAACAATGGTAACAAGGTAAGACTGAAAGGATTGAAAATAAGGGAGTAGATCAATTTACAAGGAAAGAAGATGAAGAGGAAGAAATATCAGTTGAAAAGTTTGATCTTTAGATATAAAAATTATGAGAATGGGATGCAAAAAATATACACGAATAAATCAAAGATTGCGAAATCAACTGAAAGAGTGATGAGTGTGACCAGCTATTTCAATTGGGAGCCTTGGCAAATACTGTAAATTAGGGGCAAAAAGAACATGGTTATGTGACGAGGAAGGTAAGGGAGGGAGGGGGGGGGGGGAGAAAGGCGAATAGCAGCATCATCAATAAAAGAAAATGATGTCAAAATCAAATTGAAAATGAGAATAGAAATGGCAAATAAGCAGAAAGGGGAAATGGTCAGAGAAAATGCAAAGGGAATGGTGGTCGGTGGGAGGGGTGTTGTGGGGCGGGGGGCGCGGGAAGGAGGTGTATTTGGTTGTCAGAGCAATGTCTTTGATATTTAATATGTTTAAATATGCGAATCCTTTGAAGCGATGCGGTCCAAAAAAAAAAAAAAACTCATCAAATAAGAAAAATAAAAAAAAACAGCGAAACTCAAACAAAAAACAAACACACACACGAGCCGGACACTGCAAGCTGTGTGTGTGTGTGTGTTTGTCAGATATATGCTGATATAGTAGTCGGATATGGAGGAGAGGTAACGGGTGGCGGGGCCACAAGTGAAATTCATTCAAACGAAACGAAATGAAACGAATTCAATTGAGATGACGACGAAGAAGAAGAAGAAGACGACCAGGAAGAAGAAGACGAAGACGCAAACGAAGCCGGAATAATGCCAATGAAGAGTAAAAAGTAGATCGATAGATAGCAGCCACTACACATACACACACAAACAAACACACACACACACATGACCAGCATGTGTGACCGACCAACCAAGCGGCCTGTGTGGGTAAGAAAGAGAGAAAAGATCGTAATGCAAACTGTCAGAATGCGTAACTCAATTTACAATTTTGCTTTCACTTTTCTGCCTCCTTCTCCAACTCCTACTCCTCCTCCTCCTCCTCCTCCTCTCATTCTCTCATCCTCCTCCTCTGCTGCTGCTTCTCTATTTTTTTTTTTTGCACAAAAGAAAGTGCGTGTGTGTGTGTGTTTGCGTGTGTGTGGGTGTGTGTGTGTAGGGTGAGCCAAACTCTATGCTGAATTAAAAGAAAATGGAAAATGCTAAAAAACGAACGAGCTGCTTGCTGGACACGAGGCAGCAGCAGCAGCAGCAGCAGCAACGAGGGTTGAGCTGTTTTCACTGCTTTCGCTGCTGCATGCTCCTTGCTCCTTGGTCCAAGCAGCTGCCCGTGATAAAGTCAGCCAAATGTGCGTGGCGTGTGCCACTTTGGAAGGGGGGAGCAGGTGGCTAGTGGGTGGCTTACTGCTGCTGGCTGCTGGCTGCTGGGTCCTGCATAGGCTGGCCTGGTCAACTGTAGGCTGTGGACGTTTTTTGTTTCGCACGAATCCTTTCGCCTGCGCAACACCCCCCAGCCCCGTTCTCCATCCGGGATCTGGCACTCCTACCACCTGAAGCCAATGTCCAAAAAAAAAGGAAATAAAAACCCAAAATATGCTGAGCGTGCTCAACCCAAAAGATACGCTGTACAACATTAAAATAAGGCATCACAGATAATATATATTTATATATATATATATATATATATATATATATATATTATAGATATATCTGAACACTTTTATTATAATTTGTGAGAACATTTTAAAGATATGCACACAACTTTCATTTATATAGACTGTATTGTTGTTGTTGTCTAATTCCATTCCGTTTAATTCTATATGCCATTTTATTTCATTGCATTCCATATCATTTCATTCTATTCCAGTCCATTTCATTCCATGCCATTTCATTCCTAGACTGTGTTGTTGTCTAATTCCATTCCGCTTAATTCTATAACATAATATAATATTTTATTCTATACTAATTTATGCCATTTCATTTCATTGCATTCCATATAATTTCATTCTATTCCATTTCATTCCTTTATAGTACAATATAATATACATATGTTTTACATGTGTGTTATGCCTTCTAACTTTTTACAGGGTATATCAAAAGCGAACGAAAAATGTAACAAAAGCGGATGCTGCGTGGACTCTAAAAAGGGGTGCACGGGGGTGTAGGGGAGAGGGGGAAGAGGGATTTGTTGGTAGGTAAGCAAAAGAATGGGTTGCGAAACAACAGAAAAAAAGAAACCAAATGGAAAACGCTACACACACACACACACACACACACACACACACACACACACAAATATATATATATACACACACACACACACACATACACTGTCGTTTGGACAATTGGCCATGGCTTTCATTTTTTGGCTCAACTCCCTTTGCCAAGGTTTTCCCCACCCCCTTGCTGAGCTGCCCGAGAAAAGCTGACCAGCACAAAAAAAAAGAGTGAAGCAGAAGAAGAAGAAGAAGCAAAAGCAAACGCACAAAATTACATAGAAAATCTTCGGCACAATGCACATAAAAAAATAAAAGAAATAAAAAAACACACACACAAAAAAATGTCCAAAAAGCGGGCAAAATCTTTAAGAAAAACGTTAGTAAAAAAGGGTTACGAAATTACATCAACGTCGGCGGCGACGTCGGCGACCAACGTCGACGTCAACGGCAAACGTCAGCGTCAACGTCAACGTCGCCGTCGGCGTTCAAGTAAAGAAATGTAAGGAAAATTAGAAAATCACCCCCTTTGGCCAAGCTTACATGCTTACAGTTATTACCGCGATAAGGTGAGGGTGTCCACATAAGCAAGGGGTACTGCTACGTAGGTAGTGGGAGAGGGGGAAAGTGGTCACAGAGGAGGATAGCTGCTTGGGCCCAAGTCCATGAGCTTATCAGAGTACCGGAAATGAGTTGTGTAAGTTGCAAAGTTTATCTAGCTGCAGATTGTTGTTGCTGCTGTTGCTGCTGTTGCTGTTGTTGTTGCATGAAAACTATTTGGACTAATAGATTAAGGCACACTTAGGACACCAGTACCACAGGATGTGCCAAAATGGGTGCATAGATTGAGAGCAGACTGATTAGAGGGAATAAATTAAGAGGAGACTGTGGTTACTGAGTGTATTGAGTATGATTTAAGCAATAATCGATAACCATTTGATCGATACCCAAGTGGATCCCTGAGCCCATTCAAAATTAGATTAATTCGCAGAATGTAATATGTATATGTATATATTATTGATCAGAAACAGCAAAAGAGTCGATGCAACTGTCTGCCTATATATTTGTCTGTTTGTCTGTCTGTATGGACGTGTCTAGTCCAGAGACTATAAAAGCTAGGGACTTCTCATACATCATACGGAGATAAAGTTTATTTATTTTTATCGATAACTTTCTTCGTTTCTCGAATATCGACACAAATTGATTAACATTTTATTTAGCAATAAAATACACGACTTTATAGATAGAGGCTTCCTACGGATATATTATTTTAAAGTTTGTATTGATCAACTGTAAACACTTCATTAGCATCGAATAAGGGATACATGTTTTGTTAACTTGCAACTTATTTGTAACTTATTATAGCTATCTTTAACGATTTATACCGATTATGAATATGGACAATTCGCCTTATGGATATGATTAAAATGATAATTTGAAACTCACATTAAGATTTATGAACTCAGACCATGAATGAAAATGACGAATTTTAAAGGTATTCTTGGCTTAAATGAAAATCGTTTGCTACTTAAATCAAGAATAATATAATATATATATATATATATATATATACAGGTTTATATAAAACTTTCTTAATCTATGGCTGACAAATTGAAAACTTATATTTACCCTGCATATTGAACCATATTAAAAAGGAAAGCAGCTTTCACTGCTTTCCAAAATATGTTCGAGCTCAGCGCAGCTGTCACAAAAGAAGAAGAAGAAGAAGGCCAAGGAAGAGGAAGAGGAGGTGGAGTATGAGGATGAGGATGAGGATGATGAGGACTAAGCAAAAGATTTTGCTGTTTGGGCACATTAATAAACAGCTAGCAAAAGTGCTGCCCATGCCCAAAACGAGCACACCCACACACACACAGACATACACACATACACAAGAGAGTCGCACATGTTCATGCATATGCATATACATTATAAAATGTGGTACAGACAACAGCAACAACAACAACAATAATAACACTGCCTACCTCCCAGCCTCTCACACACACTCACACTCACACACACACGCACTCTCACACACGCTGGTCAAGCAAATACAGCAAATCAAACGCAGCCATCAACCCTCGCTGAACACCAACACCAACACCCCCAACCCTCCCCCTCCCCCTCCCCATTTCTCGCTGCCCAACGCTTTGCCTTTTACTTTTGCGCGCCAAAGTATGCTACAAAAAATTAGAAGCTGTCCAAAGTGCTGCCAACATCAGCGTCGACGTCAACAGCGCCAGCGCTGGCAGCCAAAATGAAAAATTACATAAAAACCAAATTTATATACGCACAGACCAACACACACACACACACACACACACACACACACTCATACGTGCATGTGCATATATGCAGGGGAAAAAAACGAGCAAAATACAAAAAAAAAAAAGAATTGGACTAAAAAATCGAGAGAAAAATCTTCCCTTAACTTTTCATTTTAATGTTATGTAGTTGACAACAGGCAGAGTGTGTCTCTGCCATGTCACCCCCCTCCAACCCCTTGCTGTTGTTGTTGTTGTTTCTGGCTGTTTTAAGTAGGAAATTGTGTCCGAGCTGTCGTCCTGTTCGTCCTCTTATCAAATGAATTTCTTTTGTAAAACTCTTGCTGCCCGTCAAGGCACAAAGCAGCAGCACATACAGGACAGACAGACAGACAGACAGACAGACAGACAGACGGGCAGGCAGGCAGACAGGACAGTAACAGACAACCCTTTTAGGAGTTGGGGGGTTGGGTTGGGGGTGGTGCTGGTGCTGGTGCTGGTGTACTAATGCTAATGTCGCCTATACGCTTGTCATTCTGCTGCCGCTGCTGCGGCTGCCACTTCTTCATCGTCTTCTTCTTGTTTTTTAACGTGATTTTGCATGCGATTGTTTCCATTTTGCGTTGCTGCTGCTTGTTCGATTTTTTGCTTACATTCTGTTTATACAGTTTGTTGTTGTAGTTGCTGTTTTTTTGCTGTGTGGATTTGGCCGATTTAAAAGGCATCAGTTTAACCCAAATTTTTTTGGTTTTGACTGTGGGAACTAAGTCACTGTGTCTGCAACAAAAACTATACGAATACAAACACAAACACAAATACAAGCACAAGCACAAGCACACATGAGCGTGTATGTGTGCGAGTGTGGCCATAAATTAAACATGCAGCTTTCCAGTTTCCAGCTTTCAGCTTTCAGATTTCAGTTTTCAGTTTAACAGGGGGCGCTCAAAAGTATGCTACGCCAAATGCGACGAACCGTGCGAATGCCACGCAATCAAAAACTTTCGCTCTCACGCTCCCCCACTTTCCAACCCCCCCGCCCCCCCTGGTCAACAAACAGAAACACTGATGCTGCTGCTGTCCATTGCCCAGCTACACAAGTGTGTGTGCGTGTGTGTGAGTGTGTGTGTGCGTGTGTGTGCAAAGGCATTTTGCTTGTGCGGTCGCAGAACTTGAAAACTAGTTTGCATAAGACAACAAACGTGCTGCTGCATGTGTGTGTGTGTGTGCGTGTGTGTGTGTGTGTGTGTGTGTGGTGGGGAGTGTGTGTGTGAGTGCGGACAGAGAGGGTTATATTCTTATGTACAAATAGCAAATAGCAGATAGCCAGCAACCCCCACATCCAAACCCCACCCAAAATACTGCCTTGATTATAAATTTCAACTTAATTACATAAACAGAATTTAATCCTTTCGAACTGTGTCGCAGCCGCTACATAGCTATAAATATATACATATATATATATATATATGTGTGTGTTTCCACTAATTTATGGGCAGCATAACTATCAAAACACAAACACTAAAACTACAAAACATGTGCACAGTGTGCACAAAAAACAAATCAAGTTTCAGTTTATTAGATATGGTGTGTGTGTGTGTATATATGTCAAAGATCCCTTAATGTTGATCAGACAATTTTTAATTTCTAAAATAATGAACAACAAATCAAGATTCTTATTTATTTATTTATATAACGTCTAATAAACCCAGTCGACACAAAGAATTACAGAAATATATTACAATAAAAAAAAAATATTATATAATTAAATCGAAATAAGATAAGCACTTTTGTTTTGTTTTGTTTCGGAGCTTAAAATTCTTCATTTTAGTTAAAATTGTACTAACTACATTAAAGTATAGTTTGAACCACTGTGCAATGGGACAAACGAAGGACAACTGAGGACGCAACTTGTCCATGATGAATATTCTAAACTTGTGCATTAGTTTTTGGGGCCTATGCCCAAAAACTAACACAAGCACACATACACATAAACACACACACACACACACACACACAGAGGCACACTCACAATCGGAGTCGTGTGTGAAGTGTAGCATAGAAATAGGCGTCAAGAACTCATGTCTCCATCCTCTCCCTGCGCCTGCTGCCCTGCCTTAGGCTCTATATTATATATTATTTTCGGCTGCCCATGCTGATCAGCGCAACACACACCTGCCCCCACCCCCACCCCCGCACACACACACACGCACACGCAGCCAGAGCGAGAGGCAGCTAGGTGAATGTTAAACCAATTTCCACACAACAATTTTAAATTTCCGACGCAGAACTTAGATTTGCGAATGCCAATTTGAGAAGCACACAAGAGCCTGAAGCATGCTACAACCCCCCCCCCCCCCACACACACACACAACTACACCTAGCAGTTAACTTACAATGAAACCCATTTGGCAGCATCGCCTTACTGCCTGCTCCCCACTCCTCCTCCACCCTCGCTTACTTCAGGCTTCCTCCTCCTTGTAAAGTGCGTAAATTGTGGCGCATGTGGTGTGGTGTTTGTGTGTGTGTGTGTGTGACTGGGCACACTATTTTACATACATAATGCGAACTTCATGGGGCTTTTGGTAAAGCTCATAAGCGCCGCTGGCTACAGCATCGAAATTAGCGTTTGGACCTTAGAACTTGGCCATTGGGGAGAGTTGCCCAAATTCAACAGAGGCCTCCATATCTGCATGTGTGTGCGTGTGTGGTTGTTATGTGTGTGTGTATGTGTATGTACTAGTGAGTGTACTATGTGCACAAAACATATGCACATATCTATATATACATACATAGCTATATGTAGTCAGTAAAGAAAGTCGCCGTGAAATTTAGAAAATCGACAAGCGTAGCTCACCTTAGGATTAGAAGGTATATTCCTTATGATCGTGTGTAAGTACGTATATATATATATATATATATATATATATATATACGTTTATTGAATATATTTTCAAACTAGAATGTGTTTATAATTGGATGGCAAATACAATGTTTTATCACCAAAATGTCAATTGTCTAAGTGCAGACTTTTCATGGCCTGTTTGTAGCGCAACCTGTTGTCGGCACGATAGAGCATATATTCCAAATTGTGACGTGGGTCATGCATGTGCATATAACCGCTCGGATCACAAAGGTTCGGGTATTTTGCAATGAAGCCACGGTAGCCCCCATGGAGCAGATACAGATGCGGATATTCCGATAATGTATCCATGGTGCGCACGAAACGCATCATTTTCGGACCACGGACTTTCGAGAATTCACAGTGGAACACATAGGTGGGACGACGATCCTCAATGGATGCATTCGCCGGAAAGGCAGCAATGATCTCGTCGACGTTATACAGATTGAGGGCGTCACGTATATGGCCAGCGTTGAACTCGTACGGAAATCGACAGTCGATAATCTTATAATTATTCTCCAACATTCCTGGGAATTCACAACTCATCAGACGAGCAAGCATATCGGTGGAAATCATCGCCAGATCATTGTCTCTGGGATTCGGCAGGACGGGCAATGTCTTGATCAGATCACCAATCAAAATCTGTCCATCACCCAATGCATTGGGCACATCCACAGGCACCGGTCCATTGGCACCGACCAGATCCAGATCACTAGGCGACGATAGTTTCATACGTTTGTTGACCCCTGTATCCTCAAGGTCATGGTCCCCATCCTGCAGCTGGTCCAGTTTTCTTTTCGGCATGACTGATTCTTCTTCTTCTTCTTCCTTGACCATTATTATTCTTTGGCTGAAATATGTAAACAACTTTGTTAACAACAGCGATTAGTATTTATCTGCTAGTCCAATAGAGCATAGTAACTGATTTGCATTTAGTAGCCTTCTTTTTATTGGATATATTTAATGAAACAATTTAAGGGCCTTGTTTAGGCCTCGTTAAGCAATAGAGTCCGAATTGGCTCCAAAATCGTGTCAATCGTTTACCGATTTTTATTCAATTCGCGGCCAATAATCGAATCCGATTTGGAATGAAATTGTTGTTGTTTTTAATGTTTATATACACACACACATATATATATATATACATATATATATATATATAGATACTCACACTTTGGCTCCAGTAAGAAAAAAAGGAACACAACTGACCTATTTTCAAAACAGAAATAATGAATATTGAATCGGTATAGAATGAAGCATATAGAATAAAACAACGCTTGCTCAGTTGAATCGAACAGAAATAAGTAATAGGGTAAATTATACTAAAGAAAAAAAAAATTTTAGAAATGTTTTCTATTATAATGAAATAAATTGGAAAACAATATAAAATATGTGTATATGTCAAATCTTAGAATACTAGTGTAGAAGTAACCAAGAAGTTATTATAAGAATTTAGTTTGCATATATAACAAAAAAGAAACCCCTTAAAAAAAAAAAAAAAACATAATGAAATGAGCTATGGTAAAAATCACTTTCTTTGAAATAATGTAATTTATTGAGAGAGTAGCTTCAAAAGATGTGAATTTATTTTCCACAGCCAAACCAAACCCCAGCAAAGTATAATTTTACTGTCTTTTATATTTTATTAATTTTTTTTATTACTATTAACAATATATATGGGGTATGACTACACAGACAAGTTTCTAATTTTTGTTTTTAAAGTGAATTAAATTACCTCAAATATCATATAAGATGTGTACATATTGCATCTACATCAAAACAAAAACAAAAACTAAAAGATTAATTTAAATTAAAGCACTTGGAAATAAAATTAATTTTTTAGTTGGTTGAGTGATTCGGGAAAATATCTCAAAGTTTTCAAAACCATATTATTCTCTACGTTGACAGGAAAAAAAACTTGTTGTTTTGACATGTGGCAATTGATGCTGATCAAGACACACAGTCAAACTTCGCTAAGACGTACTTCAAAGGGATAACTTCTAGTCGAGGAACTCTCAAGTTTTGTGCAGCTCTTTTTAACATTTTACATTTCTTTGTGGATGCCAAAACTTGCCTGCGATTACTTTCTTTCGATAACGTATGTGTTTTGGTGTGTGTGAGTGTGTTTTGGTGTGTATGAGTGTGTGTGTTGTTGAACTGTCACCCCCTATTGACTTTTACATGCGTCTTGTCCCCCTAAAAAACGAAATGCGTTTTTCTATCTGTCTGTCTATTTGTTTATTTGACAACATTTTAGAGTGTGTTTTGTGTGTGTGTGTGTTGTGTGTGTGTGTGTGTGTGTGTGTGTGTGTGTATTGTGTGTTGTGTGCTGTGTGTTGTGTCTGTGGACCTGGGGACCTTGCCAATATTTGGTATTCACTCATTAAATGGACTGTTTTCTTTTTATTATACCCTGAACCCATTAAAAATGGGAAAAAAGGGTATAATGGTTTTGTGCAAATGTATGTAACAGGCAGAAGGAAGCATCTCCGACCCCATAAAGTATATATATTCTTGATCAGGATCAATAGCCGAGTCGATCTAGCCCTGTCCGTCTGTCTGTCCGTCTGTCCGTCTGTCCGTCTGTCCGTCTGTCCGTCTGTATGAACACGCGGATCTCAGAGACTATAAGAGCTAGAGACTTCAAATTTGGAATATAAGATCTCGTATACCAGGCGCAGATCAAGTTCGCGTTATTTTTTCGATAACTGCCTCAGTTTCTGAATTATCGATACATTTAGATTTCTGATAGCAGTAAATTGCAGATATCTCTCACAATTTAATGGATACAGTCACCAATTTTGGTTGGTAGGTTGTTGGTGAGGTCCTTGAAAAATCGGCATGTGCCACGCCCACTTCCGACGCCCCCATCACCCCCGACCCAAAAATTTTCAAATGGCTATATCTTCCGCAGTTTTTGAGTAGGGAACGTCAAATTTTGTAGTTATATTACTGATAGTTGCCTTTAAGAACCGATAACAAATTTGTGGTGCCACGCCCACACCTGCGCCTATAATCGACAATTCCGATTGTAAATCGATAACTCCGTATATCTCCGAAAACTTTAAAGATAGAGTAACCAAACTTGGAAGGTAATTTGCTGGTAACCTCCTCCGAAGATTGGCATACCAATTTTTTGACCACGCCCACATCCGCCGCCCCCAGGAACATCGTCCCTAGAAATTTAAAATGCGCATATCTGCCGTAATTTGAAAGCTAGAGTCGCAAAATTTTGCAGGTATGTTACTGGTAACTCCCCCAAAGACCGATAAAAAAATTGGATGGCCACGCCCACTCCACCTACCTAAACCGATACACCTCTTGGTGTAAATCGATAAACCCATATATCTCACGCAATTTGAAAACTTAAGTCACCAAATTTGAAAGGTATATTGCTAGTAACACCCTTCATAAATTTGGAAAAAAAATTTTGGACCACGCCCACTCCCGCCCACAAAAAACGAAAAATGCCTGTATCTCCCGCAATTTAAGAGCTACAATTACCAAACCTAGAAGGTATATTACTAAGATCGAACTCCAAAATATTTTGGGCCACGCCCACTCCCGCCCACAAAAAACGATAAATGCCTGTATCTCCCGCAATTCAAGAGCTACAGTTACCAAACTTAGAAGGTATATTACTAAGATCGTGCCACGCCCACTCCAGCCCCCAAAAACGATAAACCTATAATGCATTTAAAACTTGGTTCAGGGTATATGGTAGTCGAGCTCACTCGACTACAGCCTTCTTACTTGTTTTAAATTGGGCTTAAGCTATAGTGCAGATGTTGGTCAACAGATGGCGCATGTAATTAAGATGCCGCTAAGGCTCAATTGATGCTCTTCTTCTTCGTCTTCTTAATTTTGTTGTACTTTGTTGCTTGGCATTTTGTTGGCAACTGTACTTTTTGGCTGGGCGCCGCGAATAGCATTAGCAAAATGACATTGAAATATTACAAAAATTTAAAAACCATTATAAACAGACAAGAAAGCCTAACACAAAAATGCTGCCCAGCCCCCCGCACCCCGCACCCCACTCCAGCTATGTACATCCTACACATAAATATCTTATGTAGACACTACCTATGTACCAAAAAGGGGGGAGCTGTGTGGGGGGTGTGGAGTGAATTCTTAACTCACTGAAAATTGCGCGCGAATAAAAAAAAATAAAAGGAGCAAATATAGGAAAAAAAATAAAATAAATTCTATATATATATATATGTGTGTGTATATATTTATATATATAAATAAAGAGGAAAATCAACAGCAGCCAAAGAATATAACAACAAAAAAAAAACCATCCACTTTTCGCAGTTTTTGTTTTGTCCTTGTCGTGTCGTTGTCGACGCTTTGCTCCTTCTCCCCGTCCTCCTCCTGCTTTGACTGGACCGCGGTGGGCGGCAAAGCAGGGGGTGGGGTGCAGAGAGGGGGGCGTTGCGTACTACCAATTTGCTAGTGACCATAATCAACCCCTTTTTTATTCCTGGCTGCTTTCTTGGTTTTTTCCTCTTTTTTTTATTTTTTTTTTTACCCAAACGATTGTTGTTGGTATGCAAAAAAAAGTGCGTAAGATGTGCGCAGATGGGGCAGTGGGCATGGAGCATGGAGCAGGGGGGGGGGTGGCTGGGCGTAGGGCAGTAGCGAGAGCAAAGTACAGCTGTACAAATCAAATAGGCAGAGGCGTCGCACGAAACGGGCAGAGGGGCAAGAGTAAAGATAATTGTCCTAATGATGCTATTTAGAAATGGATTCTTACTCCCTTTGCTCGTCTTTCAGATAAGCCCACAGTCGCTAAAAATTATACAAATTGAGGGACTAGTTCGCATAGAAACAGAGATAAAGATGGACATGGCTATATCGGCCGCACAGCTAACGCTAATCAAGAATATATATATATATACCTTATGGCATCGCATACATCTGTTGTGTGGCAATATTTTAATACGCTCTGCCATCCTGCCAAGCTTTGCACTCGATGCATAAAATCTTCAGCAATTAATAGAGTAGCCGTAAAGGATGTAAACTTATTTTCCGACATCTGTCGGAAGTTCGTCTTGCTTCTAATGGGTCACATACATCTTTCAAATGTCTTGGGGAAGAATGGATGACTAGATGGATGAATAGATGACTTTAGATTCTAGATGCTAAAGATGCTCCTCGAATAGTTTACTATCCTCATTATGAATAGTTTGCTTAATTTACATTAAACTAGCCCCCCTCCGCCACACCCTTTACCCCTTAGCATTATTGTCATTGGTCAGGAGCTACGCACATGGCAAAGGCTGGGCAACAACCAAGTTTCATGCATATTCAAATTTGTTGATGAAGGGGCTAACAGGGGGAGGGTGGAGTGGGGCGTGGCACAATCACAGCAACGAAAATCAAGCACACGCACTTAACAACAACAACAACAACTACAAAAAAAGAACGCCAAGAAAAAGAAGAAGCAGCAAAAGACTCCCCAATCAGAGTACTTGTATCCCCCACCCCCACCCCTTCCTCATTTCCCCACTCCATCAAACCAACAGTCCAAACCTTTTCCAGGCCATAAAACGCGACAAAAAAAAAAAAAAAAAAGAAAAAAGAAAGAAGCAGATGAGGAAAAGTAGACAGTGAAAAGAGAAGAAAAATTAAAATACGCACAAAGTTTTGACAGCTGAATTGGCATAATGATGGGGTTAGTGACGCCCTGTGGTTGGGGTAATGGTAGGAGGGGGTGGAGGGGGGGTTGAGGGAGTGGGGGCAGTTGAGGTTTGCCATTGTCACTGCCCCTGCTAACTTTTTCGGCGTTTTCCTCTTTTATTTTCTGTCTTTTTTTTTTGTTGTTTTGTTGTCCACTCCTTTTATGCTTTCTTTGGTCGCCATCATCGTTAATTTTATCTACGCAAATGCAAAATAATTACTTTACATTTTCTTTGGTTTTTCCCGCTTACCAAAAAGTGAGGGGGAGGGGGTCTACCCCAACCCCTTGCGTCTAACCCTTTCTGGGCAACGGCTGTCGAAATTTATGTACTTTTGCCTTCGTCTTGCTTTTCATTTTTTTCCTCTGCATTTTTTTGTTTTTTTTTTTGTGTATTGAAAAGCATTTTAAAATTCAGCGCCAGCTGTCCTGCTCTATGCATATATATATATATATATATATCTTTATATATATAGAGAGAGAGAGAGCATATATATTTTGCATTTTCTTTTTTTCTTTGTTTTTTTAATTAAAGAAAAGGGTTAAAAAGTTTTGCCGCGTTTTGCTTTTTGGGCTGGTGGCAAAAAGCGGGGTTAAAATCAAAATTTTTGCCCTCAGTTTCAGTTTCTATTTAGTTTTCATTTATTTTTTAAATGGAAATTTTTAATAACACAGATAGGGTTGCACTCGGCCTCATTACCCGATATCTATGTGCCCATGTCCTCACTGTTGCCCCCTTCGCTCCCTCTCCCTGCCTTTGCTGTCTTGGGGTTAGTCGGAAAAACAGTATGAAGAAGAAGAAGAAGAACACATTAATGTTATTTTTCTGAATGGAGTGAAGTTGTTTTTTGGCCCAACTGTCCGCTCCGTCATCCCCTTTCCCAGTGTCCGGCTTGTCTTTAAATTCATAAAACACTTGCAGCAAATAGAAGCAAGTTCTAGTTAAGTGTCTAACAAGATGTATATACATATATATATATATCTTCTAGTCGCAAACACTCTATTCAGATCACAGCCTGCAATCATTCAATTAAATATTCTGTTGAATGTGAAAAGTGAGCAAAAGAGCGAATCTTTGCCCTCGCCTGATTTGATCTGCTTAAGTAATTGCCAAGTGTTTCGTTCAACTTTAAATACCAATTCAAAGGATTCAAAGGATTCCTACTTTGCAACGGGACAGAAACTTACAGCTCTCTGCTCCAACCACTTCTGCTAATGAAGAAGATACAACTTTTCAGCCAGCACCTATTTTGCTTGGCAATAACTGAAAAACCTATCACAAGTCTGTAAGAAAGTGAGTGAATTTTCTTTTAATCTATTTGCGTTAAGGTCACAACTGAATCCTAATAAGGAGACTAAATGAATCCTGTGAACTTTCAATCAAGTCCAATTGTCGAAAATTCAACTGTCAATTTAAATTAAATTTGCTGCGTTAATATTTAAATTTTTAATTGCGTGCTTTGTGAACAATCTCCAATCCTTTCATTAGGTTTGTCAACGAACTGACCTTGAGCTGACCTTTCACTATAAATGCCCTGAAGAAGTAAAAAACTAATAAAACCCAATGAAAAACATTTGCGCATTTAAAATTTCCAGTTTGCCTCCAACTACTTTTTAGTCTTCTGCAACATTTGCAGATATATATTAAGTTAGTGCTACTCTAAAATCCGCTCATTAGCTTCGACAACATATCCCCTTCCGTCATGTGAAAGGAGGCCTTTTCCCCAACCTTCTGCCCCCACTGCCGATTCGGATACTCGCACAATTTAAACTCACATGCAGTCGCATTTATTTCTGTTCAATTTGATAATAGCCAACGTGTGTGTGTGTGTGTGTGTGTGTGTGTGAGTGGTTCTCTCGCAGGAGCTCAGTTCCTGGAGGACCTGCAGCCCACAACCCCCCTCCGATCAAATCCCAATCCACATAGGCAGCAGCTGCCTGTGCGGCCACAGTGGAGCATTTAGAGTGGACGCAATGTATCAACGGCTGCTACATTCCCCCATTTCCCTCAACCCCCCTCCACACGCTGTCAGTCCGTCTGCTTCTGCTCCTGCTCCTGCTTGCTGTGATGTCTTCTTCTGCTGCTTTCGCCCACGCACTTTCACTTTCGTTTCTACTTTCACTTGCCTGCCCCCCCCCCCTCCCCCGCTTTCAAGTTCGCAAGCAAAAGTGAAACTCATTTTCCCCTTTTTTTCACTTTAGCCCCAGCAACGCCTTAAAAAAAGAAAACGGACAAAGTAACGCAAAAAAAAATACCCCCTTGAGTTTATAACTTAAAAATTCAAAGCACGAACAAAGTTCTAATTTAAACACCGAGCTAAAAAAAAAAAATAAAAATAAGAAGAGGAAAACGAGAAAAAAACACGCGGCGAATACATGTCGGAAAAATTGGACATAAAGTGCACGCCAGTCGAGGCGAGTAAATAAAACTAAAAAACAAGTCTAAATAAAACAAGAGAGAACATTGCAGTCGGACGTAACCGACAGCGAAATACTATGATACCATCATTTGGTGGGCGTGGCACATTCCGATCTTTGAAGGACATCGCCAACAACCTACCAACCAAAATTGGTGACTGTATCCATAAAATTGTGAGAGATATGCGGGTTTATCGATTTGCGAAAATCGAATTTATCGATTTTCTAGCTCCCTAGTGGAGGTAGGACCAAAACCTTGACACTTTAACTTTTGACGGTACTTTCCAGTATATGTTCCAAGTTTCAAGTCTCTATCTCTAAGGGTGTCGGAGAAACGCGCGTTCATGCAGACGGACAGTCGCACGGACGGACAAACGGACAGACGGACGGACGGACGGACGGACGGACGGACAGCATGACCGACATTGCATAAGCCCAATATACTATGATACCGAAGGTATCGAAGGAAGCAAGAAAAAAGGAAAGGCGGAAAATATACGCAACAGCAGCAGCAGCAGCGGCAAAAAGAAAGCCTTTTGCCCCAGGACCAAGTGCCGCACAGTTCTACGGCCTACATGCCACATTCTACGGCCTCTCGGCAGCGGCGGACAACGGTCCACACAAATCAAGTAAAGGGGTGGCAATCGCAACTTCTTCTTCTACTTCTTGGCGAATAAAAAAGTCGAAGAAAAAGCGGGCAGCAAAAAAGTGTAAAAAAAACAAGTGACAGAATGTTGCACCCGTCGCTTAACCGACTGCGAATTACTCTGCTCACAATGTAATACGCACTGTTGGTAATCTTTGCACTCTTCTTATTATCCAATTCAATTTGAAGCAGGTTTCCAGTTATTCAGATTCCAAGTTTGCCCAATTTGTTTGTCGATCCTTGAGGAAAGAGTTGCGCGCTTCAAATTTGCTGATTTGCTCGATTTACAATTCTGAGGAAAAATTTATTTTATTTTTTGTCGACTGATTTCTGAATTTTTGCCGACAGAATGAAACAAATGTGACTTGACAGTTTCCCAGTGTTGTAGAGTCACCGTTGGAATTATCGAAATTTGTATCGATTCTGTCAAATATAAACATACAATTTTTATGTTTTAGCCAGCTTGATGAAATTTGAGTTCGATACCATATTGTGGCATATTCATCCTCGACTCAAAAGATATATCTTCAAAATTGTGGATTCTATTTGCTATCGGAGCAGTAAAAAAAGCGGCTAAGAGAATGTTTAAGTGGCCAAATGAGAGTCGCCAGCAAATGGATGAGTGATATACAGCGGAAGAGTCAGAGGGAAAGATAGATATCTATCTATCTTTGTGATAACTGTAAATGAGAGTCACAAGTAAGCAATGAGAGAGATAGAGATAGATAGAAATAGAGAGTAAAACGCTTATGAATACTTTGTAATATCGGTAAAAAGTTAATAAATGCTCTCTGACGAGAGTAGCAAATATGTACAGAGATGGATAAATTTTCTCTCTGCTCTCTCTTTATCTCTCTATCTCTCTCTGTCTCTCTCTCTCTTGCTCTTTCTCTTTGTCTACATATTTTTACTCTATTTGACTTTCTCAATCGTTCTTTTTCTATCTCGCTTACTCATTCTGGTGTCGGCTTAAAACATTCATGAAAGTCATCTCTGTTTCTATCTGTCCTTCTCTTTCTATTTCTCTCTCTCCCACACATCTGCAAGTTCCTCAAAACAGCTGCAGCAGCACTGGTCAAAAGCCACCTGTTGTAGACCCTGGCAACCAAACCCATGCTTTAAAGTTGACAATTTGTGCCCTGTTCCTTGCAACCAACGTAATAATTAAAAAGCAGCCGAAGTAAAGGGGCAATAATTATAATAGCATACACGCACTCTCCCTCTCTCTCTCTTTCTCTCTCTCTCTCTCTCTCTTTTTGTCTGTCTTTCTGTCTCTGTCCAATGCATAGATCACAGTCTAAGCCCAACTTGATCTATTGCGACCTTCTGCCACAAATGGGGAAGAGAATAAAAAGTTCTGCAACTAAGCAATTGACCAATGGGCGAATGGCAAACGCCTTCAATTAATTAATATACTTAGTGCTATATGCACAGAAAGTTTATGAGTATTTGTGAACTGGACGGGAGCTCTGGAGTATGGAGTGTGGAGTGTGGCAGGTGGAGGGTGGAGGGTGGCAATCAAACTTGGGCTGATGGGGTTTGCCTTGTGGGTTGAGTTTGCTGCTTAAGTTATTTACACAGCATTATAAAGGCAAGGGTTTTTTTCTTTTTGGCCATACTCTGCAAACTTCAAATGGTTAAACAGTTGTTCATATTTAGATATATATATATATATACATTAGATATATATTCATCTATTGGGTATCTGCATGACTAACTGTTCACACGAAAACAAAATTAAAAAAGATTTGTAAAATTCGATTTTATTGTTTGGCGTCAACTACTTTTGATAAGGGTTAAAGGACAACATTTTGCCACATTTGAGCTATCTTTAGTTAGGACTTCTCTAATCCTCTCATTAGGCTTAACTTGAGCTAAGATTATGTCGAAGGATGGCCTCCTCCACGCAACATACGATTTATCACAAGTTAAATATTCACACAAAAACCATAAATTTCTAGTTTGCCTTCAGCTACTTCTGATAAAGGATAACATTTGTTGTTGAACCATGATTAGTTGGTGCTTCTTAGGATACAGGATATCTGCAAGTCGAGCACTCTCAGTTTAAGTGTATATAAATGTCGATTTCATTTACCTAGTGGACAACCCTTGCACCGATGCCAATGCGAATGCGAATACGGAGCGGGACTAGGGAAGACGATGGGTGTCGAGGAGTGTCGAGGAGTGTCGAGGAGTGTCATGGGGGGGCTCTCAGCTTATTATGTCCATTGTCGAAGCTCACTTATTTACCGGCCATCGCCTTCCCGAAGCCCAATTGTCCTCGATTGCATCGTTGGGGGTCAACGGGGTCGATCCACTGCTCTACAGCAATCTTATATGGAACTACGATTTGCAGCTATTTAAAAAATACTAACTAGTTCTGGAAGAGCCTTACAAGTTTTCTTAATAACTTGATACAGGTTATATCGAAACGATCCAGCCTATTTGATGACAGCAAAAAGATTAAGTAAATTGACAGATGTATATATATATATATATAAACACATCGGATTAGGACTATATATTTCCTATATAGATTTTAACTATGAAGAGTATTGGCGAGTCGAGCATTTGGTTTATTATTTATGCGAGTAATTTTTCATCCTTTTTAACACAAAAAACGAGAAGAAGAAGAAGTTTTGCGCAACTTTTTTTCCTTTTTTCTTTTTTTTGCCCTGTCGTTTTGATGAGTGGGCGGGGTCTCGAAAGGGGGCGGCGGCTACAAAATTATGTTTAATTGGACCTTGTGGGCTATCGCTTTTCTTTTATTTTATTTTTTTTTTATTCTCTCGAACTTGAAAGCGCTACAACTTAGATGGGTTGATATTTTCCATAAAGTGCTTAAGTGCTTCGAGATGGGGATGGGTGGACGAAGGGATGGGGACAGAGACGGGTGCGATTACGTGGGCGGAGCACATCACTTAATGATGCTTAAGCTTTGATATTCTTTTGTCTTTTAAGAAGTGTTTTCCTTTAGCGAAGTTAGAAAAGTACATCCACTGAGGGACTCATATGCTCCTGACTCATAGTTGTGAGCGGAGCACACCCCATTGACCAATTTGTAATGAGTAAGATGCATAACCCAGACAATTTTCTAATTATGTGCTAAATTTAATATACTCCCCAATTAAAATAAATTAAAAATAAATGGCAAATTCTTTTTTTTTTTGTTTATAGCAATTTTATTTAAACATTAATCAACCTATTTAAAGGCTTTAAAACATTGATGTGCAACAGTATGAATAACGGTGAATTTGTAAGCTATAACATAAACATAGAACTGGTTTTAACTGATAATAGATAATATTAAATATTACATTTGTGACACAATTCTAAAACAAGAATCAGAAAAAAAAATAAACATAATAAATTTAAATGATCCAAGAATTGAAACGAACACATCATTTCTTCATTCAGTCAGCAGACGAAAATCTTCTCCACTTTGTAAAAAAAAACTATATATATATTAGATTCTTTATATGATCGCTTGGCTCAATCTTAATCTCAACCAAAGAAGAGCAATTGATTCATCAAAGTTAAAATATTAAAAAAAAGGTAGAAAACTGAATACAACTTTGAGATGGGATCATTTGTGGCGTAGATATTGGAAATTGGCAATTTCTGAAAATATACGTTAAAAGCCAGATCGGGTAACAAATCAGTTGAATAGACTGCTTATAGCATATACATATGTATGTATGTATACACTTTAATTGCCAGTCGGAATTGTAGACTTTTATGTGTCAACTTTTGTGGTTGAGTCCCAATCGGTTTAGGTATTCAAATTAAGGAAAACAAATTGTGTTCGGCATTTGAATTAAATGCGAACAATAACGCTGACAATAACAATAACAATGACAATGACAATCAAAGTGCAACAATGTTGGACAAAAGTTTTTGATGGCTCAAATAAAAGCACAGCAACCAGAGACAACAACAGCAACAACAACAACAGCAACAACAGCAACAACATCGATGAGGCAACTATGTATGTAAAACTGCCGCATTTGCGTCACTTAAGCTGCCCGTTTAGCGGCAGCTAACACACACACACACACACACGCACACACACACACGCACACACACACACACACACACACCGACAACACACACATACAGCAACAACATAAATTAAGTTATTTTGGTAATCAAAACTGAAAAGCGAACAATGTAGGCGGGTGTATGTCTGTGTGGAGGGGGGGGAGTGGTGTTAAAGGAAACATGGGCATTCATTTGTAGTTTATAGTTGTAGTTCTACATAGTTGTCAGCATGGGGTGGGGGGAAGGGGGCTTAGGCCTTTGGTGGTTGGGGCATGGTTGTTTCTGTAAGGGTTGCTGATGCTGTCCATTGTTGTAGACGTTTTGCATTTGACAATAGCAAAACACACACACACACACATTGAACACACTTGGCTCTAACCCCACCACTCCCCCCCCTGCCAGCCCCCCACTACCCCTTTTACGACACAACCTTCGCTCACGCATTGGGCAACATAGTTAGCACAATTGTGTTGCATACTTTTTCGGGCATGCGTCAAAGCGAGATGCCAAGTGCGTGTGTGCGTGTGTGTGTATGTGTGTGTGTGTGTGTGTGTCCAACAACTGCCCAAGCTGGCCAGCCCACAGACTCACACAAACAGACAAACACACACACGTCAACTTACACACACAGAAAAATATTATTTTAATTTGCAACATTTTATTTTAAATATATGTTTTATTATTTGTTACTTGATTGATGTCTATAGGTATATATACATATATTTTTGACAATTGTCTGATAACCTTCTCCAAGCTCAAGGTCAAGGTCAAGGCACTGCCCCCAGCTCGACTGGGAGTTGCTCCAAGTCCAGCTGTTGTACAGTTAATCAATAATATGTGAGATTAAATTATGTATATCAGGTCTATATCTTAACAATAGCTTCTGCTATTGTAATAGATAATCGATTTGTATCGATATTCGTCAAATTATGATACGTATCGATATAATAAAATAAACTTGGGAACTTGCAATCCAATTTTGAATTCGCTAGCTCCGAGATCTGCTCGTTCATATGGACGGACAGACGGACAGAGCTTGTTCGACTCGATTGCTGATGCTGATCAAGAATATATACATATATGTCATGGAAGCAGCTGCCTGTTACATTCACAAGCACTCTTAATTGATGCCCATTTTATAAATTTTTCCGTAACTGTATAAAATTTCTCTGAGTGCAGTTTTAAAGTCGGCTGGAAAGTGCGCACTACCTTCACACGCATACTCACACACCCACATACATACACACACACACACACACACACACACACACATGGATATATAAGCAAACTAATTTACCTACGCCAGCAGTTCTTGTTACTCAGTCACACACACAACGCATATGCAAATTTTGCAATGCTTTATTTCTGGGGGTTGGCCTCATGTGTGTGTGTGTGTGTGTGTATGTGTGTAAGTGTGTGTGTGTGTATTGGGTGTGGGTGCTGTTGCCAGCAAAGTTGCCCCGTCATTGTACAGCCTCTCCTCACCCATCCTGCATCCCACTCTCCACCTTGACTGGCCGCTTTCTCCTCCTTCAGAAGTCGTTAGGCTGCCTTTTGGCCATTGTTTGGACTTATGTTTCCCTTTCACTTTCATTTTTCAAGCCATCAAGTAACCAAAACTTCCCACTTCTCCCCACACACACACACGCACACACACACACACACACACACACGCACACACACACCATACCCCTTCCTGCACAATGCCGCCGGCCGCTTGCCAATGTCCATTAAGAGCAGCAACAACAACAATCAAAAGGAGAAGCGGCAGCAGCGAGAAGAAGAAGAAGATGAAGCCGCATGCTGCATACATTTTAATCTTTAATTTATGGCTTATTCAAAACTAATGACACTGAAATTGTCCACCAGCACCCTGACCCCATCCTGCTGGCAAAAGGGTTTTTTTTTTGCATTATTTCCCTGGCTTCTGGACACATGAAAGAAAATGCCTGGACAAAACAACGCTTTACCATTTTCCACATTTTCATTTAACACTAATAAATTATGCCAAAATATATAGCGAATATATATATAAATATGTATAATTATATTATATAGTAAACTATAGCGATGCCATAAGTTGGTAAGCTCGCAAAAACTCAAACGAATTTGATCGAATCGATGATTTTCGATATTATTTTCGATGTCAAGCTTAAGTTTGACATTTCATTAAAAATTATCGATTTCATTAAGAATTTGAGAATTTCAATTTTACTTGTGCGTCCCATTTTTGAATATGGATCTTGCATATGTGTCTAACAATTGCCAAGTTCATCAGCAACAAATATAATCTAGAAACTATTTCCGTTAATTGCCCCTTGGGGCATACAATTGTTGCCTTACCTTAATTATCGTAATATGCCGTTAGTAATAAATCTTGATACTTTTTTTTGCCATAAATAATAAATCTTGATACCGTTTTTGATCGTAGTTTGTTTCGCATTAATCAGCCAATTTAATTGGGAGTACAAGGAATTTGGTTTAACCCTTTCCCATCAAAATTGAAGCTATGCTATCCATAATCCACAAAGGATCTTTAAATTGGAAAAATCGCTTTTATTTTTCATATATCTACAAATTATCTCAGGACGATTTATGTTTACCATGTATCAGTTTTGACAACGTTAATACTGTGTACCATTTTGACCAGTTCAATCCACTCAATGTGCCTTTTTGGCTTGATTTGCCGGCGATTAAAGTCCGTCCACCCCCTTAACTTTTCGATCTGAAATGAATCCATATCTTTATCTCGATACCCGGCAACTGTATCTACTTGAACTATGTAATGTAACGTAATGTTCCCCAGGCAGCAGCAGCAGCAGCAGCAGATGAATATTGGATGCGAGTAGTTGGCTGTCATTAGATATGCCTGGCAACCCTTAAAACAAGCGCACACACACTAGCACACACGCACACACACACACACACACACATGTGTAGCTCAAATTGTTTGCCATTTGTAAGCGTTGTATGTTTTAGGCCTTGCCTCGTTTGCTGTTGTTTTAAAATTAAAATGAATGCCCGCAAGCAATAACTACGACAAGCCGAAAAACCACCCAAAAAACCCACCCAAACTCCCCACCAACCCCCACCACCACACCACCTCAGCCCTGTCCTGCCCACTGGCCCGCCTGCTGCTGTCCAAGACAAGCCAACATCATTATGCGTAGCTGTGTGTCCATATGCGTGTGTGTGTGTGTGTGTGTGTGTGTGTGTGCGAGTGTGTGTGTGCGAAATAATCTCGTAAATTACGCAAAAAAGGAAACACACCGCCAGGAAGAAGACACACACACACACACGCACACACAGACGAACAGGAGACGAGCAAATGCCGAAGTCCAAGTCGGGTGCGTGGTGTCAAGGGGGGGGGGGGTGTGGCAAGTAGAGAGGGAGTGGCAGTCATGTCTATGGCCGGTGGTTGGCTGCCTTTGTTGCCAGACGACGACGCACACCACGTGGACCAAAGAACCCACACACACACGCACAATCACATGTGTGTGTGACTTCGACTTGTTGGCCACTAGGCAAAAACTAGCAACCACCAAGCAAGCAACTTTTCAACTCAACTCGACGTAATACGTCCAAGATTAGGACTGGAACCAATTGAAATACTTACCAGGTGTAGAAGACTTAATCATCTAAAGTTAAGATCGACTTTCCATTTGCTCACAGATCTTGAGGAGGTTATGTCCGTATTAGCGATGTCCATTGTCAGCAGCTGATCGGCGTTCAATATCCGATTGATCAGATTGATCATATTTATTTTTATAGCTAAACATTATTTTTATTTATTGCGAAAACTTTAAGCTCGAAATTAGTTAACTAACTATTTTCAGTTAATTTACCGAAAAGGAAACTGGATCTGGTCTAAATTTGCAACTCGGTAATCCCAAACGTGGGTGCACATTTCAGGATCTCAGCTAGCCAGGCTGGGTTGTCTCGAGAATGATGTGACCGTGAGTAGAGTTGCTAAAGATAATACACATCAGACTAAACAACACTATTAATAATAGTCATAATAAAATTAATAATAATAATAATAACAATAACAATAATAATAATAATAATAATAATAATAATAATAATAATAATAATAATAATAATAATAATAATATTAATAACAATAATAATAACAATAATAATAATAAAAATAATAACAATAATAATAATAATAATAATAACAATAATAATAATAATAATAATAATAATAATAATAATAATAATAATAATAATAATAATAATAATAATAATAATAATAATAATAATAATAATAATAATAATAATAATAATAATAATAATAATAATAATAATAATAATCATACAGGAGTTTATCTTTCGACCGACTCCCCCTATGCCAGCTATAGGCAGATAAACTCTCCCATTAAAAATAGTGCTTGTTTTAGTTATCGATATGTTCAAGGTTATCGATGACATGAAAACAAATTGATCTGCCAATGATGTACGGTAATTTAAATTCCAGTTACCTCATGAACTTATATAGGATCAGATCAGATCGCATGCAGACAAACAGAAACGCTGACACGGCTAAATTGACTCGACTGTAAATGCTGATATATAATACATATACATATATATATGTATTTATATATATAATCTGTAATTTTTTGAAGTCTATAGGCATATTTCGATGTTGGCAGGTGGACTTAGCCTAGCAGTTTCATTGTACTCTTTTTCAAATGGCCATTGCAAAGAGGATTTTCTTGATTTAAGATTGTTGTTGATTCTTAATTTCAGATTTCAATTTATATCTCTGCTTAGCTTATGTACATTATTTGTATGTGTATATATTTACTTATATTTACATATGCCGCATTGTAAAATCCGTTCTGTGTGCCCACTCTGTGCCGTGCCTTCGCCCCCACCCTTCTTACACTTTCCCCTTCCCGCTGTGCCATGTATGCCACCAAAATTGTAGACACAGGCATCGTGTGTCCATTCACAACACTTGCGACGCACAATATAATTTCCCCAACCACCACTCACTCTCACTCAACTACCCCACACATCCCCATCCCCCCCTCCCCCACTTACCCTACCAAGTCGCACTCACTCACGATGCCAATGACGACGTCTGCTTTAGTCCTTTCGACCACACACACACACACACACATGCACACACACACACATGCACACACACACACACGCACTCTGGTCCACTTATGATGAGTTTACATTTTCGAAAGCGAGACATGAAAATGAAAATTGGGCAAGGAAACTTGCCAGCAACAATAACAACAACAACAACAACAACAAAGAAAGTCGCCCTCACTTCGCACGCATCTCTCATAGTTGGCAGTTGGCAGTTGGTCCATGTGATGGGCGTGGCAAGTGGTGGGCGGCTGTCACACATTCAAAACAGCTCAACGAAATTTGTGTGTGTGAGTGTGTGTGTGTGTGTGTGTTTTGGTGTGCAGAGTTTTGGGGCAGCTTAAAATGGTAGCAAGGGTAAAGGGGAGGGAAAGGGGCTCAAGCATACAGGAAGCCAAATGTGGCCCGTGGCCCGTGGCCCGTCGTCGTCATCGTCTATCGTCCAACAACAGTTACCGCACACCCCTACCCCCCACTCCCCCCCATCCCTTCCTCTGCCAGCAATCCACGCACGCAGACACTGACAGCCAAGCTGCCCGTTACGTATGCATATTTTACACAAAACTAGGGGAGGTGGGGAACGGGGGATATTGGGAGTGAGGAGGCTGAGCCACTGCACTATGGGTAAAAACTAGAAAATTGCTCAACTAAACTGAATAATCAAAAACGAAACAAAATAAGCTAATATTTTATTAATTTCTTTATTTAATGTGCATTTCGTAATTAAATAAAAATAACAATTAAATTCAAAATAAAAGTTACAAAATTAAATATATTAAATTACAATTGTGATTTAAATTTAATAAATTTCAATTAAAAGAGAATAATATAAATATGTTTGTGTCGGCTATTTTGCATATTTGTCCCACTGTGCAACACACAGTTCCACACTGTCAGCCAGACGCAGACGACGCGCCGTACAAATGAGCTTGAGCAAGGACGCAAGATGTATGCTGGTATGTGTGTTTGTGTGCGTGTGTTTGTGTGTGTGTGAGTAGACGATGGACGATGCAGAAGAGTAGCGGTGGGGGCTTGGAAGGTGCTCGGGGGCTGGGGGGAGTAGGGGTGTGCTGGGCAAGCGGCGACTGCTGCGAATGCTGCTCCTGACTTTCAATGTCCATGTAGACATTTTGCAATTTTCAAATACAGTAAAAACTCCCTAAGTTCGAACTTTTACAAATCAACTAATTTTATTGTTTTCTAAATCGTAATCTTTGATTAATTACTTGTTATTCTATGCTGCAATTACAATAGTTTAAATAAATAAATAACAAAATGCTTTTTTGTATTTATTTTTAAACATTTTTTTTTTAATCTGGAAGGAAAATTGCTTAAATAAAGTAATATTTTTTTATTAAATACATTAATTATAATTTATTTGCTAATGTATTTTTGATTGTTTTTTTTCTTGATTTGCAACCAGAATATTTTATTAAACAATATATCAATGTAAAAACATGTTATTAGATTATTTATATTTTTTCAACTCCAATAAAAAAAGTTTATAGTAAATTTTAAATATATTATTTAAATATTAAAATTATAATTTTACTGTTTGCAAATTAGAACCGTTCGCATTTTGTGAGTGATCGCTGTACATGCGCAGGCACACATACATACACATACACATACACAAACACACACACACACACACACACGAAATGCTTTTAACATTTTCTAAGATTCAAATTTCGTAAATTATCCCTTTGCGAGTTGCTGCCGTTTGCCTCATGTGAGTGTGTGTCTGTCTGAGTGTGTGTGTGTGTGTGTGTGTGTGTGTGTGTAGTGTGTCTGTGTGTGTGTTAGTGTGTGTGTGCGCGCGTATGGGTAGGCCTTGTTGTGTGCTTGGTTTATCGATGGGCGTCCCATGTTGCGTCCATTGGCCAAAAACTACACACGAGCCACACGAGGCACGCATTTTCATTTTCATTTTCATTTGTGGCGTTCGTTTTTGGTTCGCCTTTGGTACTTAGTCCTGGATTATTTTTTGCCCAGATTTCAAATTCCTACCGCCACCTCCCTCAAATTCACAGCATGCATAATTTCCGCTCTGTGCTCAACTAAATGTTCAAAACAGATATCTCAAACTTCAAAAACCAATTTCTTCAAATGTAAATTCTTATTGCATACAATTAGGCGTCAAATAACTTGCCACTTGCCACCCATTTGAAGCTGAAATTCCAACAACTTATCCTGACTAAAATATACTAGAATATAATATAATATACACTAATTGCAATCAATCCATTTTAGCATGTTTCCAAACAAGTGATTGAAAAACTTGTGAAACATAAATGAACTTTCATGAAATTGCAGCTAATCGATCGATTCTGACATACACTGCGCGAAATTGAATTAAAGGCAAATACCTCGTACAATTTCACTCCGATCCGATTCCAATTCCGATTTAAGGTTTTGTGCAAAATACTTGACAAATTTAGATAGGTTTAAATTAATCAATTCTAACAGCCTGAAACTTAAAACATAACGGGTATTCATTTATTAATTTTTTTTTTTTGCTTCGATCAGAATTGTTGGATTTATCGAATCAACATATTATTTATGTAGAGTTGGCTAAGAAACAATCAGTCGATCGTTTTGCCAGATGTGAGCAGTTTCATGATTTTTTCTGAGTGTACTTAGTTCTACGATTGATCAAAAAGTATTATTAATATTATTCCAGTCTGAAATTTGAATATGTGTATCTAAAAAGTGACTCTAAAAGTGTGCATGTGTGTGTGGTTGTATGTGTGTGGATATTTGTGTGTGGATATTTGTGTGTGTGCATTGTAGTAGTTCAAATTGTATTTGCATACTGACAGACTTTGAAATTAATTTATTTTCGCCAAAGCGCGACAACCAAATACACTCACACACACACACACATGCACACACATGCAGAGAGAGAGAGAGAGAGAGAAACCTGGCCAATTGGCAAGTGAAAGTGTTAGATGGACGCTTGCTGCCTCTGCTTGCCTCTGCTTGCTGCTTTTGCGCTCATCTTTTGTGGCCGTTGTCCGCGCTTTTGGTTGGCTGCCATCTGAACTTTACGCTGTCATCCGCAGCAATGGACATGTGTGTATGTGTGTGGTGCGTGTATGTACATACATATGCGTATGTGTGTAGTTGCCATGCGGTTAAAAAGGTATCTCAAAGATACTAAATACTTTATGCATGAATGTGCCAAATAGATTTACGAGAAACGAGAAGCGAGAAAGCAATAGCAGCAGTCAGTACTCATACTCTCTCTCTCCCTCACTCACTCCCACTCTCTTGAAGTACATGTGTGTGTGTGTGTGCGGTGGTGGCTCTCACGTATGTGCATGTGTGTGTGTGTGTGTGCGTCGATATTAAATTTAAATTGGCGCTTGGATATTTTAGAGTCAGCAGAGTAGAAGAGCAGAAGGAGGAGTAAAAGTGGCAGAAGGAGGAGAGGGAGAACGGTCACGATGGCTTGCAATTAAGCTTTATGTGTGTGTTCGTATATACACAAATACATACATCTATGTACACGCTTAGTTGCCCATTTGATGTGTATGTGCATGTGTGTATGTGCGCTTATATAAGGCCGTAAATATTAATAACAGTTACAATTTTTAATGATTAAAACTTGGCGCAAATGTGCGTGTGTGTACGAATCATAGAAAGAGAGAGAGAGAGAGCCTAACAAAAGTACAGTTAGACAACAAATGCCAGTCAAGTTTTGACAAGTCTCAGTTAGCGTTTCCGTTAGAATCACACCCCAACCCACCAAAACAGACAACATTTACTTGTTTAGTGCTGCCTACTTTTGGATACAGTTAAATGGCAGAGCAGACTCGATCAATGCAAAGAGAAAACACAAATACAAGTGCAAGCTTACGATTAAGCACAACTGAAAGAGAGCAAATAGTGTAAGCAAAAGATCAACTCAAAGAGAGCGAAGTGTGAGAATTGCGCTTTCAGCAATTAACAGCACAAACGTGACAGACTAATGCAATTAAACATACAAAAAGCTACGATCTTCACTCTAAAAGAGAGGGAGCGAGAGCTCGATTAGCAGACAGGGCTTAAAAATGTAACGGCAACTAGCAAAACGAGTTAAAGTCAGACGGTTACATGCAAAGCTTAAGGAGTAAAAAAACCAACAAAGCAAACAAGTAAAAAGTAGTCCAAATGCACTTGTTGCACATACCGATTGTTGCTGTCGTTCTTGTTCATTTTTGTTTGTTTACATTTGGCAATTGCTTGATTCGTAAAAAATGCCAAAAGTCAAATGAAAAGAAAACACAAAACGCAACTTGCTAAATCAGAGCATACATACGTATATATGAGTGTGTATGTGTCACACGTGTTGCACATGCATTTGCAAAATGCTAACAACACCAACAGCAGCAGCGCAGCAGCAGCAGATTAGATACGCACACAACGGGCGCACAAACAGCAGGGGCTGCGTCGCTGTCGCTGTCAACGTCGCAGTTAACGTCGGCAGCGCTCTTCATTGCATTGCTAATTTAGCAGCGCACGCTGCTGTTGCTCTTGGCTGATGTTGCTCACCCTCACACACACACATGCATACATGTCTGTTGCTGACGTTTCATTGCCATTTTGTTGCAGTTGGCGCGCAATGCGTTGGCATGTTTAACAGTCCATTGTATCTGTGTGTGTTGCTATTGCATTGTTTGCATTTGAAATTGAATTCCTTCAAAATTCAATTCCTGCGTGCGTGTTTGGCTGTGTGTGTGTTTGCGTGCGTTGTGCATCTGCTGTTTTTTCTGTCTCTCTTCTTGCTTGTTGTTATTGTTGGCGACGTGCATTTTTCAATTATGATTGAGCGAGCAGCGTTTGTCGTTCGTTTTATTGTTTTCTTTGCTTTGGCTTAGCTCTTTTTTTTGAGCGTATGTTTTCTTATATGTATGTATGTATGTATGTTTTACATGTGTAAGTATATACATATGTGTATATGTATGTGACTTATCTCGCATTTTCACAAAATATTTTAAAAGAGCTCGGAATAAATCCAGAATATGTGCTAAAAAAAACACAGTTGCTCTCATCTCTATTAGTACATACGCACATAAATACACACATACGCAAATGAGTTGGCTCAAAAAAGAAGTCGAAGAAGAAGAAGCATCAAAAGTGTTAAGATAACATGAAAAAGGAATGCAGAAAACAAAAGAAAGAAATATGTGTTAAAAGAAAAACAGAAACCAAGGCGAGAAGTTGCTCAAACGAAAACAGAAACAACAAATGCACTGGGCGAAAATAATTGTATACGTGAGATTTTAAAATGTTGACAATGAAATTTAAGCAAAAGAAATTGAAATCATTGATCACATGAATATTTACAGATTTTAATTGTAATTTTTTTCTAAGTGTATGTATGTACATATATAAGAATTCTCGCTGTGTAATTGTCAATTGTCAATCATCATCGTGTGAAGAGCAAATAGATCTTACAAAAATTGTCATCATACAAACACATGTACACACATTACATACACATGTTGGCAAACATACTTAAGCGAAGCTTCAGCGAAATATGCAAATCAACGGTAAAATGGTTCACTCTTATACGACTGCCGATCCTTACGCAGCAATTGAATGTTAAAGAGAGCAACATTGAATCATTAATTAGCGTAATTTAGCAGGTCGACAGCGAATATTCATATTCCAAACATTTATATGTATAAATTCTGTGCATAATACACACATATACATACGCACATACGTGTATATGTATTAACTGCCGCAAAGTCAACACCAATAATATATAAAAAAAAAACAATAACGTACAAAGCAAACTCCAAGCCGGCTTTAGCACAAAAAAAAAACAAGAAGAAGCGGGCGCAGGCGTACAGAAACCACAACAAACGGCGCAGCCGCAAAAAAATGAGGGGGGGAGTAGGTAACCAACGGCTTTGGCCCTGGGCCAATGCGAGCGTGAGTCATTTGTATGTTGTATGCGTATATGTATACATTTACATGTGTATGTTGGCAACTGCGACGCGAGCAGCGGCGCCAATGGCTTTCCAGAGCGGCGCTCGCATTACATAAGCCGAATCTAAAGTTGCCCAGCCAACGACGAAGTTCAAACTGAAGTTTAAGCTGCGGCGGCAGCGGCTTAAGCTCTTGTTTTCTTTTTGTTGTTGTTGTTTTCACTGTGGCGCTCTCTCACTCGCTCTGTTAAGCGCTCTCTTGCGCACCGCAGCGGCTCGCACTCGTAATTAAAAAGTAACGGCGTTGACAATGACAGCTGTACGCACTGAATTAAAAAGTCATTAACTGACACACACACACACACACACACACGCACGCACGAAGAGAGCGAAAGGGAGAAAGAGAGTGGACTTAAGGACTTGCAATCGCTAGCTGTGATTGACGCTGACACGCAAAGCGTCTGCCGTTGCCGGTGTCGCTGCCACTGCATGACACACACGCACCTTGTAATTAGAGTTGTGTTAGGCTCGCTACCTGCGTCTACGTCTGCGCCTGCGTCAGCGCCCTCGTAACTGTTGCGTGTCATAAATGCGCCATAAAACTGCCTAATCCCACTGCACTTGAGCCGGCAGCAGCAGCGCATCAGCTGCTTAAGATCGAAATTGAAGCTTTTATTCTGCTGTTCTTATGATTGCTCTTATACTGCCTAATATGCACGTGCGTATGTATGTATATACATACATATGTATGTATGTATTGCTGTCGCTGCTCCTTGGCCTTGTCTTTGCTTTACACATGCGCGCATTTCTATTCAATTCTGTATGTATATACATACATATATATTTATATGTGTGTGTGTGTGCTTGTGTTTGGGTACATGGAAGATTCCTTATGAAAGATGTTTTAAATGTTCAAAACTTAACACAAGCAAACTAGTTTCATTTTAAGATTCACTTATACATTTGAAATGTTAAACGAATTTAATTATGTTTGAAATGTTTGCATTCAAATTTTGTGCAACGCCAGTTGCTTTTAGCCACTGCCCACTGTAGTCAAACATACGCACACACATTCGCACACATAGGGAGCTTTTTTAAAGTTTGTGGCCCGTTTTTGTGCCTGGTTTTGTCGCTGGTCTCGTCTGTGCCTACGTCGCCCTCTCCCTCCTGCCCGCTCAGCCGTTATCCATCCACTTCTTCGTCGTGCTTCGCAGTCTTCGGCGTCGTCTTCTTTATTGTTTTATTGTCAGTTTAGGGATTTGACAATTTGCTTGCTGATTTTTTATGACAATCATGTATGTAAATTTTCGGCGTGCCTTCTTTTGCTTCTCCCTCTTCTTCTTCATCTGCTCTCTCAACTCTTCCTCAAGGCCCACGCAAACGCGCCCGTGTGTGTGTGTGTGTGTGTGTGTGGGGATTTGTGTCTGTGCATTTGTTTCCGAGCGCCATTAGCTGGGTATTTGCCTTGCGAGATTTTTAAATACTTCTGGGCAGCCAACATCAAATAAAAATGAATAAAAAAGCGTTCAACTCAAACCCTTTTCGCACAGCTATTTTTAGTTGTTTTTTTTACCCTGTACACATGGCAACTTGATGATGAAGTCAAGGCAGCACAAGAAGAATATATTTATTTAATATTGATCAATTAAATGTAGACCAATCAACTTTTTAATTCAATTATTATCGATAACTTTGTTTCTCGAAAAGCGATAACAAGCGCTTTATCCAAAATCTAATGTACAAAAAGACGATATATAGAGAATTTGAAAATTTTCTTTATTGCATAACATTGAACGTTGCTCTAAAATCGATAATAATCGATTGGTTATAATATACTTTTTAATATATGTATATATATTATAAAATATATGTTACTATTTTGTAAACAATCTTTTCAACAAATTTAATAAGGAAACCAGAATGCAAAAGTGTAGAATAGGGTATCGGCTAGTCGAGCACTCTGTCCTGTTAGTTTTTTTAGTTGTTCACCCTTATGCCTAGTATATGTATTATGTATATATGATTTTTTATTTGTTATATTTTTTTTGGTCATAAAAGTTGAGTTTATTAATTTTAAAGCGTTGACAAGTTCTACGAGTATCAAAATGGCAACAACAGAAACTAGGCCAGTAGTGTGTGAGATTTATATGTGTGCTAGTGTGTGTATGTGAGAGTCTTCAGTTTGAGAGGCTTGGTGAGTCAAACAAACTGGGTAATAGAGCAGGAATACGTCGGCCAAATAAAAACTGTCATAAAACAAATTCAACAAATAAAGTAAATAAATCGCCTAGATTAAGTTAAACAGCTGTTAAAAGTTGAATTAAAAACAATGCGATTTTTTCGATTCTTTTATTTTTTAGTTAAAATTTTGCAAATTGTGAAGCGAAATCAAAACTGATTTTAGCCAATTTGCTCTGCTCTGAGCCAAGTTCAAGCTGAACTTTAAACGACGACACTTTTGCTGCAAATGAAACACACAACATTTTGGCCATTTCTATAACAAACATATACATATATAACATATATGCATACATATATAATAAAAATCAAATCAAATGCAAAAAAAAAATACAAAAAAAGAACTAATGCAAAAGCAGCGCCAGCGTTGGCAAAGCAAAAACAAATGCAGCCATAGAAAGAGACAACAAAAGCGGCGATGGCAGCGACGGCGACGGCGACGGCGACGGCAACGATGGCAGCGGCGTCAGCGAAAAACACATAAACGCGCTGTTGCTGTATATAGCACACATACGCACACATATACCAACAGCAGCAGCAGCGCAGTGGTTGCTGCCAGCGTCGCTGCTGCTGCTTCTATGCGCGCCCATTTGTGCGTGTGCGTGCGTGTGTATGTGTGTGTGTGTGTGTGTGTGTGTGTGTGTGCGTGCTGCCGCTGCCCAGAATGCCGCATGCACGTCGGTCATTTGTATTTGGAAATTCAATTCTGTTCCGTCATTTGTATTTCGAACGCCGTAGCAGAAAGAAGGACACGGGCGAATAAGCGACGAAGCGTGCGAACGGAGCGGAGCGGCTATTTTAGCTTTTAGCGCCCTTTTTTGTTTCCATTTTCTTTGTACATGTAAAAACATAAAAATATAAAACATAAAATCAACAAAAAAAAAAAAGCAAAATTTTTGGCAAAAAAAACTATTTCGGACTAAAACACGCAAAAAAAGAAGGAAAATACCTTTAAAAAAACACTTCAAAAGAAGTTTTAATCATAATTATTGTTTTTCCCCATTTGTGTTCGTAAACATTTTTTTTTGTTCTGTTAAAACAAAAACCTGAAAAGTGATCGTGCTCTTAATAAAAATTGTAAGCTAACTAACAAAAAATAAAGAAACAAAACGAAAAAAAGAAGAGAACAAAAAGAATAAGAAAAGAGAAAGAAGAAAACGGTCGAGAAACTTGCCGGTGAACGAAACAAAATCAAAATTCTAAATTTGAGCAACGCGCAAAATACAAAACACAAAAATAAGAGAATCCAACAATTCTTCGAGTTCTTCGTTTCGGTATTTTTTTTATGTTATTATTCTTCAGTTGTCTTGTGTTCGGTGAAGAATCAGCAGTAGCAGCGGCGGTAGCAGTAGCGGCAGCAGCAGAGTCGGACAAAGTTTAGCAGCAAGCCGCTAAGAACTGCACAAAGCGAAGGCGCAGATAAGTAAGCAAAAGCAACAACAATCACACAACAACAAACAACAGCAGCAATAACAACAACAACAGCGACGAAGATGGCGATGGCAATGGACAGATAAATAGCTGATCATCATCATCATCGTTGTCTTGTTATGTACATATTTTTTTTTTGCGTGAATGCAAAATATAATGTAAAGAAATGTGAAAGCAGCAGCAGAGCAGCAGCATTAATAGCAGCAGAGCAGCAGCAGCAGCAAAAGAGCAGCTGCATATTCGAAGAGAACAATAACAGCTGCAAATGCGTTTTTGCATTTCATGCTTTCCTCTTCTTTTTTTTTTTGTGTTTCTATTGTAGTTTTTTTTTCTTCAATTAGTGAAAATAAATATGTACACATAAAAAAACTGCAATTGCTGCTGCTACTGCTATATTGCTATTGTTCAGTGATCACGTTCGTTATTTTTTTCTACACTGCTCTCTCTCGCTCTCTTTGAACACATGCTAAAACAATTAAAGCAAAAAAAAAAAAAAAGCGCAGGGCTGTTACCAGCAGCAAAGAGCGTAATAACAGTGCAGTGTGCATGTGCATGTGTATGTGTGTTTGTGTGATGCAAAATGCAAATTGAATTTTAAATTAATTGCTAACACTTTGCAGTTAAAAATACATGCGAAAATAAAACCAATAACAATAAACAGAGAACAATCGAGTGTATTAAATTGAACGATTAAAAAGCCTTTCTTTTTTTTTGTTTTGTGTTTTTTCTCTGCTTTACAAAAACAATTATTGCAAATTGTAAATTAAAATAAATAATATTCAATTTATCACAATTTTTCGCAGTACAAATACGAAATAAAACAAAAATACAAAAAAAAATAATAATAAACAAAACGATCGGCACATCAGCCAACGAAAAGAAAACAACAATAACAAATAAAAATAACAGCAGCAGCAGCAGCAATAACAGCGAGCCACATGAGCAGCACCAGCGCGACGCAGCCGACGCCGACGCAGACGCTAACGTCGACGCTTAATGGCGAGCATAAAAAGTGAAATGCCGCCACTGCACGCGGCCGAGACGCTAACAGCCGCCGCCGCCAGCAGCAGTAGTAGCAGCGGCATTGCAACAGACAGCGGCGGCGGCAGTAGCAGCAGCAACAACAGCACAACAACAACACCAGCAGCAGCGACAACAACAACAGCGGCAGCAACATCAACAGCAACAGTTGCAACTGTTGCTGCTGCCTCGCCAAATGCGAATGGAACAATCAGCGCCGCTGCCGACTCCAGTGATAATCAGCCAGGCACGCCGCAGCCAACAACAACAGCGACAACACCAGCAGCCACACCAGCAACAGCAGCAGCAGCGGCAACAACAACAACACACCAGCAGCAGCAACAGTCTCTAATCTCTGCCGAGGCACAGCAGCAGCAACAGTTGTCGTCGGGCATAACACATCAGCCTTATGCCACACATCAAATGTATGCCGCACAGCAGCAGCAACAGCAGCAGCAGCAGCATCTCTACTACGCCAGCGATATGCAGCAGCAACAGTTGCAGCACCAACAACCCAGCTACGCAGCCAGCAGCTACATCAACAGCTACGAGCAATTCTATCAGCAACAGCAGCAGCAACAGCAACAACAGCAAAGTGTTGCTGCCGTTTCCGATTATGGCAGCGCTTATATTGACTACAGCAAAGTGTCCGCAGTGCGTTATCATCCATATTTGCAACAGCCGACTTCAGTGTTGCCACCACCACCACCAGCAACGGGAGCAGCAGCAGCCGCCGCAGCAGCAGCAGCCGCAGCAACAGTTGCAGCAGCAGCTGATGAGTCATCATCCGCGGCAGCAGCAGTGGCGGGAGCGGGTGCGGGTGCAACAGTTGCTGTTAGCAGCAGTATTGCAGCAACGGCAGCAATGAGTCCGCGTGTCGTCAGCAGCAGCAGTCCCACATCGACGTCGTCACACTTGCAACTGAGCAGCGTGACGCCCAGTTCGCCGGGTGGTGGCGGGGGTGGCAACTGCAAATTGCAGTGCAAAAAATGTGGCATACTTAACACAAACGAAACGGAGTTGCACGAACACATCGCCAATGTGCACGGAGAGTCGCCGTATGGCAGCAGCGGCTACGCCAGCTCACCCTACATTAAGGAGGAGTTGCCGTCGGCGACGCCAACCGTTGCCAGTGGCGAGCTGCTTGATTTGGACTCGCAAAAGATGGTCTACCACCAGCAATTGCTGCAACAGCAGCAGCAACAGCAACAATTGTCGCAGCAACAGCAGCAACAACAATTGTCGCAACATGATCTTGTTGCTGGTTTGCCGTTGGCATTGCCAGATCCGTTGCATTCGATGCAATCTATGCAACAGCGTGCACTACACAGCTGGGAGCAACAGCAACATCAGCAGCAACATCATCAGCAGCAGCAGCAGCAACATCATCACCAGCAACATCACCAACAACATCAACAGCAGCAACAGCAGCAGCAACACTTGCAACAACATCAGCCTGGTGTTGAAGGTTTGCCGGCATATATGCAACCATTGCTGGAGAAGTCGCCGCATCATTATTACGCAACGAAACAGTCGCCGTATCAGCCGATGATCAAGCAGGAATATCTCATCAAATCGGAATACGCCGATTCGCAGCATTATGTGGATAAATCGTTCGATCCGACGGCAGCCGAGGTAACAACCAGTCCGGCCGAATATCCAAGCACAACCACTGGCAATCCATCAGTTGCCGTTGCTGGCAATGATGCAACTTCTGTTGCTGCTGCAACGGGTGGTGGTGGTGGTGCAGGTGCAGGTGCAGGTACAACGGGTGGATCGGGCGGTGCAGCAGCATATCGCAACTTTGAGCCACCCAGCTCGAGTTCGGTGCTGCCCGCCAACAGTTTAACGGCCAAGGCGGCCACCTGGAAATCGAATGAGGCACGTCGTCCAAAAACCTACAATTGCACTGCGTGCAACAAGTGGTTCACCAGCTCTGGCCATTTGAAGCGACATTACAACACCACGTTGCACAAAAATGCGGTAAAGTCGAGTGGCCAACCGGATCCGGCCACTTTGCCAATTTCGGCGCATCATCATCCTGCTCGCGATCCCGTCACCAAGACCAGTCGTCGCGGGAATGCTGCAGCAGCAGCAGCCGCCGCAGCAGCCGCCGCCGCAGCAGCCGCAGCAGCAGCAGCAGCTGCAGCGGGTGGAGGAACAACAGTTGGTGATGTGCCAACGGCACCGGAACCGCCGCGCAGTCCGCCGGACTATGGCGGTGTTTGTGGGGCGACGGGCGTGCCGGTGGGCGGCGCCATGTCGCAATATTCGGCCTCGCCGTCGCCCACCAATGCCGCCCAGCAGCACCAGCAACAGTTGCTGGCGAGCAGCAGCAATGGTTATGCGAGCAATGGCCATCACTATCATCATTACAACATGCAACAGCAACAAGTGCAATCGACGACAAACGCTTCTCCACAGCATGCTAACAACAGCAACAACAACAACAACAGCAGCAGCAGCAACAGCAACAACAGCAGCAGCAGCAACAACAACTCCGTTTTGAACGGTCACCCAAACGGGCTAGCAGGTCCCTCCGCCCCCATCAACAACAACAACAACAACAACACACAAATGCCGTCCTCCCAAATGAGGGGCCTGCTGAACAAAACAACAACCACCACCAACAACAACAACACAACAACAACAACACCAACAACAACAGCCACAATTATAAAGATCGAACAAATGGAGGACAGCAACTCAGCAATGGTCATGGAGGAGCAGCAACAGCAGCTGGAACAGCTGGAGCAGCAGCAGCAACAGTTGGAGGAACAGCAGCAGCACGTCTTGCTGCAAACTGCTCACCCAACACAGCAGCAGCAAGCGCTCAGTTATCACAGCAGCAACAGCAACTCACCGCTTACTATTTACCACCAACAGCACCTCCACCACCAACAACACCAACAGCAGCAACAGGAGCAACAACAACAGCTGCTGCTGCCGCTGCCGCTGCAGCAGCTGCAGCCGCAGCCGCCGTCGCAGCAGGAGGAGGGGGAGGGGGAGCACCACCACCAACAGCAGCAGCAGCAGCAACTGGAGCAAGCAATGGATTTCTCGCGCACCACCATCACCACCACCATCACAACGCCGCCGCTGCTGCCGCCGCCGCTGCCTATGGGAGCGCTGCTGCCGCCTATGGGAATGGATTACAACATGCTGGCTTTGGATATGCAGCAGCAGCAACCGCAGCAACAGCTGTCGCCGCACAGCAATATGCTGTCGTGCAGCAGCAACATCAGCATGCAGCAGCTGCAGCTGCCGGCCATTATTACCACCACGCCCACCACGCCCATGCCCATGCACACGCCCATCACGCCCATGCCCACGCCCACCACGCCCATGCTGCCCATCATGCCCATCATGCCCATCAATATGGACATGGCATGCACCACTATGGGGCACCAATACCAGCTGTCGCCGCCGCCGCCACAGCAGCAGCAACTCTTGCTGGTGGACAACAGCAACAGCAACAGCAGCAGCAGCAACAGTATAGCCAGCAGCCATACGCCCAACAGCAACAGCAGCAACAACAACAACCACAGCAGCAACATCATCAGCAGCACAGCAGCAACACCGCCGCCGCACATCACCAGCAGCAGCAGCAGCACCCCACACATCACCAGCAGCACCAACAGCAGCAACAGCAGCAGCAGCAACAACAGCAACAACAACATCACCAGCAACATTTGCTACCAGCAACTGCCGCCATTGCTGGAGCACACAATGAGCTATCACACTATTATTGGTAACGATGCGGTCCATTATGATGCCTATGCGAACAACAATAACAACAGCAACAGCAGCGACATCGCTGCACACCATCAGCATCCCCATCAACATCCACAGATATTGCAACTAATGCCCGCCACGCTATTTGCACCATATGCAGCAGCAGCAGCAGCGGCGGCACATGCACCACTCTCCCCTTATTCGGTTGACGCTCAGCGTTCGCCGCAAGAGGGCGATTTGCCGCCGGTGCACACGTTGACGCATGCGTTGCACGTACAGCAGGAGGCGCAACAGCAGCAGCACCAGCAACATCTGCAACATCAGTCGGCAACATTAACATTGCTGACCACGCCCACACCATACTCGCCCACAGTGAGCAGTTCGCGTGCAACGCCAGCATTGGAATTGGACATGGCAATGGTCATGGCACAGCAGCAGCAACAGCAACAGGACTATGAAATGGAGCAGCATTATCTGCAACAGCAGCAACAGCAACAACTCGAACTTGAGCAGCTGCAGCAGCAACAATTGCAACAACAGCAGCAACAACAACAACAACAGCAGCAGCAGCAGCAGCATCAACAACAACAACAACAACAAATTGTTGCTGTGCTGCCGAAGAAGCGACGTGCTACTGCCGTCACAACAACAACAACATTAGGTCAGCAGCCACCCAGCAAGCGACGTCGCAACAGCAGCATTGGCTCAACATCGCCACATTCTACAACGTTGCCATCGGGTCGCATCAAGTGCTTGGAATGCGACAAGGAGTTCACCAAAAACTGCTACCTGACGCAACACAATAAATCGTTTCATTCTGGTGAGTATCCGTATCGGTGTCAAAAGTGTGGCAAGCGATTCCAGTGCGAAGATGTTTATACGACACATTTGGGGCGACATCGCACCCAGGATAAGCCGCACAAATGCGAACTGTGCCCCAAGCAATTCCATCACAAGACAGATCTGCGGCGACACGTGGAAGCGATTCACACGGGCCTCAAGCAGCACATGTGCGATATTTGTGAGAAGGGTTTCTGTCGCAAGGATCATCTGCGCAAGCATCTCGAGACCCACAATCGTCCGCGTGTCGTTGGCAAAAAGGCGGCTGCTGTTGCCGCCGCAAAGTCTGCAACGGCTGCAACAGCAACAGCAGCAGCAGTCGCATCAGCGGCAGCAGCAGCAGCAACTCGAACTGCAACAGCAGCAGCAACAGTTGCTAGTTTGGCTATCAAACTGGACGATGTTGCTGCTGATGATGATAGTCTGCTTGATGATGAAGACGATGATGATGATGTTGCTGACAATGATGATGTTGATGACCATCACCATCAACGGCAACAGCAACAGCAACTGTTGCTCAGCGGCGAGCATCATTTGATTAAAAACGAATTTGTTGATATTAAGCATGAATACGAGGATGAATACACCGATTATCAAATCATAGAAAAGGATATTGAATTGTATTAGCCAGGGGTATTATTATCTCAATACTAGGGGTGTTCTTTGGCCTGTTGATGTGGGCGGGTTGTTGCACGGTTGCTCGCTGCGGGGCGCGTTTTTAAATGCTCAAAGCTTGAAACTAGCTACAAAGCTCAAAAAAGTTGCAACTTAAAAAAAAAAAAGAAAAAATGAGAAACAAAAAAGTTTTCTTGAATTAAAGTCGAACATATTTTTTTTTATTTAAATACAAAAAAAAACTGATTTTTAATGTGTGTTTTAAATTCTTGTTGAAGAGAATTCGTTTTTTTTTTTCCATTTGTAATTTTTTGTATTAATTGCGTAAATTTTTCTTTATTTTTTGCGATTGTAATTTGTAATTGTAAAAAAAAAAACGATTTTACTATTTCTGATTTTTCAATTTGAATTGATAATATTTGTAATTTGTAAATTTTGAGCTTGTTCAGCAGATTTTTTTTTAGTTTGTTATTAATTGTTTGTCAACCAATTTTAACTGTAATTTTTTTTTTTTTTTGTTAATACTTTATTAAGCTTCCAGCATTTGAAGACATGACCGCTCAGAGCACAGTTGTATTTAAAAAAAAAAACATTTTGCCATATTCAAAACAAAAGCAACTATAGCAACTATATATATCCACATGAAGTATACATATTTTGTGTATTCGAAATTCCTAATTGTTGTAGCAGCAAATTTAATTTAAAAAAAAAAACAAACACTTATGTTAAATTGTATTATTATTATTAATTATTAATTAATTATTGTATTTTTTGTAAAATTTTTTTTTTCTATTTTTTTTTTATTTGTTTGTAAAATTAATTTAACAAGCTTAAGCAACGCGCATACCTCAAAGAAAAGAAACGAATAGAAAAGGAAACGCTTAAAGAATATATAAAGACACACACACACACAAATATATATATATATATATATATATGTATGTATATATATATATATATATATACACAGAAATCAGGGCAACACCATATACACATATTTTTAATGATTTTAGTTGATTGTTTATAATTTTAGTTGTTGTTTTCAGTCAGCCTGTAAACCATATAAACGAATGCCATATATAAATACATATGTAATGCCAATTTTATATATAAATATTTATATGTATATATATATATATATGTATATATATATATATATGTATATATATATATTTATATATATATATACAAAACGCCAAATTGTCAGCAAACAAAACAAACGCGAAAATCAGGGATTATATATATTTACTTTTAACATTTATACCCAGGGACGAATATATGATTAAATATATGTATAATTTTAATTATTATTAAATTTTAATTTATATACTAAATAAAACAAAAAATTTAATTTTCATTTTCTTTGACTTTTCTCTTCAAATTTATGTATTTTTTTTATAATTTACCTTATTATAATACTCAAAAGAAAAAAACGAAAAATGAAAATCAAAATGGTACACAAATTTGCCATTAGCTTTATGTTCCAATGTTAAAACTATTTTTTTTTAATATATATATATATCTATATGTATCTATATATATATACAACTTTTGTATTATTGATTATTTTTTTTGTGTAACTAGCGCAACAAATGTTTAACTATATATATATTTAAATTTTAAGTTCATAAACATGACCATGCATACAAAAAAAATAAGCGAGAAGAGGAAAAAAATAAGTCAAATGAACGAAAGAGAGTATTTGAAGAAGAAGAAGCATAGAAAGACGCGTATATACAAGATCTAAAAAAAATATAAACAAAATAAATTATTGAAAATGTTTCAAACCAAAAAAAAAACTTATAATTTTCTTTTATTTTATATGTATTTTATTTTTGTGCTTATTATTTTTTTCGGACAAGGATTTTTGCTTTTTTGTTCAACTCAATTTGTTTGTTTGAATCTTGGAATCTTTAGCTCAAACTGCTATCGATAACATCGATGAGTGCAAATCGATAAAATTACGTGTCCTCCAGAATTTGACAGCGTAATTGTGGGTCAAGTTCCACAACAAGATCTTAGGTTTTTTTACTGGTCTATGATGGATATCAATTACTGTTTGTATATAGAAATATAGAGTATTTAAATGTCGCCTTATTTTTTTTTTGTTTTCTTTTCGCTCAATTTTGTTTTTTCTGCTTAATTTTGTTAATTATTTTTGTTGAAATTTAGTTTTTGATGTTGTTTTTGTTGTAGGGAACTTGAAGTTGAGCTGCTGCTAGTTCCACAGAAATTACGTGCGTGTGTTTATATATGATTTTTTCTTAATTTTGTTGTTGTTGTTTTTGTTGTACCTTAAGCGCATCTCCGGAGTTAAAGATACGAAAACCGAAAGATACGAAAATACGAATATCGAGACGAAGGCAAATTGAAGCAAGGCGAATTTTAGCGACGCGCTCTTTGTCGCAACAAAAGATGTTTACACACATACATAAATATGGACATATATATATACACCATAAATATGTGTGCATGTGTGTGTATATATATATATATATATATGTGTGTGTGTGCACAACAAAGAATTCTTAGCTGACAGGATATGAGAACTGCTATTTATGAAATATTATTTTTTATTTTAATTCTAATTTAAAATATAATATTTGTATAATTTAATTTAAATAAATTTATTTATTTTGTTCCTCTCAATAAAATAAATATTATTGCTAGAGCTGGATTCTAAAATAGTGAATTGGGAATACAGTTAAAAATTTATCTGTATGCTTTTTAGCCATTATTTTTAGGAATTCCTTCAAATGTGTCGACATGACACTTCGCTGCCACGCCTACTTTTGACCCCATATATATATATATGGCATTAACTATTCGTGGACATTGGGGCGACATTCAAGTGCCCAGTAACAGCAGCCAGCAAAGTATCTTTGTATCTCAGTATCTGGCAAATGCCAAAAAAAAAGTAAAAACCAAAAAATTCAAAGACAACGCCAGCAACATAACACTCACACATGTTACCAGCTGCCTCTCTCTCTGTGTGTGTGCGTGTGTGTGTGTGTGTGCAGGAACAGCAGTAAATAGCCAAAATAAAAATGTATATACACACACAGACACACACACACACACGCTGAGTAACTGCGGCAGCACAGACAAAGTAGAAGAGACAAACGAAAAGTACGCGCCACAGCAGCAACAAGCGGCAAGCAGCGAATTGTATCTCAAAGATACGCAAACGCAAACAACTGAAAAACGACGAAGCGACGCGACGCTCAATTTGAAGTTGAAGTTGTGCGCCTGCGCGACAGCAACAAGCAGCAGCAGCAGCAGCAACAACAACAACAGCAGCAGCAGCAGCAGCAGCAGCAACATCTCTGACTGTGGCTATGTCAGCGTCGTCGTCATCGTCGTTATCGCTTGTACACAGCAAGAAAACTGCAAGTAATATATATATATATATATATATATTCATGATCAGCTGCAACAGCTGAGACGATCTAGCCAATCTCAGATACAAAAAAAGTTAGCCAATTTGAATGTGGAATACATAAGTTGTCTTATACCATACGCAGTTGAAGCTTATTTCAGTCTATCGATAACTGGTCCAGCTATAATGAAGTGAAAGTTAGCATAGACTGCTGCATATATCTATATATGCTTGATCAGTATCGAGTCGATGACAGATCGCATCGAATATAAATTATTGATTGCCTGCGGTGCGGCAGGTATCTTTTAATTTGATCGTTTGCCGTGTTATCGATAAGAATCGATGACCGAATGCACAAAAGTCATTATAATTTTGAACTTTGAACTTTGGCTGTTATAAAAGTTGCTAACATAATTTGCACGCAAATATTTGAATATATTTTTTGCTGTGTGGTCATTCTTCAATATGAGAAACGCCTGCTGAACGGCGTTCAGTGTAGTTTTTTGTGTCTGTGAATTTCTACTTGCTGCTGACGCTGTTTCTGCCCTTTGGCTGATGTTGTTGTTGTTGTTGCTGTTGCTGTTGTTGTTGCTGTTGTTGTTGTTGCTGTTGTTGTTGTTGCCGCCGCCGTTTGTTCTCGCTGTGCGTTTTTCTTACTTACGCGGTTTGTTTGTTGAACATCAAAACTGGTTTCCTGTACATATGCTCATCCAGCAACAACAACAACAACAACAAAAGCAGCAGCAACAACAACAACAACAACCATCTGTAATTTTAATTTTTCGGCAAGGCAGAGATTTCGATCGACGTCGCTGCCCAGGTAGAAATTATGTACCTTTGTATTGTTTGCTCACTTTGTGTGTGTGTGTGTATGTGTGTGTGTCTACTGTCTTCAAGCTATCTACAAGATACACACACACACACACACGCACACACAGCAGTCGCTCTCTTCTCTCTCTCTGTCTGTTGTGTGTAATCCTTGCTGCCTTTTATTGTTTTTTTGCTGTTTCTTTCGTCTCTTCTACTTATGCGAAGTAGAAGAGGACAAGAAACGGAGAAAGAGGAGGAAGAAGAAGCAGAACAGCAACAACAACAACAACAACAGCAGCAGCAACATTAGCAGTTACCATGATTCATAGTTAATGCCGCCATACATATGTGCATGTCTGTATAGATATATATTTATATATGTATGTATGCATTTATGAATATGTGTGTGTGTGTGTGTATGCATGTATTTGTATCTGCAGCTCCTTTGCTCACAATTTGCCGCATGCACACACACACACACACACACACACATTTATGTGGCATTAAATTGGTTGTATAGAAATCGAGCTAAAAAAGAAATCCGCTGTCAAGGCTTTTATCTGTTATACACACACACACACACTTGTGTGTGTGTATCTGAATGTGTATCTGTGCAAATATCTGTGGCATACATTCTCATAGAGCAGTCGCCGCATGTTCTGTTTCTGCCCCGTCTTCTTCTTCTGCTTCTGCTTCTGCTTCTGGCTCTGCTGGTTTTCACTTCTTTTGTATGTGTTGCATGATGGATGCGCAAATGGATGCCAGCCGCAGGATCGCTTTTTAGCTGCTGCCCCAGTCCCAGTTGCTCAGTTGAGTTTGTTGTAGTTATAGCCAAGATCTGTCCTCTCCTCTTCCTCTTCCTCATCTCCTCTTCTCTTCTCCCGGCTAACCACATGTTCAGCCTCAGCCTCAGTTCTCACCTCCTTCTGGCCACAGTTGAGTTCTTCTTGCCTTGCTTTTTATTTCCTTTGTGTTTTTCTTGTTGTTGTTGTTGTTGTTGTCTGCTGTTTGCTTTTGTTTGGGGGCAAGATTCCTTCCCTTTTCTCTGGCATAACTGTTTAACTGTTCTTTGTTCTCTTGCTGTTGAGCAAAAAACCCAACAGACAAAAAAAAAAAAACAAACAAACAAAAAAACGTAATAAATACTTTGCTCTGTTGCTCTGTTAATTAGAAATTACACAAATCGGCATGGTTCATAATAGAAATTTGCTCTTTTCTTGTAATCTATAGAAATCAGGACTTTTTTCAAAAACTTACAGTTTTAAAAACCAAAAACCAAAAAATTGCAGAACTCTTAAGCTATAATATTGCTTATCCTGTACCCTTTAAAAATGATACAACAAAATTGTATAAGGAAAAGTTTAACGGGCAGTAGAAAGTTATTGCGATACATACATATATATGTATATGTATATGTATATGATCCGTAGGCACAGCTGAGTCGATCTAGCCGATCAAAAAGACAAAAAGGACTAGCGATCTCAATTGTGGAAAATATAAGTTCTCGTTTATCATATGCAGTTGTAGTTTATTTCACTTTTGCTTAGCTTAGCAACAATTTATGTAAATCGATGCAGACATATATGTATATATACATATATATAGTGCATAGCTAACTGCTGGTTTCCCTCTCCCCACTACAACATTCTTCCCCAACTATCTTCAGCAGAATTTCGTGCATAATAAAATGTAATCTAAAGCTGGAGATGGCAACGTATATATGTATGTATATATATATATTTATATACAGATATATAGGTATGGCCACTGTCTTGACACTTGATTGACTGGTTTGATTAACCCATGTTGTGCCGCGCGTTACTCCAAATTAATGAAAAAAGCAAAACAAACAAAAAACGACAGTAAAAAGGTTAAAATTTGCCTAATTTGCTGAAAGGTTGGCAACAACAATAATCTTGACATCTAACACAAGAACTCAATCAAATTAGCTGCAAATGTGAATTGTGTCAACCCCTACACTCCACATCCCTTACCCAACCACCCCCATCCCCCACACCCCTGCCCCCACACACCCCATCCCTGCCTAAAAATTTTTATTCCACGAAACTGTAAATTTTCTTTTCCATTTGACTTTTTGTTCGTTCGTTTTTTTTTTTTAATTATCAAACATTTGACAGCAGCATCCTGATGTTTGTATTGTGTTGTCTATAAAATGTAGATACACACACACACACACACACACACACACACACATACACCGACACACAAACGCACTCGTTAAATCTTAACCTTTTTTTGTTGGAGTAAAAATCTTTGCGCGTTAGAAAAATCAACCCCCGAAATAACGTTAGATACTTATTTCTGATTTTTACAAAAAAAAAAACACATATTGAATGCCAGCGAACAAATAACAGCTAAAAGAGGAAGAGCATGTGGCATGGCGGCCATGCTGCATCATCATCATCAACAACAGCAGCAGCAGCAGCAGCAACAGCAACAACAACAACAACAAATACAACAACATCATCATCATCTTGAATTTCGAATCTTGAGCATCTGCCAAATGCTGCCTCAAGTTGTCTCTTCTCTGTTTTTCTCTCTCTCTCTCTCCCCCTTTACCTTACTGCTTCTCTCTGTCTTCCCCCTATTAACCTCAATCTGTGCGTACTGCAAATAATTTTAGCTGTAGTTCTCAACTCTGCTGATTCCCATCAGATATTTTTCTAGAGCTAAATTTGTTTGACCTTCGTAACTGGGCCCAAAGCACATTCTAAAATTGCAAATATTAGAAAGAAAATTTAAAATGTACTTTTCCATATCATTTCCATTGAGTTTTCCAAAATCCTTGCAAATATTAAACTACAATGTTTAAAATACGATTAACATTTAACGAGAAATTCAAATGAAGATTACATTTCTAGTCAACGAATCAGCTGACTGATTCGAATAAGGAATTCTAGAATTTAATCTAGAGATATATACATTTTCAAAATGTCTGTTGATTGTTCCGTTTTGTTCAAATAATGGTTGTCGAAAGTTTTGATCCATGACGGAAATCTTTTGATCTTTTATTATTTTATTCAATCAATCCCTGACCTTGCTCCAATTTAAACTAAACTGAGAGTGTAGAGCACTCTAAATACATCTATATAAACCTATATAATCTTGATTAGCACTCTAAATATTTCCATATAAACCTATATAATCTTGATTAGCATCACATACAGCTCCATAAATCCATATCATCTCCAATAACAAGCAAATAAAAAAAAGAAACGGCAGCATTCTTGCTACATTTTTTAGTTATTTATTTGTTTGTGTGCTACACACACACACACACACATACAAACACACACACATTTGTAATTAAATATATGCCATATATCCCATTTGAATTATTATTAATTATTTCAATTAATTCCAATGAAAAAACCACCCACAAATGCAAATGCAAATGCCATCTATCTATCTGTCTCGCTCGCTCTCTCGCTCATTCAGCTGACAAACAAAAGACTGAGGCAACAAACTTGACGGGCGTCTCACATTAAATTCAAAATTTAACAAAATAAGTTAAAAAAAAAAAAAAGTATATATATATATATATAAAAGGCGCTATCACAGGCTTGGACACTTCATGTATACACATGTGTGTACATATATACATAATAATAATGCATACAGCTGCGGCTCACAAAATAGAAACAAGATAGAAAAAAAAATCAAACAATCTGTTTTTGATCGAAACTTTGTTTTTATTTTTACTATACAGAATTCAAGCAGTTTTGAATATGTAAATGAAATAATTAAGAGCCAAACATTAATTTCAATTTTTTTTCGAATGATTTACTAAATTAGAAGGAATACGGTGCACTCAGAAAAAATCGCTTTCAAATTAAGAATATCCCCCAGAAAACTAAAACAATTTCTGGTTTTCGAAAATAGTTTGCGAATTCGAATCGTATTTTTGTTTTAAATATAAAGTATATATGAATTTATAATTGTACCTTCCAACTTTACGGCATTAGTTGACTGTGTTCTCATTCTCATCTTAGATATATTTCTATGGCGATACGCGAACCCACTTCCGGTTCCTCATCCGATTTCCGTTTGATAACCTGATTTTAATGCAGTAAACTTTAAGGCAACGCGCAGAAAAGTAAAACTGAAGTTATTTTTATATATTCTGAATTGGTGCTATTTATTTGACCGGCACTGTAGATGTGTACATGTATATGTATATCTACATACAGATGTGGCCAAGAAGGAGCGTCAAATGGCGCACAGCTGCGCCAAGCAACATCTTGCTGTTGTTGTTGTTGCTGTTGTTGTTGCTGAGAAATTGTTGCTACATTTCGTGCTTTTGTTGTTATGATTATTTCATGTGTGTCCTAATTCCAATTCCACAGAAATTTTGATCTCACAATCACAAACAGCCAAAAAAATAAATACTTTTTGTTTTCTGTATTTTTTTATTTTTTTTTTTTATATATACACAAGTAAAACGAAATAAATCTTAGAGCCGCCGAGTGGCAAGCAAAACGAGTTGAAAATAACAAGAAATAAGTTTAGGCTAATGTTTTGTGTGGTTTTTGTTGTTGTTGTTGTTGTTGCTGTCGGCGCTTTATCCGATTTTGTGCTACTTGTTGTTGTTGTTGTTGCTGTGTTTTATGACGAGTTTCCGCTAATTGCTGATGCGCTGCAGATTAAACGAAACAACAACAACAACAACAACAATAGCATCAGCAGCTGTGTTCAAATTTAGAAAGTAAAATCAGCTCGAAACTCAACTTAGAAAATTACGCAACCTGGCAACAGATATTTATTAACCATGGTTAGCACATAGCCAGGATCTTAGCTAGTGCAACAGCTAATTCTAGAGCACATCCTCAAAAGAGCAGTGATGGAAAATGCTACGCTACCTCAGGGTTTTTCCGTTTTGCTATTGCTATTGCTAGTGCTACTGCTACTGCTACTGCTATTGCTATTGCTACTGCTACTGTACAAAGAAAGAACTAATCTCTTCTTCATGGTTAGCACATAGCCAGGATCTTAGCTAGTGCTACAGCTAATTCTAGAGCACATGCTCAAAAAACCATACTCGATACCAGTGATGGAAAATGCTACGCTACCTGAAGGTTTTTCCGTTTTGCTATTGCTATTGCTACTGCTACTACTGCAATCAATGTTAATTCGATCTGATCTCAGATCTGTGACGTACAATAGCAATAGCAGAAAGAACTAATCTGTTCTTCACCTGTTACGCTGGTGATTAGAGTATGAGCCATTCGGTATGAGATTTTTGTAGCTTGAAATTGTATATTTTTCTTCTTCAATATTTGTATAATTTCACACGCCATTCAGGAGAGAGAGAGATATGTGCAGTGTGGCATATTACAGGATGAACTGATGACGATTCCTGGCTTTGATCGTCACTGAAGCGTGGCATGCTTGTCAGTCAAACAATTGCTTTTGCTGGTCGACCCTTCGACTGCCACATGCACGACTACACGACTCAGTTTGGGGCAACTTCTAAAGTTGAACAATACTCATAAGTGTTTTTTTATTGTATGGATGGCGTAGGGTATGCGCAAGTCGTTGAAACCCTTCTTTAGCGCTTAGAGGCTGTACACTGCGAGAAACAGGACGAAGTGCAGAACAGACAATTAATGTATGTTTTTTTTATTTTAATTAAAATGTATGATAAATGTTAAACATAATCAAAGCAATCAATCAATCATGAATATAATTTAGCTTTAGTTCAAACAATCATGGATATTACACAATTCAAATGCAGTATTCAAGCAATCAATCATAACTACAACTAATGCAGTATTCAATCAATCAATCATAGATATCAGGTTAGTTTTAATAAAGTGCTTTAACCGAATTAGAAACTGCCAAAAGATTTATTAAATGGAAAATTATTTGTTGCCAAAATACCCAATTGTTTGCTGCAGTGTATGTCATGTTACACACACACACACACACAAACACACACACACATACACAAACCGAAAAAGGGGCAAACTGAATTAGAAATGAACAAAATCAAGGCGTATCGCCGTTGTTTTTGTTGTTGTTGTTGTTGTTGTATTTGCCGCTGCTTAGATTTTGTGGGCCATTTAACGCATTGAGGAAGAACGAGAAAAAACCACTAACCAAAAAAAAAAACAAAAAAAAAAAGAGCCGAGAATTATAGGAATTATAAGAATTACGCTGAAACTGAAGCTGAAGAGAAAGATATCTTATAGTTATCAGATTATGGTGCTGCATTAGCCTAAGCTAATAATTCCAACTGTGTGTGTGTGTGTGTGTGTGTGTGTGTGTGTGTGTGTGTGTGTGTGTATGTGTGTGCATATGAGCATAATGAGCTATAATTGGATTAAAGATTTATTTATTGTTATATTTCATTTTGAACAACAACGATTTTTAGCAGCCAGCTGCAAGAAATTGGGCACCACACTTGCAAAAAACATGTAGCGAGTCTACTCAAGTTTCAATTGTTTAAATTGTGACAAAACAGGTATCAACTAAATAACTGCATTGATTGAAGTAAACTATTTAGTTACTATTTATAATTCCATTTCCAATCTTAAAAGGAAACTGAACTAGATCTGCCTAAAGTGGCAGTTAAGCATTATGGTTTTGATTCCTGTTGCAAGGATTATCGAAATTTATAATTTTTAATTTAATTGTGTTATTTTTTATTTCGTTTTATTAAAGAATTCATACATTATTTGAGAGCATTGAAGAGCGAATGAATTTTGAACAGTGTTGTTTTCTCAGAGTGTGAGAATTTAAAGTCGGATGAGGTAAAAAACTGGACAGCGGCATCCGCGGTAACATTGACTAATTAGCGGATCTCTCTCTCCCTCTCTCTCCCTCTCTCACTCTCTTTTAAATAATTATTGCCAAAATAAAAAAAGACATTTGCATTAATCTTGGTACTCGCTTTTTTCTTCTTCTCTCATTTCTATCTGGTTGCAGCCACAAGCGGTCGCAAGCGTCAATATCAGTTGCAAAATCAACGGCAATATCAATACCATAACCCGAATCACAACCAACACCCGAACCTAAACCTGAACCCGCACCACCAGCACCAGCAGCACCACCAGCAGCAGCAGCAGATGAGGATGAGGAACTACAATGCCCAGAAACGGCTCAAAATTTAAAGCAAATTGTTTATTTCGGCAAAAGTCCGGGGCGACACAAGAATCTAGTATTATAATTATACCAACTATCTAAATTACGTATGTATTGTACGATTTATGTATAGAATAGTTTTAATCTACACCAAAACCCCCGTCACCCCCCTAAAAAACCCCTTAAATCCACACCCCACCCAACCAAAATTTTAAATGTGTGCCAGGAAGTTAAGGAAAATGCTTTCCATCAATTTTCGGCAACGATTTTTTTTTTCAATTTTAAGCTCGACACAATTTATATAGTATTTAAGCACAAAAAAAAAACCCCATTTAGCTGAGCAAGAAAACGCAATTAGCACATGTACTAAATTTAGTACAGCCAAGTAATGCTCTTTTAACATGTATTTTATTTAGTACACAAGAGCCACAAGAATTTAGAAATCGTTTTTAAAATACATTGTTTTTAGTCATCAACAAAATTAGAGTGAAAAAGCATTAAATTACGGGTATTTGATAAATACGTAATTAAATAAAATATGAAATATGAGATTTAGTAGAGGCACAGGTTAATATACTAAAATTAAAAAATAAAAACCATAAGTAACAAAATTGGAGAAATGTACAAAATACTGAAAGCTGAAACATGTGCTTTGCATAAGTAACTGAATTCAGTTCCAAAATCCACAACAAAATCAGAAATATCAGAAGGTATTGTTTTAATAATGTATGGTGTACTAAAAATTTAGAACATGTGCTAATAAGCTACAACAAATACAACAAAATAGTGAGCAATATCAGCCAACAGAATGGATGTGTAGTGAAAATCTCGTTACATAAGTCGATAATAGCTAGAAATGCATTGTACATATAAAATGTGTATGTGTTATTTATATTATTATGAATTATAATTCATTTCGATCAGTAACAGTATCAGTAACAGTATGTTTTTTTTTATAAGTTTCGACATATACAACTACTACTACGACATATACTTAAATATCAACATTGTGCATATCATTTTTTGGGCAAGTTAATACAATAATTAAGCGTAAATAGCAAAGGTTAATACTTAAAAACTAAAAACAAAAACAAAAACAAAAAAAAAAATACTAAAAAGTACTAAGAAAAAACTAAATAGCAAACAGCACAAGGCAATAATTTTAGTTCAATTGATTTCGATTGGAATTTTTATATAATTTCAACATATTTCAACTGTGCAATACAAAAGAAAGAAGATAAAACTAATTTTAATATACAACTATATACTCTATATATATATATATATATATACAGATATACAGATATACAATAATGTTTTTTTTATACACACATGCAAACATTCATAAACGTGTGTGCGTGTGTGTGTGTGTTTGTGTGTGTGTGTGTGTAGCAAGTGTAAGTGTAAGCGCAGCATTCCGATTATCTCAGATATATAACAATATATATAAAAAAAAGATATGGCAAGAAACTGAAACAGTATGAAAACCTGTAAAACTGTAGCTCAAACAACTACCTCGTTAACAATAACAAGTAAACCGAATGCTGACAAGGATATATCAACTATATATATATTTATATATATATGTACATATATGTGCTATACATATATACATATATATAAAAAGCTCACGAATACGTAAAACATAAAAAAACAAAACAAAAAACAATTTATACGAATTGCAAACAAGTTAAATTAAATGTACATTAAATTTTAATTGTTTACATATATATATATATATATTATATATACTTATACATATATATATACATTTAGCACAGCAGCCGCCCGCCACGCCCCGCCCCGCCCACACTTCCACGTTGTCATCGGTTTAAATTTGAATATTTACACAAAACAAACACATTTTGGCCAAAACACAATATTGTTGCACACATATGACAACAGGCGTGGCATCCACATGGGCGTGGCTGCGGCTGACTTAAGTCAAGGCGTGGCATTGCCGCCCACAAAATCCTTTAAAAAAAAAAAAAAAAAACGATAAAATGTTTTCTCATCCTTAAATGTAGTTGTAGTTGTGCATCTATTTCAACAACGAAAACTAATTGAAAATTATTATAAATAAAACAAATTTTAAAAAAAGTATTTAAAGAAAATAATTTAAGTTTTTTTTTTCCAATATGTTAAATTGCACTATATAAGAGCAAATGGGCTGAAACGAAAAAGTTAAAATTGCTGGTCCCCAATGAAGAAAATCCTTTTTTTTTTCTTTTTCTATTGTCAAAAATTAAGAAAAATCTTTATATATATATATATATAAATATATATATAATGTCAAAACAGCTGTTTTTATTTGAAAGGCAATCTCTTATTGTACCGACATTTTTTTTTTGTTTCAGTCCAGCCGCATAAAAAACGAAGCTAAACATAGTTTTATAATATCTTTTATTTTTATTGTTTTTGGATTTTCTTATGGAACACGAAGCAATATACATGAAACAGGCGAATTTTATGTATCATTTTCTGCAATTGAAACATATTTAAATTATGTAGCAACTACATGTTAAATTTTAGCAATTAATTAAAACAACAAAGTAATATATATATTTAAAAATAATAAAAAAGAAAATGAAAATGAAAAAGAAATATAAATTCAAGCTAAGAAGTCAATCAGTTTTGAGAGCACCAAGTGAAAATGAACAGGAAAATATGAAAAAGATGAAAACAGTTAAGAATAAACCGTTATGTAGCTTCGGTAGTGCCGAAGACAACCTTGCAGATATCATCAATCTCAAAAAAACAAAGTAAATTAATTTTGTTCAACAACTTTTGTCCGATTATTAAGCAGCTCCGACCAGCTACGCTGGGAGTTCAGATTCAAAAGATAGAATCAATGGAGCAGGGTCATCTATTTTTTTGGTTTAGTTCAGTTACTGTAAGGATTAAATCGCTGGGGCTAACCCCGTCGCATCTCCCCACTTAACCACATAAAGAGCTATATATACATATATATATATATATATATATGTATGATATATGATTACTAACGACAACAGATAACAATAACAAAATAATGACAAGGAAACGTGTACCTCTCAAAAACCTGGCTAAGGGCAATTCGAATTTAGGATTCCGATTTCAGCTTCTAGTCGGTGTATCAGTGTGTGTGTGTGTGTGTGTGTGTGTGTGTGTGTGTGTATGTGTGTGTGTGTGTGTCTGTGATTGAATGTGTGTGTGAGTGCGTGTATTTGTACATTTTTACAGACTTCAAATACAATATACATATATACAGTAAACAATTCTTTGGTAGCGCAGAGTTTCGAGGTGCACTCTAAAAGTTTTTAAGGAGCAAACATTAAAATTATGCAAAAAACAAAAAATAAAAAACAAAACAAAAAAAAAAAGTGAAAGAAACATTTCGCAAATATGTATATCAAATTTTCCTTAAACTATATAAATGTATTTCAAATAAATGGCAATGTGTAGTAAACGGCAAACCGCAATCCCAAAATGATAATAATAATGCAACAATTTAAATTGGGGCAACATTCTCAACAGCAAACATGAATTTATGGCAAGGAAGTTATATATACCATAATAATTATATATATACAAATTGAAACAAATATATACTATATATATATATAATAATACTTAAAGCCATAGAAGTAAGTACACCCCGAGTACTTACAAATCCAGAATGAAAACGAAGCCGAGAATAGAGAAAGATAATGATGAAGAGAATGCAAATGAGAACATGATATAACAAAATTGACAAAACCAAAAAAAAAAAACAAAATATATATATATAAAAAAAATATATATAAATATAATATATATGAAAAACCAAAAAAGAGAGAACCGATTTTTTTTGAGCCGAAATAAAGCATAAAACAATGTAAACTACAAAAGTTCGATTTTTTTTTTTAATGGCATCTTTGGGTACAGATTTAGCACTAAGTCTCCAGT